>CM051264.1:57869475-58304475 GCA_027921565.1 Artemia sinica | reverse complement strand
TATTGTGCTATAGAGTCCAACAGTCTTCAACGAATCAATTTATCATTAGAAAATCAAACTGATGTTTTACTTTTACTTTTGACATGCAGAATAAGCTACGTAGTTTAGATCAATGATTCAAGCTTGAAGCAGCAGCAAAAGGAATGAAAACAACGCTCGCAGTTTGCTACATCCGCAGCAGAAAGTTTGGAGAGCCGGTAAGAGTGAAAACTGGCACGATTGTCTATAAAAATCCATCACTCCCACCTAGAGTAACTCGACTAACTTCCAGGATAGTTAAAAGCTCGAGATTTTGAGCTTTGCTCTAAGATATTTTTGGAGCGTATTCCAATTCAAATTTTCACGACGTATTAAGCTTTTAACTATTCAATTACCATAAGACCTTTAGAATCGGCAATTCAGTCAATTTAAATTTGTATGGAAAAATAAAGAACCTTTAGTTCTGTCATCAGTGTCAACTTACTTAACCAGGTTGTCTACTTAACCAGCCAACATTTTCTTCAGCTAATTGAATCCTGCTTTATGCAATCACTATTTTTAGTTAAGAGAATTCTTGAAAACAAAAGAATTCTAATTAATTATTACTTACAGAAATATTCCTATTTTAATCTTACAGCAATGCAGATTAATGATTTCAGGTATCTAATTCTCTCAAAGAGCTTTTATTTTTTTGTTCATGAAGTCGCAAGATACTACTGCAAAAATTTTGTTGTTACGCTATCCTATCTGTTCACGTTGAATGAGCGCATTTTTAACCCATACCAGTTTTCAATACTCTTTGTCCCCATACCCGTTACTTTTTTTTTCTATTATTTCGACCGAAAGCTTTGACGACACAACTGACCAAAGCAAAACCCGTTACTTCATCCAGATGCTCTGCCTGCTGTGCCTCTAGTGCTGCTGCATGCTCCATCTCCCACTGGCGTCTCTGCTTCTTAAGCTTCTCCCTATGAGCGTCAGAACGGGAAGCATAATTGACCAAGGCAAACTCGAGGAGCGCGCCGAATACAAATGTCAAACAAACACCAGTCCAAACATCAATTGCCTGTAAAAGGAAAGACTCTCATATCTACAAAGAGAGTAGTATAGAGGATGCTTTTGGAACAGTTCCAAAATACATTGCTGGAACTAAATGTTACACTAAATAGGATACTTGGCATGGTTTATCTCCTGCAGAATGTCTGATTTGGGACGTATACGAAATACTAAAACTAAAAACCTAAAGATCAGACGAAACCGATGAACTTGAAGCGTTAGTAAAATCTAAGCATCGGTTTTGAGTGGCAGTTCTTATTAATAAAATAAGTGTTTTTCAAATGAAAGTAGCGAGTGACAATAAAACTTGAAAAGAAAAATTACCCTACATATGAAAGTGGCTGTCACCCGCTAAAGCTTGATTTAATTTTGAACGAAAACAGTTTCAAGCCTTGTTTCCTGTTCAAATGCTATAAAAATGAATTCACTCATTTAGCTACATTCGATTTAAGATATTTTTAGAAATGCTGAAAACAACAGAACTTTTTAAAATGTCTATGTAACAAATTTTGCCGATGTTGGCACAATGTATTATATTTATTTTTTTTTTTCTTTTAGACCAGGACACTTCGTATCGCAGGAGTTGTCGTATAAACTTCAAAAAGGGCTCATTCGATTGGAAATTGGAATGGCTAGTGCCCTTTTTAATAGTCGCAAGTGATTGGAAGTCAACTAACACCCCTTCCACGCCCCACTATTTCCCCAAACACATCCAATCAAAATTTTGAGATAGCCATTTTGTTCAACATAGTTGATTTCCGGATAGAAATTATGTTTTTCGGAAGATACTCCCCCCACAGCCCTCAGGGTAAGGGTTGTAAAGTTATGCCCTGGGGGGCATATACGGTTTTTATAGAAAGCTTTGTCGTAGAAAGTTCAAAAAGGACTCATTCGATTGGAAATTCACATGGCTAATGCCCTTTTGAATAGTCAAAAGTGATTGGAGGGCAACTAACCCCCCTTTTAAGCCCACCTTTTCCCCAAATACATCCAATAAAAATTTTGAGATAGCCATTTTGTTTAACGTAGTTGAAAGTTCTGGAAATTGGGTCTTTGAGGATGACATCCCCCCCCACAGCCCTCAGGGCAAGGGTTTTAAGTTATACCCTGGGGGCATATAAGGTTTTTATAGAAAGATTTGCCGTAATAACTTCAAAAATGGCTCATTCGATTGGAAATTGAAATGGCTAGTGCCCTTTTTAATAGTCGAAAGTGATTGGAAGGCAACTAAAACCCTTTAAACGCCCACTATTCCCCCAAACACATCCAATCAAAATTTTGAGATAGCCATTTTGTTCAAAGCAGTTGAAAGTTCTGAAAATTAATCTTTGAGCAGGACACTCCCCCCACAGTCTTCATGGCAAGAGATATAAGTTATGCCCTGGTGGCATATAATGTTTGTATTGAAAGCTTTGTCCTAGACACTTGTAAAAGGGCTCATTCGATTTGAAATTCAAAGGGTTAGTACCATTTTTAATAGTCGAAAGTGATTGGAGGGCAATTGACCCACCTCTCAAGCCCATTATTTCCTGAAACCCATCCAATCAATATTTTTAGATAGCCATTTTGTTCAACGTAGTTGAAAGTTTTTGGAAACTATGTCTTTAACGATGACACCCCCCCCCCCCCCAAAGCCCATGGCGCGAGGGTTGTAAGTTATGCCCTGGAGTATATAAGGTTCTTACAGAAAGCGTCGGCATAGAAACTTCAAAAAGGGCTCTTTCGATTGGAAATTGAAATGGCTAGTGCCCTTTTTAATAGTTGAAAGTGATTGGATGGCAAATAACCCCCTCTCACATCCACCATTTCCCTAGATAAATACAATCAAAATTTTGAGATAGCCATTTTTTTCAACGTAGTTGAAAGTTCTGGAAATTTTGTCTTTGAGAATGATAGCCCCCCTCCCCAAAGCCCTCAGGGCAAGGGTTGTCAGTTATGCCCTGGGGGCATATAAGGTTTTTATAGAAAGCGATGTTGTAGAAGCTTCAAAAAGGGCTTATTTAATTGGAGATTGAAAGGGCTAGTGCCCTTTTTAATAGTCAAAAGTGATTGAAGGGCAACTAACTCCCCTCTCACGCCCACTATTTCCCCAAACACATCCAATCTAAATTTTAATATATCTATTTTGTTCAACGTAGTGGAAAGTTCTGGAAATTAGGTCTTTGAGTGTGATAACCCCTTCAGAGCTCTCAGGGCAAGGGTTATAAGTTATACCCTGGGGCCATATAAGGTTGTTATAGAAAGTTTTGTCGTAAAAACTTCAAAAAGGGCTCATTTGATTGGAAATTGAAAGGGCCAGTGTCCGTTTTAATAGTCAAAAGTGAATGGAGAGCAACTAACCTAACTGTCACTCCAACCATTTCCCCAAACACATTCAATCAAAGTTTAGAGATAGCCATTTTGTTCAACGTAGTTTAAAGCTCTCGAAATTATGTATTTGAGGATGACAAACCCCCCAGAGCCCCCAGGGCAAAGATTGTAAGTTTTGCCCTGAGGCATAAAAGGCCCTTATAGAAAGTTTTGTCGTAGAAACTTCAAAAAGGGCTCATTTGATTGGAAATTGAAATGGCTAGTGCCCTTTTTAATAGTTGAAAGTGATTGGAGGGCAAATAACCCCCTCTCACATCCACCATTTCCCTAGATAAATACAATCAAAATTTTGAGATAGCCGTTTTTTTCAACGTAGTTGAAAGTTCTGGAAATTTTGTCTTTGAGAATGATAGCCCCCCTCCCCAAAGCCCTCAGGGCAAGGGTTGTCAGTTATGCCCTGGGGGCATATAAGGTTTTTATAGAAAGCGATGTTGTAGAAGCTTCAAAAAGAGCTCATTTGATTGGAGATTGAAAGGGCTAGTGCCCTTTTTAATAGTCGAAAGTGATTGAAGGGCAACTAACCCCCCTCTCACGCCCACCATTTCCCCAAACACATCCAATCTAAATTTTAATATATCCGTTTTGTTCAACGTAGTTGAAAGTTCTGGAAATTAGGTCTTTGAGGATGATAACCCCCTCAGAGCTCTCAGGGCAAGGGTTGTAAGTTATACCCTGGGGGTATGTAAGGTTTTTATAGAAAGTTTTGTCGTAGAAACTTCAAAAAGGGCTCATTTGATGGGAAATTGAAAGGGCCAGTGTCTGTTTTAGTAGTCAAAACTGAATGGAGAGCAACTAACCCAACTCTCACTTCAACTATTTCCCCAAACACATTCAATCAAAGTTTAGAGATAGCCATTTTGTTCAACGTAGTTTAAAGCTCTCGAAATTATGTATTTGAGGATGACAGATTTTAAGTTTTGACCTGGGGCATATAAGGCCCTTATAGAAAGTTTTGTCGTAGAAACTTCAAAAAGGGCTCATTTGATTGGAAATTGAAATGGCTAGTTTCCTTTTAAATAGTTGAAAATGATTGGAGGGTAACTAACCCCCTCTCACGCACACCATTTCCCCAAACACACACAATCAAAATTTTGAGATTTCACGTAGTTGAAAGTTCTGGAAATTATGTAATTTGAGGATGAAAAATCCCCCAGATCCCCCAGGGCAAAGGTCGTTCAAACGGCTATTGCCCTTTTAATAATCAAAAGTATTCGGAGGGAGAATCCTTTCCCCCCCCACGCCCATCATTTCTCCAAACATTTCCGATCAACATTTTGATATAACAATTTTGTTGAACATAGTTGAAGGGTCTGGAAATTATGTCTTAGAGGATGATAATCCTCCCCCCATAGCCCTCAGGACAAGGGTAGTAAGCTATGCCCTTGGGGCAAATAAGGTTTTTATAGAAATTTTTGTCTTAGAGGGTTCAAAAAGGGCTCATTTGATTGGAAATTGAGAAGACTAGTGCCTTTTTTATTAGTAGAAAGTGATCAAAGGATAAATGCCCCCCTCACGCCCACAATTTCCCCAAACACTTCCAATCAAAATTTTGAGATAGCCATTTTGTTCAGCTATCAGAACAGTCTGGAAATTATGTCTTTGAGGATAACCAAAACCCCAGCCCTCAGAGTTATACTCTGAGGACATATAAGGTTTTTATAGAAAGCATGGTAATATAAACTTCTGAGGGGGCTCATTGGATTGGTAGTCAGACGCTCTAGTGTTCTTTTTAAGAGTCAAAGTGATTGGAGGGAAGATACCCCCCCCCCTCCTCCCCCCCACACACACACGTCGTATTGTCACAAAATACATGAAATTTTGAGATAGCCATTCTATTCAAAAGCTGTCTAAATATCATATAACAAGGCCTTTAAGGTTGAAACAATACCGAGAGATTAGGGGGCAAGGGTTGTAAGCTATGCCCAGGGGGTAATTAAGGTTCTTATGGAAGGGGTGGTTGTTTAACTTTAGAAGAGGCTCAGTCTGTCTCCCTAAAAAAGACTATTTCAATATAAAACGAACAGAAATTAATTAAAAAAACTTTTCAACAAAATAAGTTTTTAAAAAAATATAAAGAACTCCATTAAACCAAAATGAATAAAAATAGAATCAAATAATCTACCAAGAATACAACTACCACAAATCAGAATCAATAAATAAATGAAACCCAAAACAAACAGAAATTGAAATAAATAAGAGTCAAACTCGCAACAAGCAGAAATTAATATGAGTAGGGTTCTAAACCCCAAGCTTTCTAAAAGCCAGAATATAACTTTTACTTTACTGAAAAAATTGTTCTAAATGTTTTCACTTTTCTAACTCTAATAAATCAAAAATCAATTAATATTTTAAGAAATAATTATCAGCATATGTGTATTAAACAGACAATGCAGATTTTTTTTCAGTAACTTTCATTTGAATTTTTTTCAGTAAAGTACAAATTATATTCTGGCTTTCAGAAAGCCTGGGGTTTAGAACCCTACTCACATTAATTTCTGCTTGTGTTGAGTTTGACTCTTATTTATTTTAATTTATGTTTGTTTTGGGCTTCATTATTTATTGATTCTAGTTAGTGATAGTTGTATTCTTGGTAGATTATTTGATTCTATTTCTGTTTATTTTGGTTTAATGGAGTTCTGGACTTTTTTTTTGAAAACTTATTTCGTTGAAAAGTTATTTTTAATTAATTAAAAGAAACAAATAATAACTCAATTTCTGAAAGTCTTAACATAAAAGAAAGTGAATTGGACAAAAAACAATGTTTAAGTCCAAAAATTCATAAAGACATTAATCTTGCAATAAAGAAATCAGCTTCACTTTTTACTTCTTCCAATGAAGTTTCAATTTTCTTGAAATTCATCTTTATTACCTCTCTTTTTTACTTCCCTCTCTAATTTTGAAACAAAAAATCCATGCTCTAGTTTCAGCCGATTTCTAAATATTCAATATTCAAACTTTCGAAGTCTTTAATCATTTCAACTCGTATATACAACTGACAAAACTCTTCCATAAGAAACAGATAATGATTCAATTTCTGAGTTTCAACATAAAAGAAATCAAATTGTGCAAAAAACAATGCCTACATCCGAAAAATTATAAAGAGATTAATATTAAAATAAAGAAATAATTCATTCCTTTTTTATTCCGCTCCTCTATAATCTTCACCGTTGAAAACCGGATTAAGGAGATTCACAGTTCAACCTTGGACAACAAGGAAATGCACTTTTTGTACTGATGTGTCTCCCTTTTTTTGTCTAGGAGTGATTGTATCAAACCAGAGGGCGTAGAATGTCGGGAGGGGTCTCATTTGAACCAAAATCATAATATCTAGCGCCGTTTTTAAGCATACCATCAATTTTTAATGAAAGAGGGTCAAAATGCCGGGGAATACGAATTACAAGGTAATCAGGTAATCAATCGGTTCGTAATAACCATAAACCATAAAGAGGAGAAAAACCATAAACCTTAACCATAAACTATAAACCATGTAAAGCCATAAAGAGGAGATCTTGCGCCCTCCTATTTATAAAAACAGTTATAAAATTTGACATGAATACTGCAGGGAGCTCTGTGTTTATTCATAAATCATCAGATGATAGTGAATCAACTACAAACAGCAATATTTTTTTTAAGCACAATTTTAAAATCTTGGCTACTATGGACTGTTTTGAGCCCTGTTAGAGCTCATAATGGAATTTGCACCAGAAGCATTTATTTACATTTGAAAAAGACATGCAAAAGGCATCAAGTGATGTATTTTCTTTCTCCCTTACAAAATTATGTGAAAAAGTATAAATTTACCGATTTTTTGTAACGTTTATAGTATGTGTTTAGGAAAATAGCAAAAATTAGTTGAAAAAAAAAATTCTTACGGAAGTGAAGAACGAACTGGAAACTTAAAACAAGCAAAAATTATTGCTTTGCAGAATATGCAAGATATATCTTTAAAAAACTGGCTCAAATAAATTTTATTTATTGGATTTGTTAAGAAAATTTAATTAAATTTAAAAGAACTCATTTAAAAAAGGTTGGCAAGTACGAAAAAATGGCCTTTCTAGCTGAATCGGGAATGGTAATTATTATCTAAATTAGTTTTAATAGTAAAATGTAATTTTGAAAAAAATTAGGGATTTAATTTAATGTGTAATAAATTAATAGGTAATAAAAAATAACTGTCTCGCTAATCTTTATTAGACTAGTTTTTATTAGTTTCCTTATTATTTTTAAAGTAGCATTTTATTTTACCGAAGAATTTATTGCGACAAGGGGCGGGGTAATAATTTTACGAGTGAGTTTAAACGATAAAAATAATACCCTTCAATACTCGCCTAACTCTTACCTTTGTATAAGACACTGGTGGCAGTGAATTGTTTATTCCAGTTGTTTGAGTGGCCATTGTAAGAAGAGTTGTAACCCCGAGTGATACTCTAGCTGGAACAGCGTTGGCATCAAGCCAGAAGGAAACCCAGGAGACGATAACTAACATACAGCAAGGTATATATATCTGTATTAGATAGTAGCTGAATTCACGTTTGAAGATCAAATCCACTTTTAAACAGGCATACTCCCCTAAAAATGTCATAATTTTCAAATGTCATAATTTAAAAATGTCAAATGTCATAATTTTAAAAATGTCAGAAACTTTCTTAAATTTCTACGATAATTCATTTTTACTCTATTTAAAATAAATTGGCTTTTTATTTATGCTTATTTAGATTGATATCATTTTGGCTTATTTGCTTTACAGAGTGTGCTACCCAAAGTATATAAATATTAGACAGTACGATCGTCCCCTATCTCACCCATTATCAAACAGTTCGTGGTAACGAACTGTAAGTAAGGAGCGACCCGGCTCAATGGTAACCGAAACTGCAGAAAACGGAATTTTGATACCAATAGATAAATCAAAAGAATCAGATTTTAAGGCTGATTTCAAATATATAAGTTTCATCAAGTATAATCCTACCTATCAAAAGTTACTTGCCTGAGAAAATTTGGCTGCTTTTCGAAAAAAGGGGAAAAGACCCCCTAAAAGTTATTAAACCTTAATGAAAATCACACCATCATATTCAGCGTATCAGATAACCCTACTGCAGAAGTTTCAAGCTCTTATCTACAAAAATGTGGAATTTGTATTTTTTGCCAGAAGAAAGATCACGGATCCGTGTTTATTTGTTTGTTTGTTTGTTTTTTCAAGGGTGATCGTATCAACCCAGTGGTCCTAGAATATCGTGGGAGGGCTCATTCGAACGGGAAATTAAAAGTTATAGTGCCCTTTTTAAGTAACCAAAAAATGGAGGGCAACTAGGCCCCCTCCCACGCTCATTTTTTTCCCAAAGTCACCCGATCAAAATTTTGAGATAGCCATTTTGTTCAACATGGTCGAAAATATGATAGCTATATCTTTTAGGATGACTTATTCCCCCGAAGTCCGTGAGGGGAGGGCTGAAAGTTATGAACTTTACCCAATTTTAACATATAGTATTGGTTATTGGGAAGTATACAGACGTTTTCAGGGGGATTTTATCTGGTAGTGGGGGGGGGGAGTGGGTCGGGGATTATGTCAGAGGATCTTTCCATGAAGGAAGTTTTCATGGAGGAAGGGACATTGCTATGAAGGGGGCGCCGGAATTCCCGGCATTATTTAAAAAAAGATCAGAAATTATGCATATATAAAAACTGAAGTAAAAACTTTCAGTTGAAGTTTTTCAACTGAAAGTAAGGTGCAACATCAAAACTTAAAACTACAGAAAACATTACATGATTGGGTTCATCCCCTAGTTAATACCTCGCTCTTTAATCCAAAGATTATTTAGTACTTTCTTAAGAGCTATTTATTCTAATTACGACATTTGTGATTAAGGGGTCATTTTTAAAGAATTGGAACAAAATCTGAACTTTAGCCTTAAGAGCACTGTACTGACTAGGGGGCAAACCCTCTAATATACGTATTAAAAATACATGAATATAGAAGTTCGTTACGTAAGTTAATTCGTAAGTTACGTATATTTATTCCTAATAAAAACGTTCGTAAATAAAATTAAACAGGTTTCGAGAAAGCCATTTAGCCAAATAAAAGTAAAGTTAATATTCAAATTTTGTTTAATTAATCATGTACGGTGAGTCAAAATCAAAACCTGCATTAATTCAAAAACGCTCAAAAATTAAATAAAAAAAACAAGTTTTTTTTAACTGAAAGTAAGGAACGACGTTAAAACTTAAAACAAACAGAAATTATTCCGTATACGAAAGGGGCTGTTCCCTCCTCAACGCCTCGCTCTTTACGCTAAAGTTTGACTTTCTCACAACTTCATTTTTTTTTAAACAATGAAAAACTTTCGCGTAAAGAGCGAGGCGTTGAGGAGGGGACAGCCCCTTTCATATACGGAATAATTTCTGTTCGTTTTAAGTTTTAACGTCATTCTTTACTTTCAGTTAAAAAAAACTTTGTTTTTTTATTTAATAAAAACCCGGACCGAGGTGCGAGTGCTCCGAAGAACGTAAAAACATAAGCGACATTAGATTTTTTCACGGATTAAATAAAAAAAGCAAGTTTTTTTTAAACTGAAAGCGTAAAGAGCGATGCGTTGAGGAGGGGACAGCCCTTTCTTATACGGAATAATTTCTGTTCGTTTTAAGTCTTAATGTCGCTCCTTACTTTCAGTTTAAAAAACTTGTTTTTTTTTATTTAATTTCTGATCGTTTTTTAGTTAATGCAGCTTTTATTTTGGCTCACCGTCATTGAATAAGCAAACAAAATTTGCATAAAAATTTCACTTTCTTTTGCTAAATGTCTAAATTTGGTTCTGACTTAATTTACAAATTAACTTACGTAACGAACTTTTATATTAGTATATTTTTCTTCTGGCCAAAAATGCAGGGTTGCAGATTTTTGCAGATATGAGCTTGAAACCTATGTAATAGGGTTTTCTGAAACGCTGAACCTGACGGTGTGATTTTCAATAAAATTCTTTCACTTGTAGGAGATGTTTCCCCCCTCTGTAAAAAATCAGGTAAATTTTCTCAGGCTCGTAGCCTTTGATGAGCAATACTAAACTTAATAAAATTTATATATTTAGAATCAGCATTATAAGCCCATTCTTTTGATACATTTATTGACATCAAATTCCGTTTTTAAAAGTTTCGATTACTATTGAGCCGTATCGCTTGTTTTTTTTATTGTTTTTTTTTATTACGTATATGTTATTACGTATATGAGGGGGTTCTCCCCTTAGTCAATGCCACGCTCTTTACGTTAAAAGTTAAAAAAAATTTAATTCACAAACCCCTGAATCACAAAGGCCGTTTAATTAGAATAGATAGCTCTTTTGAAAGCACTAAAAAAAACTGTAGCGTAAAGAGCGAGGTATTGACTTGGGGGAGAACCCCTCATATGCGTAATAATTCCTGTTCGTTTTAAGTTCTAATGTTGCTTCTTACTTTCAGTTGAAAAAACTTGTTTTTTTCATTTAATTTCTGATCGTTTTTTAAATAATGCTTGGAAATCCGGTGCCCCCTTCATAGAAATGTCCCTTACCCCAAAGAAACATTCTCCACGGAAAGATTCTCCCGAGTAACCCCCTCCTCCAGCCCTCCCCCCCACCAGAAAAAAATCCTTCCTGAAAATGTCTGTATACTTCCCAATAACCAATGCAATATGTGAGCAATGGGCAAAGTTCATAACTTGCAGCCCTTCCCCTGGGAACTGCGGGGGATTAAGTCATCCTAAAAGACATATTTATTAGATTTTCGACTATGCTGAACAAAATGACTATCTCAAAATTTTATTTGGGTGACTTTGAGAAAAAATGAGCGTGGGGGGGCCTTTTTGCCCTCCATTTTTTGGTCACTTAAAAAGGGCACTAGAACTTTTAGTTTCCGTTCCAATGAGCCCTCCTACGATATTCTAGGACCACTGGGTCAATACGATTACCCCTGGGGAAAAGAAGAAGAAGAAAAACAAACAATAAACACGCACCCGTGATCTTTCTTCTGGCAAAAAATGGAAAATTCCACATTTTTGTAAATAGGAGCTTGAAACCCCTACAGTAGGGTTCTGTGATACGCTGAATATGATGGTGAATATTTTCATTAAGGTTCTATAGCTTTTGGGGGTCTTTCCCCCTTTTTTCAAAAATCAGCCAAATTTTCTCAGGCGCGTAACTTTTGATGGGTATACTTAACTTGATGAAACTTATATATTTGAAATCAAAATTAAAATCTGATTCTTTTGATGTATCTATTGGTATCAAAATACCGTTTTTTAGAGTTTCGGTTACCATTGAGCCGGGTCGCTCCTTACTTACAGTTCGTTACCACGAACTGTTTGATAGACAAGTCAGATTTCTCTTGAACGCGAAACTTGGTTTCAACGTTGGAACACTAAATTTTAAAGAAACTAATTTTAAATTAATTTACTCGAATATATATATATATAATATATATAATATATATATATATATATATATATATATATTATATATATATATATATATATATATATGAAAATCGGTAATTAGTAGTGCAATGTTATTATTAGATGTTTTTAGGAATTAAAAATAGGTTTCGAATTCTCAAGTTGGTTTCGAAGGCATTTTGAGAAAGTTTCTGCCAAAATAGGTGTTCCAGGGTAATTGGACCGCTGATGGCAGATCAAATGAGAGGAGCTGTTTGTACGCGCTAATAAAAGAGTATATGCGAGGAGCTGTTTGTTCGCACCGAAAAAGGCACACTTAAAAAAAAAATGTTAGCAATAGAAAAAAAGAAAAATGTACAAAAAAGAAACAAAACATGAAGAAAAAAGAAGACATGTACAATTTGGAAAAGAGGAGAACCAGGTTAAAAGGGGACAATTTTAATTAAGTTTTTGTTGTCAAATCCAACGTATCGGACAGCCTTGGAGCGCAAGTTTCAAAATACGAGACATCATATTATTTACAAAATTAAAACTAACAGATAATTTCGTTTTTTACGAGGCGTTAGTTCTGAGACAGTAATCAAAGAGCGTCTCATTTTTCTTGTCTCAGTCAAGCCAAAATTAAAGGAGGTGGTTCGGTTTCAATAGACAAGAATCGTGCACAGAAACTTGTTTTTACACGTGTTACGTTCTCTTACAAGACGAGAATAACGTTGAAGATACTACGTGAAACGAAAGAAAACTAACCGAAGTTTTGACTCTGAATTTGCAAATAGTTTGCGACGGTTGAAGCAAATCATATTCGTGACTAATGATGTATACGATAGTTTAATTCAAAATTTGAAGTGAGCTATTAGGAGCTGTCGTGTAAGCCCTATCAATAAGCCTCGTGGAAGATCAAGATAAGTACTCTGATCAACTGGATCGACCCTGTGGTTTTTGAAAGGGATGTAAGCTGATGGTGCTTCTCTCCAATTGAACAAAGAGCAAATTCAGACTTTAGGGTATTTAATTTGAGGCCAAGCTACACCTACTCAGATTGTAGTTAAACCTCGCTAATGTGCCAAATAGCACGATTTAAATTCAGAATATCGCCTGCATAACAATTGAGTGACAGATAAAGACCGTCAAGGATTAAAGATGAGGGAGCAACTGACTGTGCGTCGATAACTCAATTGTTGGAATAGTGAAGAAGAAGGAACGGTACCTTGATGGATACCCTTATAAACGTCAACAAACACATCAGAAGTGCATGGATGGTGAAAAGCAGTGTGCAACACTTAAGGGTCATTTGTTTTAGATAGCGAGTGAGTCATCAGGTTATCTTTAACACGTGAGTGCATATCTTGAGGAGCTTTGGTATAGGAAGGGCTACCCAGCAGTGGCTCGATACAGCGTTGTGTAGTTAGAGAGTCAAACACTGTACGCGCATCTTGACCTGCTAGCCAGAGACTTTCAACTGATGCATCAGCATCAATCAACGCGTTCATGATAAAGGACATTGCACGAGAACATCAAATACGAGGTTAGAATCTGAGATGAGGGAGCAACTGACATTGCACGAGGCTGGAATCTGAATTGACAGGGTTAACACTATAAATCGTTCTCAGATGGTAAAACAAATCAGTTTTAAAAGCCCGTGAAACGCAATAGCAACTATTACGGTTAGAATGACAAGCATCAATTGGAAAGTTTGCCGTTCTTTGTAATCTGGATGAGATTTCCATTGAGATGTAAGAAGGCAAAACTTCTCGGACAACAATCATCTTCACGTGAAGAGTGATACAGTTTAACACTAGCTCTATATATACTCTATATCTATATACTCTATATATCTATATATATATATATATATATATATATATATATATATATATATATATATATATATATATCTATATATATATATATATATATATATATATATATATATATATATATATATATATATCTATATATATATATATATATATATTATATATATATATATTATATATATATATATATATATATATATATATATATATATATATATATATCTATATATATATATATATATATATATATATATATATAATATATATATTATATATATATATATATATATATATATATCTATATATATATATATATATATATATATATATATATATATATATATATATATATATATATATATATATATATATATACTGGTCTTCGGTCTCGGTGTGAACAAAAAACTCCTCCCACTTGTTTCTGCCTTAGCGGATTAGTCTGTTATCGTCAATCACTGAGAAATGGTTACCAAGTGCATTATTCGTAATTGCGAAAACAGAAAAAAACTTGGTGAGCCAGCCAAGTGGTTTGCAAGCGTCCCATCTCACAGGTATGAATTAATTTATATACAAATTATGACTTAATCTATTATTTACGTGGACTCAACTGATCGGCCTATGCAGGATTTTATAAAAAAGGGGGCGGGGGGGGGCTGATGAAATTTGTGAAAATAAGGAATTTTTTCTTCTTCTAATAACTGGTGGGGTAAGTGTGATGGTTTCAGGGGCGGATCCAGGATTTTTTTAGGGGGGGGGGCAAAATAGGTTGATCCGACAAACATAATCAATCGAATATGGCTTGAGTGCAAAGACCTGAATTGGGAAACTGGCTGCGAGGACTTCCCCTTTGAACAGTTTATAAGATTTTTTTTGCGCACACGTGCATATTACGAAGTAAAATTTAAGAATCGAGAAATCGAGAGACGTACCTATCAAGGAAAATAAACTAGCAAGTAATTATTTTAGTTTTAGTAGTTTAAATATTTGATTATCTCTTTTTTTGAACAAAGGGGTAAATTTTTTTTAAATTTATTTAAAATAAAACTTTTAAAACTGAAATATCAATGCGAAGCACCAAACATCATAATCAAATGTCATCGCTTTATGGCATTGTTCAAATAAAACTTATTTTTTACTTGATTATCGTCGTAAATTTATTCCTTGTCTTTCTTTCCATTCTTAAACCAATGTTATATTTACCTTTTGCATTATTACAGCCCACTATATATACATTCATATAAATTTATATGCAGTGTTACCGCCATACCAATTATTCTCCTTTCCTTTTTTATTCTTTAATAATAATTTCTGGTCGTTTTGAGTTTGAATTATTGTAGGCTTCTATTTCTACTGATCTTAAGTTTAATATGGCCTTTACTATTCTTTAAAAAAAAACTTTCTTTTTCGTAAAGTTTTCGTAGTATATATATATATATATATATATATATATATATATATATATATATATATATATATATATATATATATATATATATATATATATATATATATATATATATATATATATATATATATATATATATATATATATTTATATTTATATTTATATTTATATACTGCTAATTCTATAAACTGTGCTATGTATACACCACAGTTTATAGAATTAGCAGTATGATCATTCTCGATCTCTCCCATTATAAAAACCCGGACAGGGGTGCGAGTGCTCCGGAGAACGTTTTTGCAGATAGAAACATAGGCGTTATCAGATCTTTTCGCGGGTAGACAAGTCAGATTTCTCTTGGACGCGAAACTTGGCTTCAACGTTGGAACACTAATTTTGAAGAAACTAATTTTAAATTAATTTATTCCAATACATACATGAAAATCGGTAGTTAGTAGTGTAATGTTATTATTAGATGTTTTTAGGAATTAAAAATAGGTTTCGAAGTCTCAAGTTGGTTTCAAAGGCATTTTGAGAAAGTTTCTGCCAAAATACGTGTTCCAGGGTAATTGGACCGCTAATGGCAGATCAAATGAGAGGAGTTGTTTGTACGCGCCGATGTATATATATATATATATATATATATATATATATATATATATATATATATATATATATATATATATATATATATATATATATATATATATATTATATATATATATATATATATATATATATATATATATATATATATATATATATACTACGAAAACTTTACGAAAAAGAAAGTTTTTTTTAAAGAATAGTAAAGGCCATATTAAACTTAAGATCAGTAGAAATAGAAGCCTACAATAATTCAAACTCAAAACGACCAGAAATTATTATTAAAGAATAAAAAAGGAAAGGAGAATAATTGGTATGGCGGTAACACTGCATATAAATTTATATGAATGTATATATAGTGGGCTGTAATAATGCAAAAGGTAAATATAACATTGGTTTAAGAATGGAAAGAAAGACAAGGAATAAATTTACGACGATAATCAAGTAAAAAATAAGTTTTATTTGAACAATGCCATAAAGCGATGACATTTGATTATGATGTTTGGTGCTTCGCATTGATATTTCAGTTTTAAAAGTTTTATTTTAAATAAATTTTAAAAAAATTTACCCCTTTGTTCAAAAAAAGAGATAATCAAATATTTAAACTACTAAAACTAAAATAATTACTTGCTAGTTTATTTTCCTTGATAGGTACGTCTCTCGATTTCTCGATTCTTAAATTTTACTTCGTAATATGCACGTGTGCGCAAAAAAAAATCTTATAAACTGTTCAAAGGGGAAGTCCTCGCAGCCTCCTTTTATCTAGGCTCTCCGCCAAAACAGGTAACTAGATTTTTCAAATATCATAGGAACTACAATCTGAGAAAATAAATATCACGACGTGAAAAAAAAAATGATAAACTATCCAGTTGCGGATCCAGAGGGGGGGGGCGAGGGTTACCCCCGTAAAGTAGTCTTAAGTAGTGTAATTTACCTAATTAACGCAAGTTTGCATTAATTAAACTTGCTCCTAACGTAAGTTTGTCGGATCAACCTATTTTGCGCCCCCCCCCCTAAAACAATCCTGGATCCGCCCCTGAAACCATCACACCTACCCCACCAGTTATCAGAAGAAGAAAAAATTCCTTATTTTCACAAATTTCATCAACCCCCCCGCCCCCTTTTTTATAAAATCCTACATAGGCCGATCAGCTGAGTCCACGTAAATAATAGATTAAGTCATAATTTGTATATAAATTAATTCATACCTGTGAGATGGGACGCTTGCAAACCACTTGGCTGGCTCACCAAGTTTTTTTCTGCTTTCGCAATTACGAATAATGCACTTGGTAACCATTTCTCAGTGATTGACGATAACAGACTAATCCGCTAAGGCAGAAACAAGTGGGAGGAGCTTTTTGTTCGCACCGAGACCGAAGACCAGAAATTATCTGCGATAAGCTTACTGTCTATAAACTGTGGTATACACTAGCTCTACCATTGAGAACATGACGAGTACTTATTCAATCAATGCCAGAAGACTTTTTACGTTTTTTAGCGTAGTATATTCTGTGCTACGGAATCAACTAAGAGAACGATGTTGTCGGTAAGACAAGTAGATAGAAAATCGTCAAATTTGTCTACGTATTTGAATTGAAGGGTGGCATATGGCGTAGACAATTCAGCAAAAATAAGACTTCTGTTCGGATTTTGAAATATCTTGGGCAGATAGACGGGCAGTGATAAAGCCTTTTGAGGCAATGCTTTAGAAGGAAGTTTTGGATTAACTAGCTTGCTGACAAGTATTTTAACTATTTGGCTCATACGGGAGATATTTCTTTTGCAAGCCTTCTTTTGATAAAAAGATACTATGCAGGGTAAGGTTACAAGTTTATCAAACAGTTCGTGGTAACGAACTATAAGTAAGGAGTGACGCGGCTCAGTAGTAACCGAAACTCTAAAAAAAACAGAATTAATGTATCAATAGATATATCAAAAAAATATTTTGCTCAAACTAGTTGAAAGGTCCAAAAATTATGCCTTTGGGGATAACATGACCCCCCACAATCCCTGGGGATAGGTATTTAAGTTATAAGATTTTCCCATTGTTTACGTATTGTATTTGTTATTCGGAAGTATTCAGATATATTTCTTGGGATTTTGTACTTAGAGTCTGTTTCCATAGGGACAATTTTTCATAAGGAATGAAATTTTCGAAGGTGAACTTTCCAGGAGAAATTTTACACTGGGGGATTTGAGAGAATTCCTATACGAAACTCTTTTTATTTGTCTTCCTTTCTCCTTGCCAACTTAATTTTGTATGTGGATATGTACTGGAAATATTGTCCGGGGGAAATTTTCAGCGGGTTCGGATTTCTGGGAAAAAATTTCCACAGAAAGGGGGGTTTTCGGAGTGATTGGACAAACGGTTAGAAACTAAAGTCCTTTTCAAATGAGTGTATGATAATGAAGATTTTTCCGGCTGAATTGTCCTCAAGAAATTTTAAGGAGGGGGATTTTCAGCGAGGATGGAATTACCTGGAAGGGATTTTACGGGGGTGGGGGATTTTACGTGGGAGGAACTTTCCACATAAAAATTCCGCGTAAGGGGAGGAAATTTTTCATGGAGGTTGAGCCAGATTTACCGGCGTTATTTGAATTAATTAAAAGAAAACCTTCCGAAAAATAAGTTTTTCAAAGAAAAGTAAAGGCCATTTTAAATTTAAGCTCAGCAGAAACAAATACCTGTTAAAATTCTAATCAAAACGACCAGAAATTACTATTAAAGAATAAATGAAACCCAAAACGAACAGAAACTAAATAAACAATCATAGCAAAAAACATACAACAAGTAAGAATATAAATGAATAAATAGGTCTTAAAGCGAGTAATGCTTAGATTGAATATCAAAATCAAGCTTAAAACGAAAAACAATGTTTTCCTATTGAAGTATAGATGAAACTTAAAACGAACAGAAATTAAATAAACAATCAATGCGAACAAACATAC
Organism: Artemia sinica; assembly: GCA_027921565.1. Lineage (NCBI taxonomy): Eukaryota > Metazoa > Arthropoda > Branchiopoda > Anostraca > Artemiidae > Artemia > Artemia sinica. The sequence continues at coordinate 58,285,880 of CM051264.1, read as the reverse complement.
AATGGATATTAATGTAAATAAATAAATAAATATTAAAACGAGTGAAACTTAAATTGAATATGCATATCAACCTTGAAACGAACAAAAATTACTATAAAAAAGAGTTTGGGTATCACCTCCTTCTCTCATGTGAAAGTCTAAAACCTACTGCGTCATTGGGCTGTGTCTTCCCCGGAGTTTTTGTTATATGGTCTTTGAACTATTTAAAAAAAATGGCTATCTCAAAGTTCTTATCGGATGGGTTTGAGCAAAAAAGTGCGTGGAGGGGGGGGGGGTGGGGGGGGGCTAGGTACCCTCCAATCTCTTTTGACTCTTAAAAAGTGAACCACAACGTTCAATTTCCAATCAAATGAGCCCTCTTTGAAGTTAATAAGAGCATCCCTTCCATAAGACCCATATATGCCCCCGGGCCCTGGGTGGTTGTGTCAACATCGGAATTTTGTTGTATGATCTTAGAACTATTTTTAACAAAATAACTACCTCAAAATTTTTATCGAATGCATTTGGGAAAAAAGGGTTTGGGGGGGGGATCTGGTTACCCTCCGATATCTTTTGACGCTTAAAAAGTGAACTAGAACTTTCAATTTCTAATCAAATGAGCCCTTTCTGAAGTTCATTCAGCATTCCTTCAATAAGAACCATATATGCCCCCAGGGCATGGCTTATAACCCTTGCCCTGAAAACTGTAGAGGGAGTGTCCTGCTCAAACATATAATTTCCAGAACTTTCAACTGCGTTGAACAAAATGGCTATATCAAAATTTTGATTGGATGTGTTTGTGGAAATGGTGGGCGTGGAAGGGGTGTTAGTCGCCTTCTAATCACTTTCGACTATTAAAAAGGGAACAAGCCATTTAAATTTCCAGTCGAATGAGCCCTTTCTGAAGTTTCTACGACAACGCATCTATAACCTTATATGCCCCAGGGCATAACTTACAACCCTTGCCTTGAGGGCTGCGGGGGGGGGGGGGGGTTGTTATCCTCAAAGACCTAATTTCCTGAATTTTCAACTACGTTGAACATAATGGCTATCTCAAAATTTTGATTGGATACGTTTGGGGAAAAGGTGGGCGTGAGAGAGGGGTTAGTTGCCCTCCAATCACTATTGACTATTAAAAAGGCCACTAGCCCTTTGAATTTCCAATCGAATGAGTCCTTTTTAAGTTTCTACGACAAACTTTTCTATAAAACCTTATATGCCCCCAGGGCATAAGTTACAACCCTTGCCCAGAGGGATGTGGGGGAGTGTCCTCCTCAAAACGTAATTTTATCTGGAAATCAACTACGCTGAACAAAATGGCTATCTCAAAATTTTGATTGGATGTGTTTGGGAAATTGGTGGGCGTGGAAGGGGTGTTAATTGCCTTCCAATAACTTTTGACCCTTAAAAGGGCACTAGAACTCTCGATTTCCAACCAAATGAGCCCCCTTTGAAGTTTCTACGACGACCCCTTCCATATGAAGTGTCTCTGGGAAAAAAAATAAATAAATAATAAATAAACAATAAAACATTGGAGCCGTATGACCTTTACTAATGGCAACGATATAGCGTTGCCTCTGAAAACGATCAGAATGGAATAATTAAACAAGTTTTTCAACTGAACGTAAGGAGTAACATTTAAACTCAAAATGAACAGATATTATTCTGTATATGAAGGGGTTAGGCTCCTCCTCAATATCTTGCTCTTCGCGCTAAAGTTTAATTAGAATAGGAAGCTTTTTTATAAGTGCTAAAAACACAAATAAAAACACAAAACTAAAATTGGACGACGCTTTCTCAGTAACGGTGAAAGGGTAACTCCAATTTTAGTTTTGTGTTTTTATTTTAAGATTAGGTTTTTTATATTTTTATCAGTTTTATTCTGCACTGAGGACGGTCAAGTGGAGGTCTTGACCGAAATATTTGCATAATTTTTCAATTTTTCACTGGCTGTTAATTGTCCTCGTTTTCATCCTTTCTTCACAATTTTATGTTTTATAGTTGGATGCCCTTGGATAAATATAACAGACATTGAAGAGAAGTTAGTGCGCAATGGAACATCCTCCTTAATTTATCAAACAATAAGACATAATAATAACATCAATAGTAATTAGATGTAGCCTAAAAATACGTATTTATTATAGGCTATATCAAAATAGGATATTCTTAGCTATCTCTATTTGTCCTTTCTTCGTGTGAAACTTTCCATGTTTTCTTTGTTGTGTTTTCCTTCCCTGGCGATGTTACTTGTATCGACTTTCCTAATTTAAAATTACAGAACAGTTTAAACCTAGTTAATCGACGACAAACATAAAAAAACATTTTAAGCGTTTTAAGTGTAAATCAAAATTATTAAGGTTTTAAGGAATGAATATCAGCATATGTATATTAAACTGACAATACTCGCTCATTTGTATTTTTGTCCAGTAAAGTGCATATTATGTTCTGGTCTTGCTAAGGTCTGGGGGTTGTCAGCCCTACTCATGATAATTTTTGCTTGTTTTGACTTTGACTCGGTTATTTATTGTAATTTGTGTTCGTTTGGGTTTACTTTATTTATAGATGGTGATATGTGGTAGTTTTACGCTTGGTAGACTCTTAAAAGTGCACTAGAACTTTTCTGCCTATGATAAAACTTATATGCCCTTTGACAACCTGCATACCTATAGTCATTTTAATAAATTGAAACTCCCCCTAAACGTTCCCTAAAACTTTCTCCTTATTACCCTTAGCGTCATTAGTTATAGTTACCGTAGAATTAGTATTAAAAGTATAGACACAGCGTCTTCTGGCTAGTTTAAAATCCGCCACAAATTACCCTGAAAGATCTAATTTTATAATGTATGCCTCTCCTGAGATATTGCTTTGTCATCCCTTTGACAATTTATATGTTCATAGTTTCGTTTTCATTTAGTTCAACATCCGCTTAAATGTCCCTGGAAAGCTTCAACTTGATCGGTTAATTTTTAAATTAAAGCTCAATACCTTCAATCGTTCCTAAAGCAATGCTGATCCGTCCTCTTAACAACCTGTGTGGGCATAGTGTGTTAAGGACTTAGACCCCTTGCCCTGAGGGCTGTAGGGGATTTGACACCCCCAAAGGCATATTTACTGGACTTTTGAACAATGCTGAAGTTCAATGTCCCAAATCTTGATTGGATGTTTGTTTTGGAAAATGATAGGGGTGGGGGAGGGGGCTGGTTGCCCTCAAATCACTTTTGACTTTTAAAAAGGGAACACTTTCAATTTCCAATCAAATGAGCCCTATCAAAAGCTTTTACGACTAACCATTCCATAAAAACCTTATATGTCCCCAGGGTATAACCTACATCCATTGCCCCAGGGCTCTGGTGGGTTGTGTCAACCCTGGAGCCCTTTTAATAAGGTCTATGGAACATTTTTAACAAGATGGCTATGTCATTATTTCGATCAGATAACGTTTGAGGAAAAGAGGATGTGGGGGCGGGGGACTAGTTGTCGTCCATCACTTTCGACTCTTAAAAGCGAAATCGAACTTTCAACTTCCAATGAAATGAGCCTCCTATAAAGTTTATCAGGCCACCCCTTCCATAAAAACCTTAGGTGCTTTCGGGGCGTAGATTACAACCCTTGCCTCCAGGTTTTGAGGGGTAGTTTCAACCCCGAAGGCCTTTTTACAAGATCTTTAGACTATTTTGAACAAAATGGCTATCTCAAAGTTTCTGTCGGATGCATTTGGGAAAAAACAGGACGGGGGGTGGGGGCTATTTGCCCTCCTATCACTTTTGACTCTTAAAAGGACACTAAGACTTCTGATCTCCAATTGAATGAGCCATCTCCGAAGTATATACGACCATCCAAGCCATAAAAACCCGTATATGTTAACAATGAACAACTAGTAAAACTTATCGTCCTTGCCCTGAAGGCCATGGGGGGCGGGTGTCATACCCAAAGACGTAATTACTGGACCTTTCAACTATGCCGAACAAAATAGCTATCCCAAAATTATAAATTATAAATGTAAAGAAAGTGGAGAAAGCATTGAAATATGAACTAAGGAGGTGTGAAGTGGAGGCCATGGATAAAATTGCCGAGGATTTAGAAGATGCAGCTAGACGGCATAATAGTAAAATATTGTACTGGCACGTTAACAAATTGAGAGGTAGTAGTCAATCCGGACTTGTCCCAGTTAAAGATAGGAATGGGGTGGCAATTAGCGATAAGACAAAAGCTAAAGCGAGATGGGCCGAACATTTTGAGAATTTGCTTAACCGAGATAGAGTTGCAGGAAAAAATATAGAGGAAAATGAAAAAGTTTGTGATACCTTGGATGTGAAGGAAGATTTGTTTTGTGAGGAGGAATTAGAAACAGTACTAAAAGGATTAAAGAATAATAAGGCTCCAGGTGCTGATAGGGTAGTAAATGAGTTTCTTAAATATGGTGGCTCTGAGGTTAGAAATAAGTTATTGGAGATTATGAATATGATTTTTGAAAAAGGGGAAGTACCTAATGATTTTAGGAAAACCTTAATTAAGCCACTTTATAAGAAAGGTGATAAAAGTGAGTGTGGTAATTATCGAGGCATTAGTCTGGTCTCTGTAGGTAGCAAATTGCTTAGTAATATGATACTTTTTAGACTGAGAGATGCCGTAGACAAAGTTTTAAGAGAAGAGCAGTGCGGTTTTAGAAAAGGTAGAGGATGTGTTGACCAAATTTTCACTCTTAGGTTAATAATTGAGAAGTGCCTAAGTTTTCAAACACCTTTGGTCCTTAGTTTTATAGATTATGAGCAAGCGTTCGATTCTGTTGATAGAGGAGCTTTAGTAAAGGTTTTATCCTTGTATGGTATACCAGACAAATACATTAAAGTGATTAGTGCTATGTACGAGAATAACACTGCTGCGGTTAAGGTAGGAAATGAGGTTAGCAGCTGGTTTTGTATTAAATCAGGAGTTAAGCAGGGTTGTGTTCTATCCCCCTTTATATGGATTATTTTGATGGACTTTGTTTTAAGGAGCACAGGAAAGGCAATGGGAGACCACGGAATCAAATGGGGAGGAAAAAGTCTCCTGGACTTGGATTATGCTGATGATTTAAGCATCCTAGATGAAAGTGTGAGCAAAATGAATGAAGTTTTAGAGGTTTTGCGAGTTCAGGGTGCTAGTATTGGTTTGAAAATTAATGTTAGGAAGACCAAGTCACTAAGGCTAGGAATAAGTGAAGATGAAAAGGTGACGTTGGGTAATGAAAAGATTGATCAGGTGGGCAGTTTCACTTACCTTGGTAGTATTATTAGTAAAGATGGTGGGAGCAGTGAAGATGTTTAAAAATAGAATAGCCAAGGCTCAGGGTGTTTTTTTCACAGTTAAAAAAAGTCTGGAAGAATAGGAAGATAAGTCTGCAAACCAAGATTAGAATCTTAGAAGCTACAGTGATGACAGTGGTCAAATATGGCTCTGAAGCATGGACGCTCCGAAAAGCGGATGAAGATTTGCTAGATGTTTTCCAGAGAAATTGCTTAAGGATTGTTCTGGGTACCCGGCTGACTGACCGTATTTCAAACAATAGGCTATACGAAAAATGTGGTTCAATACCACTTTCTAGGTCTATAATGAAAGAAAGGTTGAGGTGGTTAGGGCATGTTGTTCGGATGAAGGATGACAGATTGCCGAAGATTGTTCTTTTCGGCCAACCATCTAGGGCTAAACGGAAAGCAGGTCGTCCCCGTCTGGGTTGGGAGGACGTCATAAAGAAAGATTTAAAGGAAAAGGGAACTTCGTGGGCGGGTGTAAAAAGGGAGGCTTTGAATAGATTGGGGTGGAGGAGGAGCGTGCGTAGCTGTGTTGGCCTCAGGCGGCTTGGTGCTGCGATGAGTTGTTAGTAGTAGTAGTAGTAGTAGTAAAATTATAATTTGATGTGTAGCTTGGGGGACTGGTTGTCCTCTAATCATTCTTGACTATTTGTAGGGGAACTAGAACTTTCAATTTTTAATCGAATAAGCCTCGTTTGAAGTTTCTACGACATTTCTTCTATACGAAGTGCCCTGGTCTAAAAAAATAATAGCATATTGTGCCAACACCGTTCTTTACTTAGGCAGCGCTATTGCGCTGCTTATGATACCAGACAAATACATTAAAGTGATTTGTGATATGCACGAGAATGACACTGCTGCAGTTAAGGTAGGAAATGAGGTTAGTATCTGGTTTTGTATTAAATCTGGAGTTAAATACGGTTATGTTCTATCCCCATTTATATGCATCTTTTTGATGGACTTTGTCTTAAGGAGCACGGGAAAACCAATGGGAGGACAAGGAATCAAATGGGCAAGTAAAACTTTCCTCGGCTTAGATTATGCTGATGATTTAAGCATCCTAGAAGAAATATGAGCAAAATGAATGATCTTTTAGAGGTTTTTGCAAGTTCAGGGTGCTACAATAGATTTAATTTAATGTCAAGTAGAGTAAGTCGCTAAGGCTAGGAATAAGGGAAGATGAAAAGGTGATGTTGGGTGACGAAAAGATCGATCAAGTGGATAGCTTCACTAGCCTTGGCAGTATTATTAGTAAAGACGGTGGGTCCGGTGGGTAGCTAAGGGCCAATGTGTTTTTTCACAATCGAAAAAGTTTGGAAGAATAGGAAGGTAAATATGGTTGTGAAAAATGGGTGCTCCAAAAACTGAAGAAGATTTGCTAGATCTTTTCTAGAGAAATGGCCTACGGATTGTACCCGACTGACTGACCATATTTCAAACAGCAGGCTGTAAGAAGTGTGCTTCAATCCCACTTTCTATGGCTATAATGAGGGAAAGGTTGAGATAGCAAAGGCACGTTCTGCGGATGAAGGATGACAGATTGCCAAAAATTGTCCTTTTTGGCCAACCACCTAGGGCTAAATGAAAAGCAGGTCGTCCTCGGTTGGGGTGGGAGGATGTCGTAAGGAATGATTTAAGGGAAATGAGAACTTCCTGGGAGGGTGTAAAGAGGAAGGCTTTGAATTAATTTGGATGGAGGAAGAGCGTGCGTAGCTGTGATGAAACTCAGTCGGCTTGGTACTACGGTGAGTTGTTGGTAGTAGTACTAGTAGTTACGTGCATACAGTTTCTCAAAAGAACATAACTCAGGAATGACTACGGGTATTAAGTTTGACTTTTCAGTGAATGACGAGGGGGATGATCAATTGACGGAAACGCAATATTTGCCCGCTACTACTACTGCTACTACTACTACTACTACTACTACTACTGTTACTACAACTACTACATCCATAGCGACTATTATTAAGACTAAGGTTATTGAGGTGAAAACTTGAGGAAATGTTGAGCGTTAATACTTTAAGTTCAGTAAAGTTTAAATTATGCGCTGATCTTTAGAAGGCATGGGGGGGGGGGTGTCAGTCCAGCTCATCTTAGTTTCTGCACGTTTTGACTTTGACTCGGTTATTTATTGTAATTTTTTTCGTTTGGGTTTCATTTATTTATTAATGGTTATTTGTGGTAGTTTTACGCTTGGAAAATCATTTGAATTGTTTTCGGCTCATTTTTGATTTCTTAATGTAGCTCTTTACTTTTCTTTAAAAAACTTCTTTTGTGGAAAAAAGTTTTCTTTAACTAATCACACAAATAGTCCAAGACGAAAATTATTTTTGGTGTTTTTGAGGATTTCCAGATAAAATACCCAATTAATAATGAACTGTTATCCAATATGAAATACGTAGAGATTTTAAAAAATTGAAGGACATTAAAAGACTTCAAGGAATTTTGAGCTTTTTATAAGAAAGTATGCTTCTGTTATTTTTGCTTTTTGGATTTAAACATTTTGGGTGAACTGGTCTTTAAAATATTTTAAGCCATCAGTTCATACTAGGAGTTTTTGAAGTTTTAACATGATTTTGCACCTGTCAACGTATGATATAAGTCAGCCCTTTTTTTATTCGTAATAAAAGGGATGCTTTGAAAACCGGTTTATGACGGCATTTCGATGAAAATCACGACGTTTGAGCGATTAAGGTAATGGAGTCATTCAAAGACGACATGATACCTCAGAGAAGCAACATTTTAAAGAAGCAGCTGCATGTTATATCTTCTTGTATATGAACATGCAGTTTTTGTCTAAGATCACATTCTTTTTTTTTTAATATCATTATTAGGTTTAAAAAAATAACTAGGTATTGTTATTTCTTTTCAAATGAACCCTCTCCCAACATTTTAAAAACACTAGTTTTGTTTTTCTTACCCCTGGGAAAAAAGGAAACACACCACTGTTTCCCATTCAAAAAAATGGTTTTCTTTATTTTTCAAGCTGAAGGACTGTATTACGGACTGCATTATTCCTACTTTTGGTTTTCAACCGTGGTGGTTCCAATGGTGAGGTTTTCGAGAAGTTTCCGGTGATTCGTCAAAATACTATAAATTTGTTTTTGCAATAGACCTTTATTATTAGGATTAGCCAGAATAATCTGTATTATTCTTGAATCAGCTTCAAATGACGATTTTTCCTCACTTGGCATTTTCTTTTTCTTTTTTTAAACACCTTTTCCAACTTCTAGTTTTTACGGGTTGTGGTTCGCTCTTTACCAGGTTGCAGCTGCATCTGCAACCATGAAAGCGTTTCTAGGGACGATTACACTTTTCAGGATTTAACTTATGGTACACACTCTGGTTCCTGATAATTCTTAAATAGAAAAGAACGCTGTCTTTATTTTCGAAATTAAAATGGAGATGTTCTCGTATTGATTTTGTCGATTCTATTGATCTTTCTTTTCATTTTTCCTGGTTTTCAGTTGAAAGAATCCTGGACATAGTTTAGATTATTCTTAAGAAATAGTCTTATTCGTAATAACTTTGATAGGATATATTTCATTTTTATAAATATTTGTTGTTTTCTGAGAAACTTTATCCTTTTTAGAAGAGTATTTCTCATGCTTTAGATAATCCCTATCTCTTGTAGAAAAGTAATCAAAAAAGTATCCGTTTCATTCTTCTTATTCAATAGATTTCTGGTTTTCAGCTTGCCTAACTGCAGCTTTATATATAAAAAACATTTTTATTTACCTGTATTGGTCTTGCTATTGCAGTAGTCTGTGCTAACTTTTTCCAAAGTAAATCTTGGGAGTTGTAAGTTTTTATTTACTTGGACTGGATCTCCATCTCTCCATAGAAAGACTAAATCATCTGTGGTCCACCCATCTGCAAAGGAAAAGGGAGAATGTAAAGAGAAAATCAAACAAAGGACAACAGTGTTGACGACTTATTTACCTTATACCTTAGATCTTCCTGTGCCTCCAAAGCTGCTTATGGAGTCAAAGAAGTCACCGGTTATTTTCTTCGCCACGGATGCCACAAAATCCCCCTAGTGGGTTGGAGTGAGGCATTGAGATCTGGAAATTCAGCTTGGTAGCTGACCAAGGGTATTTTTAGGGCAGAATCTTCTTCTTGTACTTTGTGGCTATTGTAGAAGCCTTGAGCATGCGAATCACGTGTCCCGTTTATCTCCACTTCTACCGTTTGACCACTTCATTATCAGTGGTTGAGACGTCTTTTCTTGTAGTACTCTACAACAGAGACGTCTCAGAGACGTTAGTTATATTTTGTGTACAGTGTACGTTTAGAATGCGTCTTAAACACATGTTTTAGAGTTCAAAGAGTTCCTTTTTAAGCGGTTGGCCTAAATGCCGGGTTTCAAAGCCATACCAAAACATGGAGTTGCATTGTTGATGACTTATTATTTTATTTTCTAGCTGTGGCCAGGATATGGGTTGGAATTTAGGCCAAGAAATGGGGTGTAATTTCTTGCACTGCTGCATTGTCTATGCTACACAGTCATCATTATGCAATATATGCCAGAATCTTGATAAATATGAGTTCCTGCATAGAAAAAGACAGAATTTACTTGTCAAAATGTGATTAATAAAAAAAAATGTGTTGTTTGCTTAATTAAAAGTCAATTCTCACGCGCACGACTTCAGACCCTAAGCAAAATGGTTACTAATAGAAAATAACTAACCGTAAAATTAAAATAAAAGCGATGTGGCAACCGCTGCTCAGACCTCTTTTTTGAGTAAAACATCATTCTCACTATTTTGAACCATTTTTCTCAACAAATGGCTCGTCGTCCTTTATTTTCAGAAACTGGGGCTCTGTTCTTAAATTAAAACAACTATTCTCATGAAACTTCGATTTTTTTTTTTGTAAATGAACATTATCTTTCTTACTTTTCCTCACCTGCTTATTCAACTTTGATGCTGTTTTGCTTCCAGATAGAACGATAACGTATTTTTTTAATAGACATAGTTATTTTTGCTATAGGTTTAGCCACTAGGAACTTGAAGTTTTTGGAATAATTAGGCATAGGCATAGGAAAGCAGGCACAAGAGTAGAGTAGTACCTTATACTTTGCTTGAGGCCCTAGGAATTACCATGCTATTTGCTTGAGGCCCTAGGACCATACTATTTGTTTGATGCTCTACACCTTTTCAAAGAGAGTGAGTATCCTCTCAAACCTATGTTCCCTTGGTACCTTTCCAAACAAAGTGATAAAAAAACAGGTCTTTAGCAACTTCGTTCATCATAACGTGTTTTATTTTTTATTTTATTTTTTTAAACAAAAACTAGAAATTGTCAAATTGCGTAATCAAAGAATGGTCTCATTCTAGAAATACCGGTTTACAGCTACTTATAATCATGTTTTTTTGCTATATATATTGAACAAATTGATCATCCTGAGTCAGTTGATTAATAGAAGTTGTAATAAGCTTACAAGAATCAATTCACTCGTTCTAATGGACAATAAAAGAATTGTATTGGTAAGTAAATATACATTATTCGTGAACTAACATAACCTTTTTTATTTCCTATCCATCATTATGAGTCTCACACAGAATTATCTATCATTTTGAGTTTCACACAGAAAGGGGAACTTTCTGTAATTATGCAAGCACTCGAAGCTACGATAAATTTCCCATGTTCATAACAGCTGTTAGACATTTTTGATTAGAAGGCTGTTTTCTCGTGAGATTACGTTTCACCATACTCTTAATTAAGCAAACTTTATGAGAGGATGATTTTCCAACTCAGCCAATGATCAAGGGTAATTATTGTAGAGAAAAAAAAGAGGAGGAGGAGGAGTTGAGGAAAGGGGGGCGCCCACCATTAATATTCTGAATAGTTTCAAATGTAGCTAATTGTTGAAATTGTATTTTTTTTGTGTATCGTATTTAAAATAAACGTGTTTTATGACAATCCGGTGGCTCATTGTTGTGGCATTGTTGGGGGGTGTGTGATTGATGCGTCAAAAACTGCACTTTTATGTCTATATGCATTCATAGCTTAACCGAACTTAATAATTGGGGTTAAAAATAAAGCTAGAAGGGGGAATTCAGTTTTGAAGGATGGTTAAAAATGGTACTTATTTAATACCCAGTAAACTTCTGACATGAAATGCTTCAGATCGTATACTTTTCGCTAGCTTCAAAGCAGATGGCCAGGTATAAAGATATCTCGGTAAAATAGCGTTCGCAACAATTTCTATTTTTAACTCAACAGATAGCAATTATTTTCCATGTCATATATAATTGAGAGACGATCATTGTTTACTCGGCTAGTAATTTATAATCAGCTACTTGTATGTACGCGTGTGTATTTACTAAAGAGGGTAATTATTGAAGAAAAAAAGAGGAGATGGGGGAAGGGGCGCCCACCATTAATATTCTGAATAAATTTCAAATGTAGCTAATAGTTGAAATTGTATTTTTTTTGTGTATCGTATTTAAAATAAACGTGTTTTATGACATTTCGGTTGCTCATTGTTGTGGCATTGTTGGGGGGTGTGTGACTGATGCGTCAAAAACTGCACTTTTATGCCTATATGCATTCATAGCTTAACCGAACTTAATAATTGGGGTTAAAAATAAAGCTAGAAGGGGGAATTCAGTTTTGAAGGATGGTTAAAAATGGTACTTATTTAATACCCAGTAAACTTCTGACATGAAATGCTTCAGATCGTATACTTTTCGCTAGCTTCAAAGCAGATGGCAAGGTATAAAGATATCTGGGTAAAATAGTGTTCGCAACAATTTCTATATTTAACTCAACAGATAGCAATTATCTTCCGTGTCATATATAATTGAGACGATCATTGTTTACTCGGCTATTAATTTATAATCGGCTACTTGTATGTATGCGTGTGTATTTACTAAAGTGGGGGGGGGGTTCTATGTGTTTTAGGATGATTTAAGCCTATAGGACTACAAGTTACCTAGTGAATAACTAAAAATTGATTTTTATTTCCAGAACTCTGACATTCAAGCGTCAAGTCAAAAATGACCAAAGCTAAATGACACAGAAGAGTTCAATTTTGAAGATATTTTAGGGGAAGGTGACATACCATCTCCTGACAATTTGGATATATTGACATTAGACGATTTATTGGTTATGCTAGACAACATTCAAAATCCTCAAGAATTCCATTCTTCCCACAAGGACCAGTCACATAAAACACTAAAGCACGTTGAGGGGAATAGCATGAATTTGAGGACAGATAGCGTGATTCACTCTGCCCCACGAGCGGTTTCTGTAAGTTCCACTTTAAGCACCATTTATAAGATAGCATTCAACTTTATAGCACAAATTAATCGGCATTTTACCCGCCTTTGCTTCGTGTATCCTTCAATGGAATAAGGACCTTGTCATGAAATTTTTTGTCCATATTCATTTGAAGTCTTAATTTAAGCAAATTTAAACGATCGTTGTTTACTCGGCTAGTAATTTATAATCAGCTACTTGTATGTACGCGTGTGTATTTACTAAAGGGAGTAATTATTGAAGAAAAAAAATGGGGGGAGGGGGGCCAAAAAAAAACCTTAATCAGATAGTGCCTTAACATTGATACATGACTTTAGTAGGTGGTAAACATCTGACTAGACATGAAATGCTTCTTATTGGACCAATGGCAAATATTTTTATAATGTACTTAAATTTATTGCTATTACAAATAGTAGATTTGTAAACGGGTAGATTTGTAGGAAAAGGAATCTGCTTCTAGTCTGATCGCTATTTTTTATGGATGGCTAGATTTGTAGGAAAAAGAGTCAGTTTTTTCTTTAATGAGGTATTAAGACAGTTATTGAGTTGATTTTTTTTACCATATTTTATTGCTATTAGTCAAACGTTGCGATGTTGTGTGTGAGCGTGTACGTGTGTATGTGTGTGTGCGTTTGTGTATGTGTGTGTCCGTGTGTGTGCATGTGTGCGTTTGTGTGTGCGTGTGCCTGTGCGTGTGTGTGTGTGTGCGCGTGAGCATGTGTGTGTGTGTGTGCTATTAACAAAATTTGTAATTTATTATGCATTTGTTAAATAAATACGAATCCAATTAAGAAAGAAACATTTGTTTGATAAATAATATGAATACAAATCCGACTAAGAAAAAAATAAATAGTGTGCTATAATTATGATAAAACGTTCCTCAAAGAAAAAAAACTAAATCCATTCATTTTAGTTTCAGGGGGAAGCTACAAAACCAGCTGCCTTCCCTGGCCCAGGACTTCAGAATATCATGGGTAATTGTCCCCTCTCGCCGGAACAATCAGATGATGTTAGTGAAGGTACGTCGTTTACTATTCCCCCAGATTTCCAGTTTAGAATGGAAGAAATGAATAATCTTATGGAAATTGTTGGATCTAATGTTTCCGGGGACATTTTTGACGATGACTTTATTATTAGTGAATTAGGTCCTGTGCAAATAGGTGCAAGACATGAAAATAGTGTCGCGTCCCCGGAACTACGCGAATTTTATTTGTTAGAGTCTGCTCTAGGTTACTTGCAAACACATAGGGTAGATTTTAATCCTCCCGAGGATAACCTGGTTGACGGGAGTGTCATTTTAACAGACCCTGTAAATGTTCTTCATACCTACATCAACCGAATTCGAGCACTTATTGAGATTCAGATTCAGAATTGGGGGGTCAGGGGGGGATTAAGGCATCAGTCAATCAAAAAGCTTATTTACAAAAGGGGACATCTGGGGACATTTTTTATTTTCATTTTTCAACTGGTAACCAAACTTTTTACCCTGGTCTAAATGAATTCGAGGGTAACTTTTTCAATTGGGGCAATAAATTAATATAAACTTTGGACACGTTCAACGAGAGGGGAAGCGGGTTCTCCATTTTATACATTGAATATATGGATCTGAATCTCAATAGATTTAAAAAAAACTTTAGTTTAAGGGGGGCGGGGAGAGGTAGTCGACGAATAAAATGCCACCCAGATTTGTCGGCTACAGGAGGTGTTCAGGGTTTCGATTTTGACACGGGGCTGCAATGCTTTAAATATGCATTTTTAGCAGCAGCCCATAAAACATTAAAAAGTGATTCAATAATAAAAAATCTCGACAGACTTGCACGTAACGGTGGAGACAATTTCCCTAAAGTAAATTTTGATTGTTTAGAGGGAAAGTATTCGGTGTCCTTAAAAGAAATAACTATATTTGAAAAAGCAAACGAAAATCTTGGGTTGGGGGCGGTTGTTTTCCAGTATGACACAGAATTTCTAAATGGGGAAAAAAACAAATAAAAAAGGGATTTTATATTCAGTTAGGAAACCGTTGGTAGATAATGTTAAAAATTGGGTTTGGATTATCTATGAGGCCCCCAAAGATGTAAATTCCTATTGTCATTTTTTCCCCGTTACGGCAATAAGTCGACTTTTATCTCAAGTTGTGAAGAAAGGGGAACGTCACTCTTGCCCCATGTGCCTTTCCCCATTTACAACTGAACGAACATTCACGGATCATATGAGATATTGCAAAATTCATGGCAATCAAAGAATAGAAATGCCGGCAGAAGGCAAAGATACTTTACAATTTAAAAACATCCCAAATTCCCTGCTACAGGTTGATAAAATATCTTTGGATTGTGAATCAAGAATGTTGGAGGTATTGGACCCATCAAGGCCAAATATAGTCAAGGAACACAAACAAGTTACGTGTTCCTATGCGCATGCCCGTCGCGATTCCAACAATAAAATGCAATTGGAAGAGCTTTTTTTACTATGGATGAGGAGGGTAGCATGGAGAAGTTATTGGTGTGTTTAACCCTTTCAGTCACCATGTTCTCACATGAGAACATCACAGCTTCGCTTGGTCTTCTTGGACCCTGTAGGTGGCAGTGATACTCGAGTATGCGCTCCATAATAATAAGTAATGCGAAAAGACACTGGCGAAGTTTCAAACCGATGATGCTAAATTCTGATTTTTAGCAGTATTTTGAAGTTGTTGCACATCCGTACTCGAAAGAATGGATCTACCAGGTATGTTTTCATGCATTTTTTTTTACCAGATTTACCATGAAAATACGCGAAAAAAGGGGTTCATTTGTCCTTTTCAGTTAGTTACCCCATCTATTAAAAAAGTTTACCTCGCTAGTGCGTTGGATAGATGCCGCAGATTTTTTCGAAGTAGCGTGTTCTTGGGTAAGGACAGTGTGACTTGATACTAACTTTTCTAGTTCAATAGCAGCATATATGGTACAGTCAGAGGAACATACTTTTGGTAGTATTATTTGAAAACATCAGTGATAACTTTTTCCTGTCAAGTCGCTATTCTGGAAAAGCGACTCACTATCTTCTTTTCCAGGTCCATCCAATGATCGACCACGTCGAGTTCGTCACGCTGACATACTGAATGTCTTGGACGCGATCGACTCAGACCTTTCAGAGTTATCGGACCTACCAAACTCAGATGACGAAGGTGAAGATTGGGCGTCAGTAAATCTATCGCAGCCACACGATACGGATGAAGATTCATTATCGGAAGTTGAGGATGATGAGCCGCTCCTCCCCCCGCCTCCGAAAAATCGAAAACGCAGACTCGTATGGAAGAATGCGATCTTCTCGAAAGTTATCAACAATGCCGACCCGGCGCCGCCGCCACTTGGTCCCGAGGAGCCTATAGACTACTTCAAAGAATATTTTGATAGTGAATTTTATGAGTTAGCCGCCGAGATGACCAATCTTTATTCTGTACAGAAAACCGGCTCAAGTTTGGGTACAACAGCCTCTGAAATAAGAAGGTTCATAGGTATTCATATAGCGATGAGTGCTTTTAAATTCCCAAGGTATCGCATGTACTGGGGTAGTCGGACTCGGATACCTCTAATAGCAGACGCCATGAACTTCAATAGGTTTTCGCGTCTCCGAAATTTGTTTCATCTGGTAGATATCCTCTCTAAAGACCCGGAGAACACCGATCGCGTATGGAAGGTTCGTCCGGTTATAGACCGGGTCCTGAAAAAGACAGAAAGCATCGTACCTTCTGAGTATGTATCAGTCGACGAGCAAATGGTGCCGTACACCGGTGCATTGGACATAAAACAGTATATCAGGGGGAAGCCAACACCGTGGGGCATAAAAATCTTTATGCTTTGTAACAGTAACGGCATCATACTCACTTTTGATGTTTACCAGGGTAAGAAAACTATCCTGACGGAAGAGCAGAAGCAGTTCGGACTGGGACCTGGAATGGTACTAGCTCTTGCTGGTCGCGTCCAGCTTCGCCCGCATACGAAAATATTCTTTGACAACTTTTTTACGAGTATTCCGCTCCTTGAAGAGCTTGAACGGAAAAGTATGTATGGCACCGGCACGATCAGAGCGAATAGAGTTCTTGGCGCAAAGTTGGAATCTGATACGTCTCTGAAAAAGAAAGGAAGGGGGGCGTTCCACGAGCTAGTGAGTGGAGAAGTATGTCTGATCAAGTGGATGGACTGTAGATCGGTGATAGTCGCTTCTAACATGATTGGAAGCGGCAACGTAAAAAACGTGATGAAGTGGTGTAAGAAAACGAAGACAGAGGTACAAGTGACGCAGCCGGAAGCTATTGCGGCTTATAACCTGAGTATGGGTGGGGTTGATAAGCTTGACCAGATGGTATCCTACTATAGGACCCTCATTCGATCAAAAAAATGGACTTTGAGACTCGTATTCCATTTGATCGATCTTGCTGTAGTCAACAGTTGGCTTGAATATGTCGAGATTTGCAAGGCACAGAATATGAGACAAAAGAACATTGTCGATTCGTTCACCTTCCGACTCGACATAGCAGAGACTCTCATTATGTCTGAAGACACTCCTAGAAGAAGAGGCCGACCCAGATCTCTTCCTTCAAGCGAAGAGGAGGAGAGTGATGAAGAAGACTCGGTTGCCGAAAATCGTAGGAAACGAAAACTCAAATTTCGTAGGCCCTGCTCCGCCGTGAAGAAAGATTCCTTTGCTCATTGGCCAGAAAAATTTGCCGCCCAAAACAGGTGTAAAAATGCCCCTGTATCATGAAGACTAGGTTCATGTGTACCAAGTGCAACGTCCCACTTTGCCTGGAAGAATCGCGAAACTGTTTCGCACAGTTTCACAAACCTAAAGAAACGTAAAAGGATCATTGTCAATTCAGTTTCTCGTTTTTTGTACTATATTTGAAGTCTCAGTTTTTCATTGGTTTTATACTGTATTTGAATAAATTTGGTCACATTGTCCTTGCTCAAGTACATGGTGGAAAAGAAAGAAGACGTTCAGAAAAAAATCTGAAAAAATTCCTGGTAAGTACTTATCCATCACATGGTTGACTTTCGCTACTCTCATAATTTTGACCTTCCAGGCTAAAATTCGTGACTGAAAGGGTTAATAAAAACAGCGAACGGTGCAATTTCACGATTGCGTCACACCAACTACCCAATGTCATTATCAGATAAGGAGCAACGGGCACTAGAAAAGGAGACAATTTTTTGGGTTTGTAGGGGTGCTCTTGCCCCAAAAGACGCTGTCCAGGATCATAATCATCATATTGACCCCAATTCAACGGGGAAAAGTAACTTTCTGGGGTGGGCTCACAATTCATGTAATTTAAAAATTAAACAGCAACTCTTTTTTCAGGTTTTTATACATAATTCTAACTACGATCTGAAGTATGTGTTACCAGCAATGGCACAACTTCAAAGAAATTGAACAGTGGATGATGCATGGATGATAGACAGCTTTTCCTACAAAATCATTCCTAAATCATCGGAAAAATTGCTTGTTTTGGAATTTATGTGGAGATATGTTGAAGACGACATTGAGTACACGAATAAAATTCGCTTTTTAGATTTCTACAGTTTTTTCCCAAATCATTGAGCGAATTAAGTCAAGTGCAGAAAAACGATGATGGCTGCAACGCTTTCCCCCTTCTCAAGCAACAATTTCCAAATGATTTATATGAATTGTTGACGGTCAAGGGCATATATCCTTATGATTATTACTGCTCCATGTCGAGATTCGCCGAGGAAACTATCCCCTCGATCGAATCGTTTTACGACAGTCGTTTTGTTTTACGAGAATCGTTTTACGATCGTAGGTGCACCCCTGATGAATACAGTTTTGCTAAAAAGTGTGGAAAGAGGGAGGGTGTAAAAATGGGTTTGACTACTGCAAGCTGTATTTGTCGAGGGATGTGTTAACTTTGTTAGACATTATGTGTAAAAATACGGACAAAATATGCGAGGAATTTAATCTTGATTTAGGGTATTATTTTTCATCTCCTCATCTGGTAATGGACCTCATCCTAAGAATTAGCGGGGAAAAAATCGGGCTGATCACCGACATCGATCAGCACCTGTTCATCGAGAGGTCAATGAGGGGTGGATACATTTTTCACGGGGATCGTATCTTGGAAACTGATCCAACTGGAGAGAAGACGGGGACAAAATCAGATGTAGTTTTCCTTGATATGAATTCCCTCTACCCCTCGGCCATGTCCCATTATGCGCTACTCTGCGATGACTATAAATGGCTCAATGACCTCAAGCCCCCCCCCATTTCCCGAACATTGACAGCGTTGAGGAGAATGGGCCGGTTGGATGGTTTTTTGAAATTGATGGGGAGATACCAGTTGAGCTTCAGAATTCGGTAAAGGATTTTGTTTTTCCATGCATCAATAGACCTGTGTCTAGGGACTCTTTGAGCCCCTGCAACAGACGTTTGGTCGAGGTGGACGGATGGCATTGGTCACCTTCAAAACAAAAACTTATTGCCGACCTTCTGCCGAAAAAAAATATTGTTGTACATCATGTGGCTTTAAAATGGATGTGCAACAACGGTTTCAACGTCACAAAGGTTCATAGAGCCCTCCAGTTTAGTCAAAAACCCTATCTGAAAACGTTTGTTGACACTTTTGTCAAGAAACGTTCTGAAGCGCAAAAAAAAGCCGAAAAAGAAATCTATAAGCTCATTTTAAATTTGGCTTTTGGTAAAATGTGCCAAAGTGTTCGCAATAGGAATCGTTGTGACGTCGTGACTGATCCCGAACAATGTGCTCGAGTTATTGCCGATCCAAATTACACTTCCTTTACAATCATTGGCCCCGACATGGTACTATAGAATAGAAAAAAAAGAAGCATTGTCCTGAATAAAAATATTACTGCAGGCAGTGCCATCTTGGAGGTCTCTAAAAATCTCATGTTGGAATTCTACTACAATGTTGCTAGGGTACAGTGGCCGGAGAAGGGGCAAGTAGAGGTCTGCTATGGGGACACAAATTCTCTACTGCTAAAAGTAAAAACTCCAAACCTACTTGATGATTTGGCGCAATCTGAAATCATCAGCTCCCGGATGGACTACACAAATTGGAGTGGGCTTCACCCCGAGCTAGTGAAACGTCGGGCGCCAAATCAGCTTTTATGTTTTAAATCAGAAACGGGAAGTGACATGATTTCCCGTGGTATGCTTGTAAGTCCGAAGGTGTACTTTATACAGACACACGACAAGGAAATCAAAAAACGCTGAAAAGGAGTACCCACGCGCTATGTGGATAAGAATTTTGACATGGACGTCTATAGGAATTGTATTGTTGAAAATACAATTCCACGAACAAAATTGTTGGCAATTCGTTCGCTGAACTACAGGAACTTCACTTTGAATATAGAAAAAATTGCCATTAGTACCATTTCCGACAAGGTCTATGTTTGTCAAGACGGTATGACTACCTTCCCCCTGGGGCACTATTTAACTTCCGACCGAGCCGAATGTGTTAGCCATAGGGAAAGTCTTGGTTTGAGAAAAGTCCAATAAATTTCCCAAAACCTTGGGGGAGGGGGCCTCATGGCAAGGGGGGGGGTGCGAAATGGGGGGGGCACGTCCGGCCGCCAGTGCGGGGCGCCGCCACTACCAAAGGTATATTTTTTTCTTTTTGACTTGGAGCAGATTTTTTTGTAAATATACATGTTGTTGTTGCATTCAAATTAAAAAAAATGATATAAAAAAGTGATATTATTCTAAGTGTATTTTTTCATTAAATGCTGTATTTTCTTATAAATCAATAAAGTATATTTATTAAAGTGCTTTTTCTATTGCATTTTTTTTAATGTTTTTTATTATAAATAAATTTAAAAAAAAATCTTAAATGTATTTTTCTTGTTTTTTTCTGTAATGTATTATTTGTAAAGTGCTGTTTTTTATGTTAATAATACAAGAAATATGATTCTTTATTGATTTTGTTCTTCTTCTTCTCATTATTCTTGAACGGGCTAGTAGGGAAATTATTTAGTCATTAGACAACTATAGTCTACAGTTAGTTGTAGATGAACTGTTGAAGGAAACATGTATCAATTTAAAACACCATTCAGATCGTTTCTGTGCGGTCCATCAATGTCAGGCAAAACGACACTCTTAACTAAAATAATTAAAAATTGTGATAAAATGTTTGTGGAAAAGCCGAAAAAATCTACTATTGTTGCAGTATTTGGCAGGAGTCATACGATAAAATAAAAGCAATTGGCATAGCGGGATTGGTGCAGATACAATTCATACAGGGACTTGATGTGTTCAACATTATTGAACCAAACTCTTGGCTCATTATTGACGATCTGGCTGAATCTATTGAACAATGGTCCCTGGAAATGCTGCAATTGTTCACCGTTCACTCTCATTATGAACAGATTTCCATTACTCTGGTTCTACACAACCTCTTTTATCAGAGCAAATGTATGCAAACACTTGCATCGAACTGCACCTACTATATCATCTACAGAGTTGTTCGTGATTCTAGCTCGCTAATAACCCTCAATAAACAAATATACCCCGGGGCACCTAAATTTCTACTCGCAGCGTACAATCAGGCAACTAATAAAGCTTACGGCTATATCCTATAGGATCTTAATAAAAATACACCCGAGGATTTGCGTGTAGTCGCAGATACTTTTGACAATGAAATTACAGTATATCTCCCCGTGAACAGTAAAAAGACCTATTAGTTGCTATCATGACACTGAAGAAACTACATGAAAATAGACATTTGTTTTCAGTTCTAAGCAATTCAAAACCCCCACTTAGGAAAGCCATACTCAAACATGGTGTTGACAATGATTTCATTAATCTAATATCCGAACTTTGTTTAAATTTGACCGAAGGCAATGTTCAACTGCCAGAAGTAGTTAAGCAACAGGCAAAGCAACATCGTTTGATTGTACGTACATTGGCCTCTAAAAACAAAGGAAAGAATTTTAGAAGGAAACGTCTTCTCCAGGCGGGCGGTAGCTTTTTCACACTTTTACTACCGATAATTGCAGGGATTGTAAACAGTTTTCTCTAGATAGAGAATGGCCAAACCCTATAAATTGACTCCAATAGAACTCGCTCTCTCACCCGTGGAACACTTTGAGGACAATCTGAGTAAATTCATTAACAACGAGAATATTGAGGATGATAAACAACTGCTTTTACTTCAAGATGCACTTCGCCGAGTGGACAAACATAAGCCCTATCGTGCGAAGGCCAGTGGTATTGATCACAAAAAAGGACCATCTCCTCAGGATTCTGCTGCTGCTGCTGCTGCTGGAAGAAAATTAAAGAAGGAGGAATTTGATTCAATTGTGTTGAGCATTGGAAATCTAATGCCCCACTCATATCATGAACAAAGTAAACGACTCATAACATATCTCATGGAAAGTGGTCAAGATCATATTCAAGTTGATAGCAGTGTGAAGGGGATTATAATTCAGGGCAAGAGCTTTAATCTACCTTATTTAATCTATGATATGGTTACAAATCGTTAAGGACTATTATCATTTGACGCTCATCTATACAACTTTCTAAATACATTAAACTTCCCCAAAAGCCTTATTAGCAATAGGCCAATTCTAAAAAAATTAAATGAACATGCACCCTTGTCAACACAATTAAAATATGAACATGAAGAAGAAGAAGAAGAAGAAGATTTTAAATCAATTTTGGAAAATAATAGCACACCTAGGAAAATTGACAATGGAGAGGAAGAGCAGCACACCACTGATAGCTAGACAAAAGCGAAGACGTATCAAGTCAACGTCACCACAACCACCGCCAACCACTAGTATACAAAAGGGTAGCGGACGTTACACTACACGTTTACATTCAAAATGGTTGAAGTTCTGAAACGTGTTTATGAAAATATTGGTGAAGTGGGAAGTTTAAGTTCCCCCACCACTCTTTCCAAAGTCGCTGGTGTTCACGCTAAAAGTGTACAAGACTATCTACAAAATGAATTAAGTTACACTCTGCATAGAAATCATAGACTTCGTGCTAATCATTATCTAAAAACTAAAGCCTTTTCCCCATTGCATATAATGCAAGCAGATCTCCTAACTCAAGATGAGATTCAAAGACGTCACAATACACCGTACAAGTACATTCTACTTGCAATCAGTGCTTTTAGTCGCTATGCATATGCCATTCCATTGCGCTCGAAGAGAGGTGTTGAAGTTGCTCAGGCCGTTGAAAGTATTCTCGAATAGGATTCGTATAAAAAAAATTCAAACGGATCGTGGTAGTGAATTTGTTAATCCCCATGTTGAAAAAGTACTAGCGAAATATAATACACTGCTCTATCATAGTCATAGTCCTATAAAGGCTGCATTGGCCGAACGATTGATAAGATGTATTCGACTTTTAATTCAAAGATATTGTACATTGAAAAATACATCTGCTTTTATTCATGATTTAGATAAAATCATGTTGATTTATAATCAACGACCTCATCGATCATTGTCCATTTCAACCCCAACGGAAGTTCATCATTCTGATCATGATACAACTGACACCTTTCTTAAACAATATTCCAATGAAACGATTGTCAAGAAGAAAAAATTTAATGTTGGTGATACTGTTCGAATTAATAGAACAACTAATGTTTTTGAAAAGGGTAATTACTTGTGGTCCACAGAACTTTTTAAAGTGGCAAAAATCCTAGACACTAAACCCATAACTTATCGTCTGCGAGAAACCAATGATTAAGAAATTCTCAGCGGTTTTTATGACTATGAACTACAAAAAGTTAAAAATAATAGTGAAATATATCAAATTGGAAAGATATTAAAGACTCGTACTCACAGGGGTAGGAAACAGTTACTTGTTCGGTGGCTAGTATACAACACTGATTTTGATTCTTGGATCAGTGTTGAAGATATTGACAATGACCAATGATTTCTATGTAACATTTATGTCCAACGTTTCCGATCCTCTCTACAATGACTTGAATAAAACAAGTGATTTTTGGACGAAACTCTCCCCCGCCATCAAATTCGATGACGGAAAGTATGAAGTGGCTCTTGTCGACTCTATTCTCAAAAATACCTCTGACATCCTGAGGAAGGATCGTGTGTATGATATAAAAGTTATACCATTCGATTGGTCACTCTTTGTTGAGTATGAATGGGTTGAAGCACTTAAATCTAGCAAATATCCACATGTTAAATTGAAATAAATAGAATATGATGATATGACAGATTTGTGTCATACAATCAATAGAAAAATCTCATATCGTAGGAATGGTACATTCCATTTTAATTATTCAACGGAACACGATAGGATTTACATTACCTCACCTGTTGACACTGAAATAAGTCATCTCAATGATAATCTGAGAGACGTTCTTGGTTTTAAACAGAATATGATCAATGGGGAAAACCCTGGTACTGTTTACGGGATGGATCAAGTTATTTTTGCTGATTATCCACCTGGCTTCACCTCGGACTCTTGCATATTTCTTTATGTATCCTTTGTGGAAACATCGAGAGTCGGTAATTCAAATGTCCCCCTCCTACGTGTTCTTGAACGAAAAACAACTCATGAACTTGTTCATCACTATAATATAAAGCATCTTCACTATGTTCCTGTAAATACTTCGTATTTGGAACTCTGTCAGTTAACACTAAGAAGTGAATTGGGTGATCCTCTAGCAATAACAAAAGGCTTAGTAGTGATTACATGTCATTTTCGACCCATTGTCGGCGACACCACCTCCTAAAATGAATAATAGAAGAATTCCATTTGTCTGTCCCGATATCAATTGCTATGTTGGTGCTCTGAGTCCACGTCAGATAGGCAATGGATTGGACTACTACAAGGGGCGTACTACAATGTCTGGCTATGGTCTTGGTAGCTGGTTTGCTAGGCTATTTCATTCTGCAATACCCCTTGCCAGAAAATATCTTGTACCTGCTGCATCAAATTTTCCTGCCTCAACACTACAGGACTGGGGGTCCCGTAAGAATTTCAAGGAGAGTGTTAAGGAAAATATTAGATCTTCAGCAAGAGCCTTTGGTGAGGAATTAAAATCTCAGCAAAATGGGAAGGGATTTGAAAGAATGCGTGCACGTCATTCATTCATCAGTCTCTACCCAGGCGGGAAGCGAAGGACATCAACAAGGACTTTGAGGAATAAAACGACGAAGCCCAATAAGAAGAAGAAAAAGAAAAAGATTGTTAGATCAAAGAAGGATTTCTTCTCTTAAGATGACTTATCTCCCTCACAAGGAATCACATCCATCAATCAGTTCCTCATTGAATCTGTTCAATGCTGAAAATGTTGATATCAGTGTCAAGTATGGCTACTATGAACAATTTCATCCCCAGCAACACCTCTCGGAAAATATAAATTTTCAAATATTTTCCAATGAAGACTATTTCATCGATTTGCCATCAATATTTATTGATTTAAATGTTGCGGTGAAGAAAAAGTCAGATAATACAACTCCAACTGCTGCCGATGGTCTCTCTTACGAAAACTGTTTTCTACACAATCTGTTTAAACAAATTAATGTATTTATTAGTGGAACATTGGTGAGCACTAGCAATAATTTATCCAACTATGCAAGCTACATACCATTTATGATGATGACACCAAAGGCATATAAGGAGTTGAGAGGACAGTCAATGGGCTATGAATATCGATCAGGTGTTGATACTGACGGTGAGTTGACTACTGCAGTGACCCAGGAGTATCATTTAGTTGGAAAATTAAATCATGAGATATTCAATATATCCCAATGGTTACCCCCCAATGTCAAGGTTGACATAAAGTTGCAACTAGCCATGTCGAATTTCACTTTGAGAAAAACACTTCCTGCAGCACCCGATGCAAATGTCATTACCACATCGGCAATTCTCCACGTCGGAAAACAACAGGTTATGAGCTCTGTTGCATTGGCAGCGGAAAAGCTAAGAGCCAATGGCAACAAAAATAAACTTCTTGTCCCCCATACGATCACCAATCAACTTCAAATTGCCACCGGCTCTCGTAGCTATACCGATTCATCATTTATCAATAGAGAAATCCCGTCAAAACTTGCTTTGGCCTTTGTGAAGAGTGGCAGTGCCGTTGGATCCTGGACTGAATCCCCCCATGATTTAAATTTTTTCGGTCTATATAGCCTTGTGTGCAAAGTGAATGGTATTCCACTGTACACTCTATCATTTGACAAAAAATCATATAAAACTCTGTACGAGTTGACCATGCAATCCCTAGATCATGTCTCCATACTATTTGAAAATGGAATAACCGCTTCAATGTTTCAAAAAAATCATGGCGTAATTGTTTTGGACTTGTCGGGGACCCAGGATTTGAGCCTAGTACGAACAGGGAGTGTACGTTTAGAGTGCACATTCGCCGATGCTTTGACTGAGAGTATCACGCTAATATCATTGAGTCAATTTGAAACCTATTGGGAAATCACACCCGACGGCAGTGTTCTACTAGACCTAGCACCATGAACACAAACCAAATAATCAACGTAATTAGTATGGATCAATACATGTCCCAGTACAAGTCCTATTGCATACCATCGGACTTCAGTGAAAAAATTCCAAGTGTTAACAATACCCCAATCATTGTTAATAACTGTCCATCAACTTTGAAGACAGGCCATTGGCTATGCATCTTTCAAACAGCAAAGAATATTGAAGTTTTTGATCCTCTTGGCCTATCATATAAATTCTACACTCCACACATCAGCAACTTTATTGAGAGCAGTGGGGAAACTATTATTCAAAATCAAAGGAGAGTACAGGTTTTAACGACTAAGACATTTGGCTTTCATGCTCTACTCTTTTTCATGTTCAGATGTCGTGGCTATACCTACAAGCAGTTTCTCAACATTTACGTTGACTTACCTCGATTGAACGACTTTCTAGTGGAAAATATACTTACAAGCGTGTTTAATATTGATTTTAGTGAACTACGAATAAAATGTTGTAAAAATGTATGCGAAATTGTTTATTAATAAAAATAATGTATGTACATGATAAAAACGAGTTTTCTACTCTTTAGATTTCATCTTCTACTAGGTATAGGTATTTGTCGATAGCAACTAATGCAGGTAGATTATCTGAATTCACAGTATACTGATCCTGATGTGCTGCAATGTCAGGGTCACTTTTTCTACAGTAGAGTGTAACTTCACTCTTGTCATATCTCTTTGTATAGTCAATGATACTATTCTCATTCATTTTATAGAATTCACATGTTTCAATTTGCTTATTTGAAGCAATGTCATAAACAGTGTCCTCAAGTGGCGAATCACATTCCGTCACAGCCAAATAAAATCAGTGGGCTTATAATCATAGTAGCCATTGTCTTCACAATGATGACGTAGAAACCAAATTCTTTGTTGTTCCAACAGTTGAATCGCTGACCCGGCTCCCCCTCCTCCCAAAACAATCTAAAACCACGACGATACCAATCTCGTAGTAGTAAACTAAAATCACGCTTAGGATTCTTTCCAATCATACCAGGATATGTATTCTCCCACTGATTACGTTTATCACAGTGACAATTGGAGCATAGGTGTCCTCTAGGATGAGAGTCACACATCTCTTCAAGACAGGAATTACAACCTTTAATTTGTACAGCATATCCTCTATGCAATTTACACGGGTTGCATTATCTGCACTTTTCATCATACTCATCAATCATTGTACATTTCTCAAATGATGACCAGCTGCCCAGTGTGTACATGCATAGCGGACATGTATGGAAAATTTTTTCATGTGTTGACACTCTCACTTCCACAATGAAACTGAGCTACCCACAACAAATTGAGTGGGATAGAGAGAAAGAGAGAGAGGAGTAAATCATCCTTGAGCTCCATCTTTCTCATGAGAAAAAAGTCCTAAATTCCTAAGCTAGTGTTTAAAAGCAGATTCACAATATCGTTTTGCCGTGTCGTGATTAATATGTCAATAAATTGTGTAAATGCATTTGGACCACAACGTAAAAGCTTCATGCACTAGTCTAATGACGGAGAATCAGTTTTCATTATATCAACAAGCATTCCCTGAGAAAATATCTTCCTTTGAATAGACAGCTCTAGAAAATCATCACCTAGAATCAAACGTTTTTCCATAAACACAAGATTCCTCATGATTCGCTCTTTCTCAAATCTATTCATTTTTTAGAGTCCTAACACTCTCACAACCAACTTCAGACTAACCAGATTTTTTTCTACTCTTAAAAATACACGGTAGCCTACTATAGAAAGAAAAATATCTTTGATTTAGAAACAGTTTTATTGAACATAAGTATAACAATAATAATCACTGATTCAATTTGTTTTCATCAATATATTTCACTAGTGCATCTAATGCTGCCTGAACTCTATTTATATGCACAATATTCACTTTCGCAGCAAAACATAATTGCTCCTCCATTTTAAATTTGCTCAATGATATCACATATCTAGCATACATATCATCCCATTCAAGGCATAGTCTACAGCCTCCTGTTATTTCCACAGCCACGTTTGGTACTCGTGTATCTTTGCTACCGGCTCCACCATCAACCTCCAATAGTGTAAATGCTCCACTCATTTTCTCTACTAATATCGTCTCAAATAAACTATTCTCTCTGAATTCAATTCTCTTACTAATATGAATTGCAATGAAAATCACTCCTTTTATTCGAATCCAATTACTAATCAAGTTATCGTATATGGAGTAACCTCCGCTCTCTCTGATTGGCCCTAAAAATGGGTTTTGCCTCAAAAACCAGTCTGCTTGCATTATACAATCTCAACTATAGTTTCAAAACGTGTTTGATCACTTTGCTTGGAAAGGTACCAAGGAACATAGGTGTGAGAGGATACTCGCTCTCTTTGAAAAGGTGTAGAGCATCAAGCAAATAGCATGGTCCTAGGGCCTCTAGCAAATAGCATGGTAATTCCTAGGGCCTCAAGCCAAGTATAAGGTACTACTCTACTCACAAGTAAACAAAATATACAATTCATAGGAGGGAATTCATGATTTAACAGGCAAAATTAATCCAGATGTGGTATTTATGTCAATGTTGGCAATTTAATTTAACATTTTAGCCGGTAATTACATAGTAATCGTAAGTTACAAGGTGGGCAATCCCTAGAAAAAGAAAACATTTACACTTTGATTTCCCTTTCAACGAGCTTTCCTATTATGAAAATCACTGGTGTGGAAATTGCATCCCAGCTCCCACCCCCAATGAGGCCAGATATATATCTAGCCTATATACAATAAATTGCTGATTTTTATTCAAATTGGATTCATTATACAAACCTTGGAACACTGCCTAATATTGCTTACTAGCCTAGAAACGAACTAATTACGTAGCTGTATGAAATATCTAAAGGAAGTTTTATAGAAAGTAGATACAAAAAAAAACAATTGCCCTGGGCCACTATTTAATTACATACTGAAATTTAGAATTAATACATTATATCTAGATATTCCATACTTCAAAAATGGAAACATTTCGAATAAGCCGCAACTCTCAAATTACACATAATTTACTGGCGTGGACACACTGCCTACTGGCAATAGGAGGACAGACCTCAAGAAACAACGAAGAAAGTAACTATTGAAATTCTGCACTAATTCGATCTTACTAATGCAAATACCAATGATTATCAACTATGAATTTTGTTTTTGATGTTTCGAAGGAATTAACTTCCGATGCTTGTGCCTACTTATTCAAAGCATTCCAAGTTCCAGATGGCTAAACCTAAGAATTTACTACTACTACTACTAATAGCTCACTTCAGCACCAAGTCACCTGAGGCCTTCACAGCTACGCACACTTCTCCTACATCCCAATCTATTCAAAGCCTCCCTGTTTACACCCTCCCAGGAAGTTCTCATTTCCCTTAAATCATACTACATTTCCCTTAAATTAAACCATGCTATGATTCTGTCTAAATTCATTCTACCATTGAAGAATTCCAAAAACTGGCGAAATAGAGTAAGAAAAGATATTTTTATTTACCTCTAATCCCCGCTCCATAAAAATAGCTTTATACAATATACAAAATTAGCTGATTTAACTAATTTGACAATATTTGGACTTTTCAAGCTCCAAATGGCCAAATTTAGAGTCAAATTTGATATATCTATAAAAGGCAACGCGTTTTTTTCCTGGGAGCAGGGTTCTGTTGAAAATTTAAAACCTGGCAGAAAAAAGCAAGAAAACTGTTTTGGGCAAAAAATCTTTTTCCCTCCAATAAACAAATATACACTTCTTTGTGATTTGATACCAAAAATCGTGCATGAAACCAGTATCTTAAATGAATGTAACCCTATGCTTTTATTCTATAAGGGAGGACTATTAATTGTCAATAATATTTATTATTGTAAACTATGTAATTAAAATATAATATTATTAAATATGATATTTTTTTATTATTATAGTCTTTATCAAACGGTTCGTGGTAAAGAACTGTAAGTAAGGAGCGACCCGGCTCAATGGTAACCGTAACTCTAACAACGGAATTTTGATACCATTAGATACATCAAAAGAATCAGATTTTAATTTTGATTTCAAATATATAAGTTTCATCAAGTTTAATTATACCTATCAAAGGTTACGCGCCTGAGAAAATGTGGCTGATTTTCGAAAAAAGGGGGAAGACCCCCTAAAAGTTATAGAACCTTAATGAAAATCACACCACCATATTCAACGTATCAGAGAACCCTATTGTAGAGGTTTCAAGCTCCTATCTACAAAAATGTGGAATTTCCTTTTTTTGCCAGAAGAAAGATCACGGATGCGCGTTTATTTGTTTTTTTGTTTGTTTTTTTTTGTTTGTTTTTTTCCCCAGGGGTGATCATATCGACCCAGTGGTTCTAGAATATCGTGGGAGGGCTCATTGGAACGAAAATTAAAAGTTCTAGTGCCCTTTTTAAGTGACCAAAAAAATGAAGGGCAACTAGGCCCCCTCCCACGCTCATTTTTTGTGTCAAGTCACCCGATTAAAATTTTGAGATAGCCATTTTGTTCAGCATGGTCGAAAATATTATAACTATGTCTTTTAGGATGACTTAATCCCTCGAAGCCCCCAGGGGGAGGGCTGAAAGTTATGAACTTTACCCAGTGTTAACATATAGTATTGGTTATTGGGAAGTATACAGACGTTTTCAGGGGAATTGTTTCTGGTAGTGGAGGGTGGGGACGGGTCGGGGGTTATATGGGAGGATCTTTTCATGAAGGAAGTTTTCATGGGGGAAGGGACATTGCTATGAAGGGGGCGCCGGATTTCAACTGAAATTAAGGAGCAACATCAAAACTTAAAACGAACAAAAAAAAATATTAGCTATATGATTGGGTTCACCTTCTAGTCAATGCCTCGCTCTTTAAGCCAAATATTTTTTAGTACTTTCATAAGAGCTATTTATTCTAATTAACGGCCTTTGTGATTAAGGGGTCATTTTTAAAGAATTGGAACAAAATTCGAACTTTAGCTTAAAGAGTAAGGTATTGACTAGGGGGCAAACCCCCTAATATACGTATTAAAAATATATGAATATAGAAGTTCGTTACGTAAGTTAATTTGTAAGTTACGTATATTTATTACTAATAAAAACGTTCGTAAATAAAATTCAACAAGTTTCGAGAAAGCCATTTAACCAAATAAAAGTAAAATTAATATGCAAATTTCGTTTTAATTATTCATGCACGGTGAGCCAAAATCAAAACCTGCATTAATTAAAAAACGTTCACAAATGAAATAAAAAAAAAACAATTTTTTTTAACTGAAAGTAAGGAACGACGTTAA
The DNA here is from genome assembly GCA_027921565.1 of Artemia sinica. Classification (NCBI taxonomy): domain Eukaryota; kingdom Metazoa; phylum Arthropoda; class Branchiopoda; order Anostraca; family Artemiidae; genus Artemia; species Artemia sinica. Next base: position 58,254,577 of record CM051264.1, on the reverse strand, counting down.
AACTTAAAACGAACAGAAATTATTCCGTATATGAAAGGGGCTGTCCCCTCCTTAACGCCTCGCTCTTTACGCTAAAGTTTGACTTTCTCACAACTCAATTTTTTTAAACAATAAAATTTTGTTTTAATTGCAAATTTTTTTAATTAACTTTAACGAAATTCACACCATCAGATTCAGCTTATCAACGAACATTATTAAAGAAGCTTCAAACTCCTACCTGCAAAAAGTGGAATTTTGCATTTTTAGTTAACTTTAACGAAAATTACACCATCACATTCAGCTTATCAGAGAACCCTATTAAAGAAGTTTCACGCTCCTATCTGCAAAAAGGTGGAAATTTGCATTTTTTGCTCGAAGAAAGATCACGATGCGTGCCCTCCAAAAAATGGAGGGCAACTAGGCGCCCTCCCACGCTCATTTTTTTCTCAAAGTCACCCAATTAAAGTTTTGAGATAGCCATTTTGTTCAGCATAGTCGAAAATCTAATATATATGTCTTTTAGGATGACTTAATCCCCCACAGTTCCCAGGGGAAGGGCTGCAAGATATGAACTTTGCCCATTGCTTACATATTGTATTGGTTATTGGGAAGTATACAGACATTTTCAGGAAGTATTTTTTCTGGGGGGGGGCTGGAGGAGGGGGTTACTCGGGAGAATCTTTCCGTGGAGGATGTTTCTTTGGGGTAAGGGAAATTTCTATGAAGGGGGCGCCGGATTTCCAAGCATTATTTTAAAAACGATCAGAAATTAAATTTAAAAAAACAAGTTTTTTCAACTGAAAGTAAGAAGCAACATTAGAACTTAAAACGAACAGAAATTATTACGTATATGAGGGGGTTCTCTCCCAAGTCAATACCTCACTCTTTACGCTACAGTTTTTTTTTAGTGCTTTCAAAAGAGCTATCTATTCTAAATAAACAGCCTTTGTGATTTAGGCGTTTGTGAATTAATTTTTTTTTTAACTTTTAACGTAAAGAGCGTGGCATTGACTAAGGGGAGAACCCCCTCATATACTTAATAACATATACGTAAAAAAAAAACAAGCGATACGGCTCAATAGTAATCGAAACTTTTAAAAACGGAATTTTGATGTCAATAAATGTATCAAAAGAATGGGCTTATAATGCTGATTCTAAAGATATAAATTTTATTAAGTTTAATATTACTCATCAAAGGCTACGAGCCTGAGAATATTTACCTGATTTTTTAAAGAGGGAGGAAACATCCCCTACAAGTGAAAGAATTTTAATGAAAATCCCACCGTCAGATTCAGCGTATCAGAAAACCCTATTATATAGGTTTCAAGCTCATATCTGCAAAAATCTGCAACTATATCTGCAACGTATTCTTTTGCCAGAAGAAAAATATACGAATATAGAAGTTCGTTACGTAAGTTAATTTGTAAATTACGTCAGAATCAAATTTAGAGACAGCCATTTAGCAAAAGAAGAGTAAAATTTTTATGCAAATTTTGTTTACTTATTCAATGACGGCGAGCCAAAATAAAACCTGCATTAACTAAAAAACTATCAGAAATTAAATAAATAAAAAACAAGATTTTAAACTGAAAGTAAGGAGCGACATTAAAACTTAAAACGAACAGAAATTATTCCGTATATGAAAGGGGCTTTCCCCTCCTCAACGCCTCGCTCTTTACGCTAAAGTTTAACTCTGTTTCACAACTTTATTTTTTAAAACAATAAAAAACTTTAGCGTAAAGAGCGAGGCCTTGAGGAGGGGACAGCCCCTTTCATATACGGAATAATTTCTGTTCGTTTTAAGTTTTAATGTTGCTCCTTACTTTCAGTTTAAAAAACTTGTTTTTTTTAAATATAATATAGCTTTGGCTGAACAATGGATAAAAAGTGAGAAACAAAAAACGTGCCAGTGAGTACTACTTTTGTTTACTGTTTGCTTGATAGCTCTTTTATCGAGCTTTATTTATCTGCACCGAGTCCCCATCTCTCCGCAAAATAAGAAAGAAGACTGGGAAAAGAAAATTAGATACAGGAGACAGTATTGAGAAATGTCCATTTTATTCCTGTTCCAAATTAAATAGGAATCTAGCGAGAGGAAACACACTGACTAGGAAACTTTAAAAGTACAAATGTTTTAAACCACTTCTGAAGATAAAAAAGTTAATTTCAAGGCATAAAATGTTGCTATTGCCAATTCTTTTGTGTTCTGGTGTGCAGGAGAAATATGTAAAGTTTAGTTAATAGCAAGTGATTTGACCTAGACAATTAACATAAAAAAATACAAATATTTTAAAAGAATTTCAACAAAAATCAAAATTATTGTCGACGTTGAAAAAATAAAAAAAGGGAGAAAAAGAATATAGAAGGATATTTTTTTTCTTGATAATATAAAAAATAATATGAAAGCTATATAAATTAAAAGAATAATATAGAACGATACAATATATAAGGATATTTTTCTTATAAAAAGAGAAGAAAAATATAGATCTCAGCTATTTATTTTGAAACGTCACCACTTCATAAGCCACCGTAATTAAACTTCAAATAGTTGAGATTAAAAAAAAAAGTCAAAATCCTTTCTTAGAGCTGGAAATGACACAGTTTCATGGATCTTAATAAAGAGTTTCGTAGTAACTTTGCTAGATAACGGGTTTTATTTTTAAACTCAGTGTCCATCTCAAGCTTTGAACTCAGAAGACTTAAAATGGCAGAAAGAAAAGTATTAGCCCATTCAAAGGAACTCACACTTTTAACGTAGCTAATATAAGAGGCCTTTTCCAAGAGAATCATTTCTGATAGCTGGAAATGACATTCTGTCTTGGATCTTAATATAGAGTTTAGTAATTTCTTTCCAAGGTAACGCCTTTTATTTTTACACTCAGTGACCACCTCAAGCTTTGAACTCGGAATAAACGAAATGCCAGTAAAAATAAGTATCAGCCCACTCATAGGTACTCACACTTTTAACTTATAGTTTATATAAGAGGCCTTTTCCAAGAGAATCATTTCTGATAGCTGGAAACGATATTCTATCTTGGATCTTAATATGGAGTTTCGTAATATCTTAACTGGGAAACGTCTTTTATTTTGACCCTCAGCATCCATCTCAAGCCTTGAACTTAGAATATACAAAATGCCAGAAGGACTTAAAATCAGGCTAGTCATAGGTGCTCAAAGTTAAATATTCGGTTACTGGATTCTGGTTCAAGCAGTTTTGTTTAGAAATTCATACTTGAAGTTTCAGCTTAATTCTTTTTCATATAAGGTGTAGTTTGCTTTCTATTCTCCTAAAATAATTACATTAGGATGGGCAGGACGAAAGAGGGGGTATTTAGAGAGACAAATAGCCCACTCTGTGGCTTGTTAATCAAAGTTAAAATTTTTTGCAAGAATTTGCTTAAAACGAGATGCAACATATATACGTTTGCGCTAAAAAGTTGAGAGGGAGCAAGGCCAGGAGTGTTGGGGGGGGGGGGGCTAGAGATCCACCTCAGCTATTTAATTGAAACGATTTAAATTTCTTATAGGATTCCCTTTCAGTGAAGACAATATATGCCTTCCTGTTTGCCACATAATGGGCATTGAGAAGAAGGGACCGGACGACCAATGGAATCAATTTGCACCCCCAATGATGCTCATTTAGAACCCTTGTATGATTACTAATGAAAAAAGGTGTCAAATTCATTCCTTTCAACTAAAGTGTTGGTGACGATGGCATAGGGAGAGGCATTGAAGAGGCCATTGGCCCAGTTCGGTCGTCTACTCATACAGATTGAAAATCCTTGTAGGGTTCCCCTTCAGGCATGGTCCAACTTACCTACAAGGGAACCGTTGCTTACTTTGGGAATTTTTTGATTTTAGCCTGACTTTACTTTGAAGTTGCTGTCTGCTTTGCTCGGCTTAACGGAGGCTTTCGCTCCGAAAACAGAGGCATCAGCGCCAAAGCTCTAGCATTGCCTGTAGGAAAGAGTCACGGGCCTTGAATGTATTATTTTTTCCTAGAGTCACTTCATAAGGGAGGGGTGGGAGGAGCTCTAAAAAATTGGAAGGGGCTCTAAAAAAGTTGGAAGGGGCTCCTTCAATTGGAAATTAAAAGTTATGGTGCCCTTTCTAAGAGTCATAAGAGATCGAAGGACGAACAGTCCCCCTCCCTTGTTCTTCTTTCTAACCGGCCCTATACCCACCATTCAGTCAAAGTTTTGAGCTTGCCATTCTAGTCAAAATATTTAAGAGGTCAAATAAATATGCCTCCAGAGATGGCATGAACCCCAACGGCCCAGGTGCAAGGGCCGTAAAAGGTATAAATTGGCAACTGTTTGCACATATATTTTATAATGATAAAAGGGGCTTGCACAATATCTCAGGAATGGAAAAGGGTATTAAACTGAGACTTACAGGGATTTTTTGGGGGGTGGGGTGGGATGGGGAATGTAATTAAATTAAAAGAATCTATGTATGTCCAGGCTCTGAAAAAAAGACCGCATCTACAATTACTCTGAAACGGCTAAATGTATTGAGTTAAAACTATTAAGGAATGCGGAGAGGGATGTTGGCATAGTTCTAGTTACACTATATGCATCCAGGTTATTAAGATCTCTAATACCTCTAGGGTAGCAAAGGGTATTGCGTTGATACTGTCGGGGAATGTCTAAGGGGGATATCGAACAAAAGAAGTGTCTGCGAAATCTCAGGAGCAGCTAGGTGTATTAAGTTCGAACTTTCAGAGAATATTCAGGCAGGAATATTGAAGTAAACGAAAAGGCACTATGTGCGTCCAAGTTGTCAAAAAGGCGTATCTACAATACATCAGGAATAGCTGAGGTTTTCAAGTTGGAATGTTCAGGGAAAGCTCAGGGAGACCCTGAACTAGATCAAGACAGCTTGTGCATCCAGGTTATCAAAAAGGCGTACCTGTGATATATCAGGAACACCCAAAGGTAAAATGTTGAAACTCTGAGAGAGTGTTAAGGGAATGGTTGAACTAAATGAATTGGCACTATGTGCATTTAGTTTGCCAAAAGGGCGTATTAGCAATACAACATGAACGGCTAGGGTTATCAAATTGAAACTTTCGGGGAACGTTTAGGGTGACATTGAAATAAATCAAAAGACACTGTGTGCATCTAAGTTGTAAAAAGGGCCTGCTTGTGCGTATTAATTTTGATCTCAGGAATACCTACGGATATTAAATTGAAACTTACATGGAATGTTGAGGGGGTGCTGAAATAAATCAAAAGAAATTATGTGCAAGCAGAGTGTCAAAAAGGTGTGTCTAAAATTTCTCAGGAATGACTGAGAGTATCAAGTTGAAATTTTCAGGGAACATTGAGAGGATTTTAAACTAAATAAAAAAAAACCATGTGCATGCATGTTATCAAAACAGCATATCTTAAATAGTCTGCAATATTATGGTGAGACATTCAGAGGAATTTTGGGGGAGATGTTGATCTAAATTAAAGGACACTATGTTTATCCCGGTTGTCAAAAGGGTGTACATGATATCCCAGGAGCTACTAAGGGTATTAAGTTGACTCCTGGAGAATGCAGAAGGGAATCTTGAACAAATACTATAGATACTATGTGCATCCAGATTGTCAGAGGGGCGTATCCGCAATATCTTAGAAATTTCTTATTGTATTTACTTGAAACTCTTAGAGATAATGAGGGAAATGTAAAATTAAACCAATAGGCAATCCGTACCTCCAGGTTGTTGGAACTCATTATCTAGAATATCATAGGAATAGCTAAGGGTAATAATTTGAAACTTCCATGGAGCACAAATGACGTAATAAATCGAAAATGATTCCATGAACTTTAGAATGTTTACGGGTGAGCGGAAAAATACCTAAACTCCTGTTTAGTGTAATTTCCATTCGTTTTAAGCTTGACATGAGTAATCATCTTGATTTCTATTCGTTTTATAATTTATATACCGTACTCATCTATATCATTATTTATCATTTTTATGCTTGACGTGGCCATTTATTTTAATTTCTGTTCGTTTTAGCTTTTATTTATTCCTTGATAAAAATTTCTGACTGTTTTAAGTCTGAATTATCATAGGACTTGGTTTCTACTCATTAACAATGACTTTCAATATGGGCCTACCTCTAAAAACTAAAAGATAGTTAGAAAACTAAGATAATTTTCTCTGGTATGGACTATGACACTTGGCTTCAACTCAATCCCTGTAAACTCTGTCCTAAGGACAAGCGAAAATCATCCTTGTCGGCTTTACAGAAAAATTATATGTAGCTTTTTAAACTTAATATTATATCTAAAATGTATGATACTACGCGCATATGCATAAACTACAGAAAAAATAGAAGACAAAACCAAAATGTTACTAAAGCAACACAATTATACAGAAGCATTTGTGAAAAGGGTAAGAGAAGGTATAATTCCCTCCCGTCCAAATATATTTTTGTTCCCCTTCGTTTTCAACGAAGGGGAAACGAATATTTTTGTTCCACTCAGGCTTTTGGATTATATTTAAGAACTAGTTGTTTTGTTTTACGCAATATAATGAGTAATGTGTCAGCGCCATATCACAATTTCATGCGTTGTGGATTCTTTGATCGTTTACGTCTTTGTTTCTTGATTGCGTTTTGTTACAAAACGCAATTTGTGTTTCAAGTGAGAATATATTAATCATTTCTTGAATATGAAGGGGACTTGATTTCACATTATCCTGCTTTTCATAGCTGTAGAAAACGCGAAAAATATATATTCTATTCGTGATTAAGCTTGGGACAAGATTGGATTAGATTGGTAAAGTGGGGATTTACTTAACTATGCATATCTTGAAAACTATAAAATCAGGAATTTAAATTTTCAATGAAAAAGATATGCTGCAATGCAGCTTTTGATAGGAGCGAGCGCCCAATAAAAAAAAAAATAACGTAAGCGAAAAATCTGCAAAAAATAAGCTTTTGATAGTAGCGAACGCAAAAAAAAAAACGCGAGTGAAAAATCTGCCAAAAAATAAGCTTACTACCCTCTTTTTCTTTACATGCTTCAGTAGAAAAATAAATAAGAAAATATTTTTTTACATTTCTTATTAAAAATGAAATGTGGATGTTCTGAAATACTTCCTTGTAATCACGCTTGTCTTGAAAATGAGGAAAAGCAAACAGAAGTAGTGAATTCCGTAATAAATCTCAATTTTGAAATGGATACAGCCAAAGTTTTATAACAGAATGTTTTGCTAAAAATAAAGATATAAATGCTGTAAATACTTATGGGAAGTCGATCTTATCATTGAAATGAAGAAAAGTAACTCAAAAATGAATAATGGAACAACCGTAAAGATATCATAATCATGGGATAGACGAAACCAAAGCGTTAAAAAAAAATAAATAAAAATTAAAGAACTGAAAGCAATAATCAATTAAAATACTTACAGCTAACCATGCTCAACATACACTTTTGACGATCCAGGGGATATAATTTGAGATTCATTGGACAGGCCAAAGTCAAAGATAATCTAGAATAGGGAATATTTTTTTTTAAATTTCGTTAAAATCAGGTTTTATAACGTTTTTGCTTCAAAAATTATGGACAGTTCCATTGTTTGATGCTTAGGTTTTCGAATAAACCTAGAATTTCAACACAAAAATGATTTGTTTTGTCAGAAATTATCTATCGTACACGATAGCCAAGATAAAAAGGCCAGTTGTAAACACAGAAATACGACCAGAAGGAGAAAAGTAAAACCAAAATATTATAATTAGCATATAAACTTTGTAAATACAGGACATTAGAATGTGACAACATACTGGACGTTCAATAATTTAATTTATGCGCTGTAAATGTCCTCTTTGAACTTTGATGCTCCGAGCTTTGATGCACCAATTATCACATTTGAACATACTGCACCATGCACGAATTATCACGTTTGAACATACTGCACCATACTGCACCATGCATCAATTATCACGTTTGAACATACTTCCAAAAATGTTTGTTAGTGCATTTTACGTGAATTCTGAATTGGTATATTGAATGAAGTTTCAAAACAGTCGTTATTGGTTAATCAATAATCCCAGGGAAATCTTGGGACACTTTTGCATGATGCAAAACAGATGTTTGTTGTATAGTTTCAAACATACTAGATGTTGCATCGAAGTCCAAGTTGAGCCCTTCTAACACCTCCCGTGGACTACTGAATGTTTATGCTGTATTTAAAATATGTTGTATTTATTCATTTTATTAGAAGTGACCCTAAAGCCCCCATTGCTCACCCCTGCTGCCACCTACAACTTTTTTTACATAATTTATTCAAGGATTATCGATCGAGTCTAATGGGGGTGTGTCAAGGTCAATCGATCTGTTGTTGTTTGGCCACGTGCGAATGACATGAGGGGTGATTTACATAATGCTGACGGGACATAATTTATTCAAGGATTATCGATCGAGTCTAATGGGTGTGTCAAGGTCAATCGATCTGTTGTTGTTTGGCCACGTGCGAATGACATGCGGGGTGATTTACATAATCGATGGGGGAATTATTGATTCACGAAGGGGAATTAAGAAACATTAAGGCTTCTTTAATCTTAGGTCTGTGGGATAAACGTTCATTAGGTCAGAGAGAAAAATTAATATTCTATTTTTAAATAGGGCTTCACGAAGGGGGAATTAAGAAACATTAAGGCTTCTTTAATCTTAGGTCTGAGGGATAAACGTTCTTTAGGTCAGAGAGAAAAATTAATATTCTATTTTTAAATAGGGCTTCATTAATCTATAGTGTCAGGAATTAGAAATGACATCACTTGTTATCTTGGAATTATGTGGGAGTCTAAAGAGATAGAAATTCTATTTTTAAATACGGCTTCACGGAGCTTTAAGTCGGAGAGATAAATTGATATTCTAACGAAACCATAATAGTTTAGCTAGGAAAATTTATGAGATGAAGAGATTAACGTAGGAAAGGGTTTCCTAGAAATTTGAAATGTGAAAGCACAGAGATGCCAAACAAAAGGAACACGATGAAATTACTTTTAGGGATTATTTGGGCGAAACGGTTTTAGACAGCTTATGGAATTATTTCGGCGAAACCGTTAGAGACGTTGATTTAAAAGATGATTTAAAAGATGATTTTTGAGTGTGGTCGTTATAATACACAAGTTCCATTGAACAGTGTTGTGAGGTCCCCTACCACAACCCCAAAGAGCCCCGATCGCCCTACCCCGATCCAAAGGGTTCCAATCCCCCTACCCAACCCCGAAGGAAGCCACCGGTACTCAAAGGTCCCGCCCAAGCTCCCAAAGAGCCCCAGTCCCCCAAACGCCCTCCTCAGACCCCCAAAGGCCCTCCCCTGGTCCTCAAAGGGCCCCCGGACTCCCAAAGGGCCCCCCGGACCCCAGAGGCCCTCACCCGGTCCCCAAAGGTCCACCGGGCTTCCAAAGGACCCATCGGCCCTCAAGTGCTCCCCCCTAGACCCCCAAAGGCCCTCCCTGTGCCCCAAAGGCCCTCCCCCGGTCCCCAAAGGTCCCCGGGCCCGAGAAAGCGTCGCGGGCCAGGAAAGCGCCGCAAGGGGATGCGCCGCAGGGGGATTCGCCGCGGGTCGGGGGAAGCGCCGCAGGGATGCGCCGCAAGGATGCGCCGCGGGCCAGGAAAGCGCCACAGGATGCGCCGCAAAAGTAAACTAAAAAGTAAAAATTTCGAAATGTTATCCCCCAAACGCCCTCCTCAGACCCCCAAAGGCCCTCCCCTGGTCCTCAAAGGTCCCCCAAGCTCCCAAAGGACCACCGGCCCTCAAGGGACCCACAGACCCTCAAAGGCTCTCCCCGAGCCCCCGTCTTTCGTTGATGTGTGTTGTCTGAAACCTATGATTTGGGATGTGTAGTTTGCTACTTCAGACTTTTCTGAGCTAAGGTTTCCTAGTATTTCCTAGGTGAATGTTGTCTGAAACCAATAGTTTGAGATGAGTAGTTTGCTATTTCAGGCTTTTATGAGCTAGGTTTCTTAGCCTTTCGTTGGTGTGTGTTGACTGAAACTTATGATTTGGGATATGTAGTTTGCTATTTTTGACTTTTCTGAGTTGGATTTCTTAGTCTTTCATAGGTGTGTGGTGTCTGAAACCTATGATTTGGGATGGGTGGATTGCTACTTTTGACTTTTCTGAGCTGGATTTCTTAGCCTTTCATAGGTATGTGTTGTCAGAAAATTATGATTTGGGATGTATAGTTTGCTATTTCAGGCTTTTCTGAGCTAAGGTTTTCTAGTATTTCGTAGGTGAATGTTGTCTGAAACCAATAGTTTGGGATGTGTAGTTTGCTATTTTTGACTTTTCTGAGCTAGGTTTCTTAGTCTTTCGTTGGTGTATGTTGACTGAAACCGATGATTTGGGATATGTAGTTTGCTATTTTTGACTTTTCTGAGCTGGATTTCTTAGTCTTTCATAGGTGTGTGTTGTCTGAAACCTATGATTTGGGATGGGTGGATTGCTACTTTTGACTTTTCTGAGCTGGATTTCTTAGCCTTTCATAGGTGTTTGTTGTCTGAAAGCTATAGTTTGGGATGACTAGTTTGCTATTTTTGACTTTTCTGAGCTAGGTTTCTTAGCCGTTCATAGGTGAGTGTTGTCTGAAACCTATGATTTGGGATATGTAATTTGCTATTTCCGACTTTTCATAACCGGATTTCTTAGTCTTTCGTAGGTGTGTGGTGTCTGAAACCTATGATTTGGGATGTGTGGGTTGCTATTTTTTGACATTTCTGAGCTGGATTTCTTAGCCATTCGTAGGTGTGTGTTGACTGAAACCTATGATTTGGGATGGTTAATTTGCTATTTTTGACTTTTCTGAGCTGGATTTCTTAGCCATTCGTAGGTGTGTGTTGACTGAAACCTATGATTTGGGAGGTGTAGTTTGCTTTTTGGACTTTTCAGAGCTAGGATTCTTAGTCACTCATAGGTGTTTGTTGTCTGAAACTTCGAGTTTGGGATGAGTAGTTGGCTATTTCAGACTTTTCTGAGCTAAGGTTTCTTAGTATTTCGTAGGTGAATGCTGTCTGAAACCTATAGTTTGGGATATGTAAATTACTATTTCGGGCTTTTCTGAGTTGGATTTCTTAGTCTTTCATAGGCGTGTGGTGTCTGAAACCTATGATTTGGGATGTGTAATTTGCTATTTTCGACTTTTCTGAGCTAGGTTTCTTAGCCTTTCATAGGTATGTGTTGTCAGAACATTATGATTTGGGATGTGTAGTTTGCTATTTCAGGCTTTTCTGAGCTAAGGTTTTCTAGTATTTCGTAGGTGAATGTTGTCTGAAACCAATAGTTTGGGATGAGTAGTTTGCTATTTTTGACTTTTCTGAGCTAGGTTTCTTAGTCTTTCGTTGGTGTGTGTTGACTGAAACCTATGATTTGGGATATGTAGTTTGCTATTTTTGACTTTTCTGAGCTGGATTTCTTAGTCTTTCATAGGTGTGTGTTGTCTGAAACCTATGATTTGGGATGGGTGGATTGCTACTTTTGACTTTTCTGAGCTGGATTTCTTAGCCTTTCATAGGTGTTTGTTGTCTGAAACCTATAGTTTGGGATGACTAGTTTGCTATTTTTGACTTTTCTGAGCTAGGTTTCTTAGCCGTTCATAGGTGAGTGTTGTCTGAAACCTATGATTTGGGATATGTAATTTGCTATTTTTGACTTTTCATAACCGGATTTCTTAGTCTTTCATAGGTGTGTGGTGTCTGAAACCTATGATTTGGGGTGTGTGGGTTGCTGTTTTTTGACTTTTCTGAGCAGGATTTCTTAGCCATTCGTAGGTGTCTAGGAAATACTAGGAAACCTTAGCTCAGAAAAGTCTGAAGTAGCAAACTACACATCCCAAATCATAGGTTTCAGACAACACACATCAACGAAAGACGGGGGCTCGGGGAGAGCCTTTGAGGGTCTGTGGATCCCTTGAGGACCGGGTGGTCCTTTGGGAGCTTGGGGGACCTTTGAGGACCAGGGGAGGGCCTTTGGGGGTCTGAGGAGGGCGTTTGGGGGATAACATTTCGAAATTTTTACTTTTTAGTTTACTTTTGCGGCGCATCCTGTGGCGCTTTCCTGGCCCACGGCGCATCCTTGCGGCACATCCCTGCGGCGCTTCCCCCGACCCGCGGCGAATCTCCCTGCGGCGCATCCCCTTGCGGCGCTTTCCTGGCCCGCGACGCTTTCTCGGGCCCGGGGACCTTTGGGGACCGGGGGAGGGCCTTTGGGGCACAGGGAGGGCCTTTGGGGGTCTAGGGGGGGAGCACTTGAGGGCCGATGGGTCCTTTGGAAGCCCGGTGGACCTTTGGGGACCGGGTGAGGGCCTCTGGGGTCCGGGGGGCCCTTTGGGAGTCCGGGGGCCCTTTGAGGACCAGGGGAGGGCCTTTGGGGGTCTGAGGAGGGCGTTTGGGGGACTGGGGCTCTTTGGGAGCTTTGGGGGGGGGACCTTTGAGTACCGGTGGCTTCCTTCGGGGTTGGGTAGGGGGATTGGAACCCTTTGGATCGGGGTAGGGCGATCGGGGCTCTTTGGGGTTGTGGTAGGGGACCTCACAACACTGTTCAATGGAACTTGTGTATTATAACGACCACACTCAAAAATCATCTTTTAAATCATCTTTTAAATCAACGTCTCTAACGGTTTCGCCGAAATAATTCCATAAGCTGTCTAAAACCATTTCGCCCAAATAATCCCTAAAAGTAATTTCATCGTGTTCCTTTTGTTTGGCATCTCTGTGCTTTCACATTTCAAATTTCTAGGAAACCCTTTCCTACGTTAATCTCTTCATCTCATAAATTTTCCTAGCTAAACTATTATGGTTTCGTTAGAATATCAATTTATCTCTCCGACTTAAAGCTCCGTGAAGCCGTATTTAAAAATAGAATTTCTATCTCTTTAGACTCCCACATAATTCCAAGATAACAAGTGATGTCATTTCTAATTCCTGACACTATAGATTAATGAAGCCCTATTTAGAAATAGAATATTAATTTTTCTCTCTGACCTAAAGAACGTTTATCCCTCAGACCTAAGATTAAAGAAGCCTTAATGTTTCTTAATTCCCCCTTCGTGAAGCCCTATTTAAAAATAGAATATTAATTTTTCTCTCTGACCTAATGAACGTTTATCCCACAGACCTAAGATTAAAGAAGCCTTAATGTTTCTTAATTCCCCTTCGTGAATCAATAATTCCCCCATCGATTATGTAAATCACCCCGCATGTCATTCGCACGTGGCCAAACAACAACAGATCGATTGAACTTGACACTCCCATTAGACTCGATCGATAATCCTTGAATAAATTATGTCCCGTCAGCATTATGTAAATCACCCCTCATGTCATTCGCACGTGGCCAAACAACAACAGATCGATTGACCTTGACACACCCCCATTAGACTCGATCGATAATCCTTGAATAAATTATGTAAAAAAAGTTGTAGGTGGCAGCAGGGGTGAGCAATGGGGGCTTTAGGGTCACTTCTACTCATATTCAATAAAATCTATCTAAATAATTGGTTGTTTACAGTGGTGTCGTTTGGGGGTGGCGAGGGGGCAGTTGCCCCCCCCAATAAATTGTAAGAAAGCTATTATATAGCCCATACCCCTTGACTCTCTGGATGTGGAACTTTTTTGCCCCCTCAATAAAAATGCTGGAGCTACGCCCCTGGGTGTCTATCTATGTAATTTCCAGTAATTCCAAGACAGTCAAAAAGCTTTAGCTAGGATTACTTTTTGCTGTTCATACCTTTCGTAAGTTTAATTATGATGGTAACGGATTTTACATGAGTTTTCGGAAAGCTTGTAGTTTAGAACTTGCAATTGCCGAATTAATGGAATTGGATCCAGCTATTCAGTGACTCATGATCCAGTGACTCATGATCATGATTCAGTGACTCATGACCAGACTCATGATCCAGCTATTCAGTGGAGGAGTGTCTTCATGATCTGAATTATCCGCAGGATAATTCAGCGGTACACTAGTGTACAATCCAGATTTAAATTTCACGATTCAATTTGTAAGTAGAAAAGGGGCTGGTACGAGAGAAAAGTTTTCCGACATTCAGTCCAAAGTCACAATCACGTTAAGCTACCTAATCAAAGTCATAATCACGTTATGCTACCCTGAAGAGATCATAAAGTAAAAATAACAGTTCAATAGGAAAAATTTGTAACTTTTAGTAACGTCATGGAAAGGTAGCGAGGACTTCGAAAAATACCTAGATCACAAAGTAAAATATAATCCCAAAATATCCAAATCAAGTTGCAAGGCATCATCAGCAACAGAACTAGGTACATTGGCTTGATATTTTAAATTAGTTTAGCCAAGATATATCGCTCAACCTTTTATATCTTGTTTTCTAACACACTGTGACATAGTTGAAATTTAAACACGAACCAATGAACTCTTTTTGTTTAACCGACAATCCAAGCGGCCAGAAATTTAAAATGTAATGCAAAAGATAGGCGAATAACACGGAAAATATTTAGAATTTTAAGAAAAAATCGAAAAAATAATGATCCTTGTTTCGAGGAAGGGGGGTTGCGAGCCCAAATAACATCTCTTCTCTTTCCTTGTCCATATATCAGTGCCTTTTAAAATCAAAGGTAAATAGATACAGAGAAGTTATTCAAACACGAATATCCTAATAGTTTATCAGGCTTAAAGTTGAATTCCGATGCCATGTTCAGCTTTGATGTTGCACAAAAGGCAAAAGCACGAGGAGATCCCTATTTTTCACCAAACAATTTATTCTGTCCCCAAAAAGGATAGGAGAGTATAGCATTAGCCAGGATAGTAGGATGCATGGACATGAGGAAAAAACGGCGCCTGTCGCTTTTTTCTACCAGAATAACTATTTTGTAACCGATAAAAATAGGACAATTGACCAGTAGATTAGTCAGTGGGTTATACGGGCAGTAGTAGAGGGGAACAGTGGCTATCTCTTTTTTTGAACCGGTTAAACTACTTTGTCAACAAAATAGATAAGACGCTAGATGAATAGATCGGACTAATCTAAATATAAGACTCGCTACCGTCACAATCTTCTTTTAAAACCTTCTATTTTGCAGCAAAAATTTTTTAACCCTCAATTTACCTTGAAATTCTTTCTTACTATTGTGTATTACTAAACTAGAGACTACGTCTTATCAAAATTTGAGCCCGACCAGAGAAAGGGTTGCTTCTTATTAGATCGGATAGCACCAAACAGATCCAACAATAGCACAGAGATGAGGCAACATCTTAGGATTTAAAATTGAAAGAAACTTCATTCTTCTTAGAACGGTTTTATACGTATAAGATAGACCCCTTTAAAAAATAAACAAATCTAGCTATTTAATAATGTCAGCTATTGCGCAAACGACTCTAGCTATTTACTAATGTCAACTATCGCACAAATTCCAACAATAAACTGAATGGGCTTTGTTGTGACTCTAACAATTGTAAGCCTCCGTGCTTTGTTTAGTGCAGTAGTGGATTTTATATGTTAAGCCCCTCGGTCAGAACAGATTTCGCGAGAAAAATCGTCTTCTCTTGTTGCTGAAACTGGCACGATTTCTTGTATCTGTTAAACATTTTTTCCATAACAATTTAAAATCCTAAGGCATTTGTTCCATTCCGTAATTTATCCCTGACTTTGGTAAACAAAACAACCTTCTAAGCCGCCTTTTTTTTTTAAATCTCAAAATCTTGTAATTGTATATTTTGTATATGTGTTTTCAGTTCAATGCTTTCTGCTTTATCGAAAAAACAAATTCAACATATTTTCACTTTGAGGTAGTGACTAACATTCTAAAATTTCGGAAATAATTTTCCAAACCGTTTACGAATCTGTATAGGTAACAAAATATAGAAAGGGAAAAAAACGAGATATAAAATAAAAGAGGGAGAAAGAAAGGACTACGAACTAAATAATAAGCACATCACTTTAGATATCAACTATGAACATTGATAAAAATCGGACCGTATCAATGAGTAAGTTTACAAACACTAAGTAAATACAAATCAAAAGGAAAGAAGATTAACAGTTCATTTAGACAATATATCAAAAGCGGGCAAAGAAAGGAATAATTAGCACATTCAAACGAGGAGATGGTAATAATTTACTACACCACTAGACAGGCAGAGTGGAGTGTCACCTTTCCCGTTTCTGTGTAGGAAATCATTAAGCAGTGTATGCTCAATCAAGATTCTCCTGATTTACATTATCTTGCTGGTAATTATCGCAGCTTTGATAATTGTAAGAAAAATGCGTGTCAGATGCAACCCTTAGGTGTGACAGTAAGGATGCGTCTTTGACATATCATTTACTGTCATTGACATATGTCTTTGACATATCATTACTGTCATTACTGACCACGTCGGAGCAAATTCACAAAAAAAGAGAAATCAAATCTAAAGTAAGATTGTCACTCTATGTCATCAATATTTAATGTCATCAGTTCCTGCAAAACAAATCGTCTGGAATAATAAATTTGAGAAACAGCACCTTCAATACTGTGCTTTAACCTACCTATAATTTGACCTTGAAAATAATTGAATCTTCATATATTAATATCATGATAAGTTTATTTGGCATAATAAACTCAATTATTATGAATGAGTTAATCAAACAGTTCGTGGTAACGAACTGTAAGTAAGGAGCGACCCGGCTCAATGGTAACCGAAACTCTAAAAAACGGAATTTTGATACCAATAGATACATCAAAAGAATCTGATTTTAATTCTGATTTCAAATATATAAGTTTCATCAAGTTTAATTTTACATATCAGAAGTTAAGCGCCTGAGAAAATTTGGCTGATTTTCGAAAAAAGGGGGAAACCCCTAAAAGTTATAGAACCTTAATGAAAATCACACCATCATATTCAACGTATCAGAGAACCCTACTGTAGAGGTTTCAAGCTCCTATCTACAAAAATGTGGAATTTTCCATTTTTTGCAAGAAGAAAGATCACGGATGCGTGTTTATTTTTTTTTTTTTCTTTTCCCCAGGGGTGATCATATCGACCCAGTGGTCCTAGAATATCGTGGGAGGGCTCATTGGAACGGAAATTAAAATTTCTAGTGCCCTTTTTAAGTGACCAAAAAAAATGGAGGACAACTAGGCCCCCTCCCACGCTCATTTTTTTTCCCAAAGTCACCCGATCAAAATTTTGAGATAGCCATTTTGTTCAGCATGGTCGAAAATATTATAACTATGTCTTTTAGGATGACTTAATCCCTCGAAGCCCCCAGGGAGAGGGCTGAAAGTTATGAACTTTACCCAATGTTAACATATAGTATTGGTTATTGGGAAGTATACAGACGTTTTCAGGGGGAATTTTTTCTGGTAGTGGGGGGTTGGGGTGGGTTTGGGGTTATATGGGAGGATCTTTTCATGAAGGAAGTTTTCATGGGGGAAGGGACATTGCTATGAAGGGGGCGCCGGATTTCCCATCATTATTTAAAAAAAATTAGTAATAAATAATTAAAAAAATCAAATTAAAAAATTATGAATTGGCAAGTTAATTCGTAAGTTACGTATATTTATTACTAAAAAATACGTTCGTAAATAAAATGAAACAAGTTTCGAGAAAGCCATTTAACCAAATAAAAGTAAATTAATATGGAAATTTTGTTTTAATTATTCATGTACGGTGAGTCAAGATCAAAACCTGCATTTATTCAAAAACGTTCAAAAATTAAATAAAAAAAACAAGTTTTTTTAACTTAAAGTAAGGAACGACATTAAAACTTAAAACGAACAGAAATTATTCCGTATATGAAAGGGGCTGTCCCCTCCTCAACGCCTCGCTCTTTACGCTAAAGTTTGACTTTCTCACAACTCTATTTTTTTTTAAACAATAAAAATCTTTAGCGTAAAGATCGAGGCGTTGAGGAGGGGACAGCCCCTTTCATATACGGAATAATTTCTGTTCGTTTTAAGTTTTAGTGTCACTCCTTACTTTCAGTTAAAAAAAACTTGTTTTTTTTTATTTAATCATATACTAATACTCATATACCCATTTCCTGATAATATATACTAATAATATAATGTCACTACGAGCAAGGGCGCCGGCAGAAAATTTTCCAGGGGGGGGAGGGGGCAGACGCCAAAATAGCAGTGGTGGTTGGGTGACAGTTTAGGCAGTTTCGGGAACCAAAAAACGACTTTACTCCGAAGAGGATGAATTTGCAATCAACTTAAAATCTTGAGGAGCTACTTTATTTAAAATTATCAATAACTATATTTTAGGCTTCCAAGTTGAAAAAGAAGTAATGCCACACGGTGGTAGTGCTGGATTCAACCAAGTTGATTCGTTTTATTTGTAATGAAATTAGGCTACGTTTGGTGACTAATAATATAATAATATAATGTAATAAATAATAATAATAATGTAATAATGAATAATAATGTAATGAAGAATTATAATGAATAATAATATAATGTAATAACTCATATATGATAGTATACATAACGGTTCAATGCTAATATAATGACTCAAGTATATAAGTCAAATAAACTCATTCGTTATTTACGATAAATTCATAATAAGTAAAATAAACTCATAATTTGAGCTTGAAGAAGACAAGATATTAATTGAAGACAATCTGATCAATCCAATTAGAGAAATAAAATGTCCAGTATATACCATTAATGACAAAAAGCGAAAAGAAATACTTGCGGAGCAAATAGAAGGTTTGTTAGTCTATTCCACTAAAGCTACTACTACTAGTACTAGTAACTCACTACAGCACAAAGCGGCCTGAGGCCCAAGACCACTAGCCAGTGAGTTATTACATTAATAATATAATGTAATAACTCATATATGATAGTATATATAACGGTTCAATGCTAATATAATGACTCAAGTATATAAGTCAAATAAACTCATTCGTTATTTACGATAAATTCATAATAAGTAAAATAAACTCATAATTTGAGCTTGAAGAAGACAAGATATTAATTGAAGACAATCTGATCAATCCAATTAGAGAAATAAAATGTCCAGTATATACCATTAATGACAAAAAGCGAAAAGAAATACTTGCGGAGCAAATAGAAGGTTTGTTAGTCTATTCCACTAAAGCTACTACTACTAGTACTAGTAACTCACTACAGCACAAAGCGGCCTGAGGCCCAAGACCACTAGCCAGTGAGCTCTTTATCATCTTTACTGTAAATACTACCCAGGTAAGCAAACCTGTCCACTTGATCAATCTTCTCGTTTTCCAACATGACCTTTTCACCTTCATTTATTCCCAGTCTCAGCGACTTGGTCTTCTTAACATTAATTTTACAGATATTCTTGCACCCTTAAAAACTCCCAAAATCATTCATTTTGCTAGCAATTTCATCTAGGGTACTCAAATCATCAGCATAATCTAAGTGTACTTGAGTTTTACTTTTCCACTTGGTTCCATGTTCTCCTTCCGTGTTCCTTGGGACAAAGTCCATGAAAATAACCCATAGTAATGGGGATAGAGCTCAATCTTTTTTAACTCCCGATTCAAAACGAAATCAGCAACTAACCCCATTTCCTACCTTAACTGCAGCAATGATGTTGTCGTACATAGCATTAATCACTTTAATCTATGTATCAGGTATACCAAACAAGGATGGGATCTTCACTAAAGCTCTTCTATCGGCTGAGTTAATCGCTTGTTGACAATCTAAAAAACTGAAAACTAAAGCGGTCTTATGACTCAGGCACTTCTCATTTATTATTCTAAGAGTAAAAATTTAGTCGATGTATCCTCTCCCCTTCCTAAAGTCATATTGTTCTTCTCTTAAAACTTCATCAACAGCACCTCTCAGTCTAAAAGGTATCATCATACTATGTATATTGTTTCCTACATAAACAAAGCTAATCACCTCCAACCTAATCAAGCTAAACACTCACTCTTATCCCCTTTCTTATATGTAGTTTAATTACAGTTTTTTTGTAAAATCGCTAGATACTTCTCCTTTTTCAAAAACCATATTCATAATATTCTGTAATTTATCTCCAACTATAAATCCCTAGTATATCTCCATAAGGAACTGCCCGTAAAGCAAAGATTCTCCTTTTTTTCATTTCATTCCAATTTTAGAAGCTGTATTAATCTGCCTCTTTTTGATATTAAATAAAAAAAACAAGTTTTTTAAACTGAAAGTAAGGAGCGACATTAAAACTTAAAACAAACAGAAATTATTCCGTATATGAGAGGGGCTGTCCCCTCCTCAACGCCTCGCTCTTTACGCTAAAGTTTGACTCTGTCTCACAACTTTATTTTTTAAAACAATAAAAAACTTTAGCGTAAAGAGCGAGGCGTTGAGGAGGGGACAGCCCCTTTCATATACGGAATAATTTCTGTTCGTTTTAAGTTTTAATGTCGCTCCTTACTTTCAGTTTAAAAAACTTGTTAGTTTTTTATTTAATTTCTGATCGTTTTTTAGTTAATGCAGGGGATGTTTCCCCCCTCTTTAAAAAATCGAGTAAATTTTCTCAGGCTCGTAGCCTTTGATGAGTGATACTAAACTTAATAAAACTTATATATTTAGAATCAGCATTATAAACACATTCTTTTGATACATTTATTGACATCAAAATTCCGTTTTTAAAAGTTTCGATTACTATTGAGCCGTATCGCTTGTTTTTTTATTGTTTTTTTTATTACGTATATGTTATTACGTATATGAGGGGGCTCTCCCCTTAGTCAATACCACGCTCTTTACGTTAAAAGTTAAAAAAATTTTGATTCACAAACCCCTGAATCACAAAGGCCGTTTAATTAGAATAGATAGCTCTTTTGAAAGCACTAAAAAAAAGTGTAGCGTAAAGAGCGAGGTATTGACTTGGGGGAGAACCCCCTCACATACGTTATAACTTCTGTTCGTTTTAAGTTCTAATATTCCTTCTTACATTTCAGTTGAAAAAACTTGTTTTTTTTTATTTAATTTCTGATCGTTTTTTAAATAATGCTTGGAAATCCGGCGCCCCCTTCATAGAAATGTACCTTACCCCAAAGAAACATCCTCCACGGAAATATTCTTCAGATTAACCCCCTCGTCTAGCCCCCCCCCCCCCTCCAGAAAAAATCCTTCCTGAAAATGGTTGTATACTTCCCAATAACCAATAAATAATGCTGGCAAGTCCGGCGCCCCCTTCATGGCAATTTCCCTTCCCCCATGAAAACTTCCTTCATGAACAGATCCTCCAACATAACCACCAACCCACCCTTCCCCCCCACTACCAGAAAAAAAAACCTCCTGAAAACTTCTGTATACTTCCCAATAACCAATACTATATGTTAACATTGGGTAAAGTTCATAACTTTTAGCCCTGCCTCTGGGAACTTCGGGGGATTAAGTCATCCTAAAAGACATATTTATCATATTTTCGACCATGTTGAACAAAATGGCTATCTCAAAATTTTGATCGGGTGACTTTGGGAAAAAAATAAGCGTGGGAGGGGGCCTAGTTGCCCTCCATTTTTTGGTCACTTAAAAAGGGCACTAGAACTTTTAATTTCCATTCCAATGAGCCCTCCCACGATATTCTAGGACCACTGGTTCGATACGATCACCCCTAGGAAAAAAAAAACAAACAAACAAACAAACAAATAAACACGCATCCGTGATCTTTCTTCTGGCAAAAAATGTATAATTCCACATTTTTGTAGATAGGAGCTTGAAACCTCTACAGTAGGGTTCTCTGATACGCTGAATATGATGGCGTGATTTTCATTAAGGTTCTATAACTTTTAGGGGGTCTCTCCCCCTTTTTTTGAAAATCAGCCAAATTTTCTCAGGCGCGTAACTTTTGATGGGTAGCACTAAACTTGATGAAAGTTATATATTTGAAATCAGCATTAAAATCTGATTCTTTTGATATATCTATTGGTATCAAAAACCCGTTTTCTAGAGTTTCGGTTACTATTGAGCCGGGTCGCTCCTTACTTACAGTTCGTTACAACGAACTGTTTGATTCTTTTACAGAAGCAGTTTCTCCATAGAGTTGGGCATATTCACAAAATATTAGGGAATCGACATTCGATACAAAACATCTCATAAGTATCTGTAACTGTATATCATAGGGCACTAAGAATTTAGAAGTTATACTCGACAAATTTATTTGTAACCATGGATAAGAGCAGAAGTTTTCTAAACTGTAAATATGTTTTTGCGACTTGACAACCATGGCAGATTTTTTCTGATGCCAATTTTAAATAACTGCGTTTTTTTTCAGTAGACGTCAACAAATAGTTTGAACAAAAAAAAGGATAAGTGTCAAATTTTTTTGTGGGAAATTTCTGGATTTTGAAAAATCCATGTTGGGAAGAGTGCCGTTCTGAAGGCAAAGAAGTTGTCAAAATTTGCATATATTTCTCAACAATTCAGAGGCGTTCTGTAACATTTCAGAGGAACAATGAGCTTTGACTTCAACCAAAGGAGAAAATCTACATCCCTCATTACAGGAGCCATTATTTTGTACGCCTCAAAAATTATCAAACAGTTCGTGGTAACGAACTGTAAGTAAGGAGCGACCCGGCTCAATAGTAACCGAAACTCTAGAAAATAGAGTTTTGATAACAGTAGATATATCAAAAGAATCGAATTTTTATGCTGATTTTTGAAAAAGGAGGAAACACCCCCTAACATCTATAGAACCTAAATGAAAATCACACCATCAGATTCAGCGTATCAGGGAACCCTACTGTAGAGGTGTCAAGCTCCTATCTACAAAAATGTGGAATTTTGCATTTTTTGACAGAAGATAGACACGGATGCGTGTTTATTTGTTTTTTCCCCAGGGGTGATCTTATTGACCAAGTGGTCCTAGAATATCGTGAAAGGGCTCTTTTGAACAAAAACTAAAACTTCTAGTGGCCTTTTTATGTGACAGAAAAAATTGGAGGGCAACTAGGCCCCCTCTTCAGGCACTGCAGCTAAAAGGCTGAATAACGATGCCTTTGGAGATATCATGAACCCCCCCCCCCCCACCATGTGGGGATAGGTCTTTAAGTTACGGAATTTGCCCATTTTTTACGTATAGTATTTGTTATTGGAAAGTATGCTTACATTTTTCGGGGGGGGGGGGGAGTGGAGGATTTTCCATGAGAACGGTAGTTTCTAGGGGTTAAATTTGTCAGGGGAAATTTGACGCTAGGGGAATTTGCCAGAATTCCTATACAAAATTCTTATTATATACTACTTTCTCATTGTCGGCTCAATTTTACGCCTGGAGATGTTAAGAGTAATTGTCCGGGGTAAATTTTCACCAAGATGGAATTGTCTAGTGAATAAATCTGTGGGAAGGAGGGATTTATCCATGGAGGCGCAGCCAGATTTGCTGGTATTAATTAAAAAAAGATCAGAAATTAAATAAAAAACAATTTTTTTCAACTGAAAGTAAGGAACAACATTAAAACTTAAAACGTACAGAAAATATTACGTATATGAAGGGGACTGTTCCTCCTCAACACCTTGCTCTTTACGCTAAAGTATGAATACCTTCCGAATTCTTTAAGAACCACTCCCAAAACGCTGTTCTTTCAATTAGAAAGAAATAGCTTTTTTTAAAAGTATTAAAAGAGTTTAGCGTAAAGAGTGAGGTGTTGAGGAGGAGCAACCCCCTCATATACATAATGATTTCTGTTCGTTTTAAGTTTTAATGTTGCTACTTACTTTCAGTTGTAAAAACTTGTTTTTTTAAATTTAATTACAGAAAAAGCACCGATGGCACCGATGGAAATTTGTAATGTTTTAGCCCTATTGAAAATGGAGGTTGAGTTCAAGTCATCTGATTCCGTAGAGCAGCTTATATACAGCTCCTGTTCTACGGTGCATTCCAGAAGGATTAAATAGTCGGTGTTAATATACATTTTCTTCAAGAGAGGGTCAATATATAGCATCATATAGCAATTGGTGTAGTCCAAATGGACTAAATGATTGCTAATTAGTCGCTATTTAGTTTCTTCGGGTATCGAGAAGTAGCGATATTTTTGAAACTATTGATGCATTAATAAAAAAAATTACCAATACCAAGTATTACTCTGCTCTATTTTTGAATTGCAAGCCACCATTAAAAGCTAATATAAATTATGGGAGCCAAGTTTGAGTTTCTCTCAAATAAATGAAATAAAATGGTGGAGCATCTATTTAATGAATAAGTTTTGTACGAATTGGCAGGCAGCAAAAGAACAATAGTAAACTAAAAATTATTGAAAAACACTAAAAACCTGATAAAGATATTCGATACCGATACTGATATCCGATACCGATACCGATATTGGAATAATTGAAGAACACTAAAAACCAGATATCGATATTGGATACCGATACCGATATCCGATACCGATATACCGATCTCGATATTGGAATAATTGACAAACACTAAAAACCAGATACCGATATTGGATTATGTGAGAGAAATTCATTTGAGAGACAAAATGTCAATTGATAATTCATTATATATGATTTTTAAAAACTAAAAAGAAAAAAAAAACAATATGAAACAACAAAAAGGGTGTTTACTTCATTCCAACTTTAGCAGCTAATTCACTTGATTTCTCCATGTTATTCATTTACAGAAGTGGTTCCTTAAATTGGCCCCGCTGCAAGAACTTTAAATGAACTGAACCAAGTTTCAGTGTCTCTTGAAAAGAGAAAAAAAGACCATCATCAATTTAATCAATAGTTCGAAACGGATAGAACAACAGAAATGGAACAAAAACAAAATACCACATGAAACAGGAATAAATAAGAAAAGACATTAATATTAGACGATCTGAAAGAGCAGTGGCGGATCCAGGGGAGGGGCGAGGGGGCGGGTGCCCCCCTAACCAGTGGCGGATCCAGGGGGAGGGGGCGCCCCCTAGCGTAGTTTAAAGTAGTATAATTTACTTAATTAACTTAAGTTTGCGTTAACTAAACTTGCTCCTAACGCAAGTTTATAGGATCAATCTATTTTGAGCCCCCCCTAAATTTTTTTTCGGATCAACCTATTTTGCGCCCCCCTAAAAAAATCCTGGATCCGCCCCTGCCCCTAACGTAGTCTAAAGTAGTGTAATTTGCTTAATTAACGCACGTTTGCGTTAATTAGACTTGCTCCTCACGCAAGTTTATCGGATCAACCTATTTTACCCCCCTTCCCCCCTCCCCCCTTAAAAAAAATACTGGATCCACCCTTGTCATAGAGACCTTGTTTCTTTAATTGACAGCCATAACTATATAATCTAATTTAAAATCATTCAAGAAAAATTTTAGTCAAATAAGAGGACAAAATAGATTATCATAAATATAAGCGATGTGTTAGAAGCGAATAGAACAGCCGCAACAGTTTTATCTTCATGGTTTTGAGGTACAACTCCAATTCTGGCTCTAACAAAACTATTAAATTCCCAAACACCAAAATTTTGATGCTCAAAACTGAAGTGATTCAAGTTATAAAAGAAATTTGTCACCGAAGTAATCATAGTCTTAAATTGTTGCGGTTATAGCAGGAAGTAAGGCTAGTAGTTGTTTTGACGTGAAATGGGGAATTGAGCAAGGTTGTGTCCTATTCCAGTTTGTATTGACTATTTTGATGAGCCTTATCCTATGGAGCAGGGCAACTACTATTGAAGAACATGGAAACAAATGGGAAGATAGCAATCTTCTAGAATTAGACTATTCAAAGTGTCTTAGATAAAGACGCCAGCAAAATGAATAATTTTTTTGAAGTTTCGAAATTTCTTGGTGCTAGACTAGCTTTTGAAAGCAGGATCTTATTAAAACAGCCATCATAAGACAAAGGTGTCATAGATACATTTTAGTATGGAGGTATTTACGTGACACATTGTAGAAAGCATCACCGTATAAAATATATTGGTTTATGAAATTGCAGGACACCAAGTATCGAAGCTCCTTCTCACCGACGTACTGTACATAGATATGTTTCATTTATATCGACTATTAATCATTCATGTATTATTCAGGGAGTAGAACCAAATAATTAACTTTTACAACAACTACTCACATAGTAATTACTCCCACTATGCCATTTTCGGCTTCGAGAAGTTCTAACAACAATGATTCTACTCTGACTGCTCACAACAAAGCACCTCCTACCACTGCTTTTTGTACTAGGACTACTCCCATGATAACTTTATTTTTAACAAATATTACTACTGTGAAAACGACTACTAAGACTATTCCGACCAAGAATAGTGCTGCCACTATAACTTCGACACCCACTTCTACTACTGCTTTTCCTATGAAGACACTCATAACCTAGCTACATTTACCAAAAGTTATCTCACCACAATTACTGTGGACACAATTACTGTCCACAAATATCGAGTGCTTAATGTGGCATTTTTGCCAAAAGAAAGGTCATGGATACAAATTATTTGTTTTTTTTCTTTTTTTTTCAAGGGGTGATAAATAATTTCTGAGACCACACTGGCTAATCATGATAAAACAAAAAATCGCGAAGAAAGGAAGAAAACGAGGACAATTAACAGCCAGTGAAACAAATTGAAAAATTATGCAAATATTTCGGTCAAGACCTCCGCTTGACCGTCCAAGTGCAGAATAAAACTGATAAAAATATAAAAACCAAACCTTAAAATAAAAACACCAAACTAAAATTGGACGACCCTTTCTTAGTAACGGTGAAAGGGTTACACTTTCACCGTTACTAAGTTTACTGTAACGGTGAAAGCAATTCTATCATTTCAGAACAAGTTCTTTTCTTAATGTCCCTCCTAAACCAATTTTATAACTTGAAGTACTCACCCCCTTCACCCACAACTTTACTTTATGGCTTTTTGCATACCCCAACACCAAGCAATTCAGCAATTCTATCATTTCAGAACAATTCCTTTTCTTAATGTCCCTTCTAAACCAATTTTATAACTTGAAGTACTCACCCCCTTCACCCACAACTTTACTTTATGGCTTTTTGCATACCCCAACACCAAGAAATTCAGCAATTCAATCATTTCAGAACAAGTCATTTTCTTAATGTCCCTCCTAAACCAATTTTATAACTTGAAGTACTCACCCCCTTCACCCACAACTTTACTTTATGGCTTTTTGCATACCCCAACACCAAGTAATTCAGCAGTTCTATCATTTCAGAACAAGTCATTTTCTTAATGTCCCTCCTAAACCAATTTTATAACTTGAAGTACTCACCCCCTTCACCCAAAACTTTACTTTATGGCTTTTTGCATACCCCAAAACACCAAGCAATTCAGCAATTCTATCATTTCAGAACAAGTCATTTTCTTAATGTCCCTCCTAAACCAATTTTATAACTTGAAGTACTCACCCCCTTCACCCACAACTTTACTTTATGGCTTTTTGCATACCCCAACACCAAGCAATTCAGCAATTCTATCAGTTCAGAACAAGTCATTTTCTTAATGTCCCTCCTAAACCAATTTTATAACTTGAAGTACTCACCACCTTCACCCACAGCTTTACTTTATGGCTTTTTGCATACCCCAACACCAAGCAATTCAGCAATTCTATCATTTCAGAACAAGTTCTGTACGTAATGTCCCTCCTAAACCAACTTTAAAAGTTGAAGTACTCACCCTCTTCACCCACAACTTTACTTTATTGCTTTTTGCATACCACAACAAATTAAACTTAGCAATTCTATCAGATAACTGTTAACAACAGATAACTGTAGTTTTATTCATTTTTAACACACTAATTGGATTGATGACGCTCTATTTTTTCCGCTTATTCAAGAAAAACTCAAACTTTGAACAAATTATTTTAGATTAGCTTATAGCGGTGATTGCCAATTAAAAAAAAAAAAAAAAAAAAAAAAAAAAAAAAAAAAAAAAAAAAAAAAAAAAAAAAAAAAATCATGAGGTCGTCTGATATAAATATATTTTTTCTATTTATGGCTGTTCTATTTTCTGTTTTATTTTTGATGTTATTCTGTTGGTATGTTCAGTTCCATCTGTTAATTAAATAGAAGATGCAATGTTCTTTCCTTTTGTCGAGGGAAATTCAAAGAGGGGCTCTGTTAAATCAAATTAAGTTCTTTTGGTGGGTGCCAATTTAACACATCACTTATATAAAAGAATATGAAAGAGAAGTGGAGTGCATCAACTACTGTTATATTGTCTTGCCATGAAGTTAACACCCTTTTTTCGTTTTACGGGGCTATTAATCATTACACGTGAAACTTTATCATTAGCATTTCATATATCAGATGCGTTTCATCACATAATCTGATGTCAGTACTTGGTTATAGCATTGTATAATCTTTGAAAGATCTAAAGCCGAAGTGGCCAGCCACGAAAAAACAAAGAAAAGAATCTGAAAGAGACAAACGGGTCTATGGCCAGAAAAAGAAAACGAAGAGAAGAAAACTCAAACGAATATTTCGCCCGTATGAAACAATGCGTCTTCACCGTAGAAAAAAAAACAAAAAAAACGACTAGAATATACAACTACAATAATATAAATAAAAAATATATATAAAACTAAAACAGACTGACTAAAAAATATATATGCAATTACTCACATATACAATTGCCAGCTACCTCATGAAAACAGAAAACTTTTCTTTGAAGACGCGTTGAAGACGCGATTTATTGCATAACACAAGGCGTCTCCAGCGTAGAATAAAAAAAACGACTAGAATCTAAAACTACAATAATATAAATAAAAAATATATATAAAACTAAAACAGACTGACTAAAAAATATATATGCAATTGCTCACATATACAATTGCCAGCTACCTCATGAAAACAGAAAACTTTTCTTTGAAGACGCGTTGAAGACGCGATTTATTGCATAACACAAGGCGTCTCCAGCGTAGAATAAAATGAAAAAAAACGACTAGAATATACAACTACAATAATATAAATAAAAAATATATATAAAACTAAAACAGACTGACTAAAAAATATATATGCAATTACTCACATATACAATTGCCAGCTACCTCATGAAAACAGAAAACTTTTTTATGAAGACGCGTTGAAGACGCGATTTATTGCATAACACAAGACGTCTCCAGCGTAGAATAAAATGAAAAAAAACGACTAGAATCTAAAACTACAATAATATAAATAAAAGAATATATATAAAACTAAAACAGACTAACTAAAACTTTTCTTTGAAGACGCGTTGAAGACGCGATTTATTGCATAACACAAGGCGTCCCCAGCGTAGAATAAAATAAAAAAGGATGTACTAAAAATATATACAATTAGCCACATATACAATTGCCAGCTACCTCATGCAAACAGAAAACTTTTCTTTGAAGACGGGTTATTTGTTGTTTAACATAAACTTCATTATTCAGATATTCTAATATATCCTACATGTTCTGGTGGTTAGGATAGCTGGCTCTAACCTAGTTGGTTTGAGTTCGATTTCCGTTATGGGAAATTTTTACTTATGATGATTTCTTAAGGAATATAATTAAAGTAAGTTTGTGTTATACTATAATTTCTAAGGATATGTATGTAATGCACCATCATCTATATAATGATTCATTTTAATTCTTTAGTTACTATAGACTACAGTTCGTTCCTTAATGTAATTAAATAAAAAAAACAAGTTTTTTTTAACTGAAAGTAAGGAGCGACGTTAAAACTTAAAACGAACAGGAATTATTCCGTATATGAAAGGGACTGTCCCCTCCTCAACGCCTCGCTCTTTACGCTAAAGTTTTTTATAATTTAAAAAATAGATTTGTGAGAAAGTCTAACTTTAGCGTAAAGAGCGAGGCGTTGAGGAGGGGACAGCCCCTTACATATACGGAATAATTTCTGTTCGTTTTAAGTTTTAATGTCGCTCCTTACGTTATGTTAAATAAACTTGTTTTTTTTTATTTAATTTTTGAATGTTTTTGAATTAATGCAGGTTTTGATTTTGGCTCACCTTATATGAATAATTAAAACAAAATTTGTATTTTAATTTTTCTTTTATTTGGTTAAATTGCTTTCTCAAAACTTGTTTAATTTTATTTACGAACGTTTTAATTTTTAATAAATATACGTAACTTATGAATTAACTTACTTAACGAACTTCTATATTTATATATTTTTAATACATATATTAGGGGGTTGGCCCCCTTGTCAATACCTTGCTCTTTACGCTAAAGTTCGAATTTTGTTCCAATTCTTTAAAAATGACCCCTTAATCACAAAGGCCGTTAATTAGAATAAATAGCTCTTATGAAAGAACTAAAAAATCTTTGGCTTAAAGAACAAGGTATTGACTAGGGGGTGACCCCAATCATATACGTAATATTTTCTGTTCGTTTTAAGTTTTCATGTTGCTCCTTACTTTCAGTTGAAAAACTTGTTTGAATTTGTTTATGGAAGTACACATTAAATCCCGCGTCGGGTAGTTAGAAACCAAACAAAAAATAAAAATAAATTTTTAAGTTTCAAGGTATTTTTCTAGTTTGAAATAAAAGATTCAAGTTATTGCTCGGATACCATAAATATTTTTGCAGTTTACATAATAACTTTAGAACAGTAACCTTTTCAATGGGATTATATGTAACTTATTTTTCATGAGTCTTCGATGGTACAATGGTAGGCATACTAGTGGTTAAGAAGCTGGTATTCGTCAAGGTTGGCAATAAAAATGCAGTTTTTAGTAGAATTGAAATAAAACTTTTTTTGAAATATGATTACATTTTGTTTTTGAATAAAAAAAAGGCATTGGAACTTTTAATTTCCGTTCGAATGAGCCCTCTTGCGACATTCTAGGACCACTGGGTCGATACAATCACCTCTGGGAAAAAAAAATAAACACGCATCTGTGATACTTCTTCTAGCGAAAAAACACAGAATTCGATATTTTTTGCCTATAGCAGCTTGAAACCTCCACATTAAAGTTTTCTGATATGCTGAATCTTACGGTGTGGTTTTCATTACGAATCTATGACTTTTAAGGGTATTTTTTCCCCTTTTCTCAAAAATAAGGCAAATTTTCTCAGGCTCGTGACTTTTGATGTGTAAAATTAAACTTGATGAAATTTACTATTGAGACGGGTCGCTCTTACTATACAGTTCGTTACCACGAACTGTTTGATTTTAGCTATTCAAAGCTAGATGAATAATTTAATAATTGTATTAAGTAACCTCTCTAAAATATACACCAAATATCTTTCACAGGATCTCAAAAATATACCTTGGAAATTATTTGAGTTATGTAAATGAAACCTTTAAAATCGACTCAAAACCCAAAACTTTTGTCGAATTCTTCTCTCTGCTCTTTCTTCGTTTCTAAGGCTTAGAAAATCGAATCCAGCACAGAATTGCGACTGTTTTTTTCTTATTCCGGGTTTTGCGAACACTGCTTAAATTATTTAAACATAATTTTAAGTCACATTACTGTTATTTCTTCAAACTTTAGAACCCTTAAAAAAGAACTAAAGAAAAAATATAGCAACATTTTTTATACATATTATCACCCACCAAAAGTTCGGGTTTCTCAAAAAAAGAAACCGAAGCAAATAATATTCATATGATCTATTCCATCAATATGTTAAATATGAATAGAACAATAGTGAAGGACTAGCAGAAAATTAAAAAGGTTGTACAAAACAAAGAGAAGAATCTGAAAGAGACAAACGGGTTACGCTGATGACGCCTTGTTTTATGCAATAAACTGCTTCTTCAACCCGTCTTCAAAGAAAAGTTTTCTGTTCCATGAGGTAGCTGGCAATTGTATATGTGAGTAATTGTATATATATTTTTTAGTTAGTCTGTTGTAGTTTTATGTATTTTTTTTTATCTATATTATTGTAGTTTTAGATTCTAGTTGTTTTTTTCTGTTTTATTCTACGCTGAAGACGTCTTGTCTTATGCAATAAATTCTAGAACACTATCTGAGTGTTTCCACTGAGATAGCTGGGCACTGGAAAATACATGCTTTTGTGATTAAAAGAAACATTTAAAAGATAATCAATGTTTCCACAGATTCAATGTATTACGTAATCAATGTATTTTCATATACTAGATAATGAATGTTGTCATAGTTTTATTAGAACTATGACGTGGATAGAAAAAACACTACATTATGACGTTACCTCTGATGACGTCATGGTTTTGACAGCATGATTCTAATATGAGTGGCCGTAATAACACAGATCTGAAACAGTAATATGGTTTCATCCAAGCGAGCTATACGTAAGTTAAAAAAACAGTACTACATAAAAAACAGAGATAGCATCCTGAAAAGGCAAAACCAAAGGTATTTATTTCAGAAAGAAACTAGACTACAAAGCCAGATGAACACAGGAAAAATAGAAATGGGCAGTTTTATGGATGAAAAATACAGTAATAATCCATACCCAAATTCTGAAGAGATTTCATCAATAGGTTTGCTACCAGAACATGGTTTCGAATTTTCATTGAAAGCATGCCAAGATTCAAACAAGATTGTTATTATTGCCTCTCCATCCAAAATGCAGGATAATATCAACAACCCTGTCAGTTTCAATAGAAAAGAGGATAACAAGGTTGAACTACAAAACCAGGCAAACATATCAAGAACAGAAATAGAAAACTTCAGGAATGACCATTACTACACTGATCCACTTCAAAATACCACTGGAGCTTCCTGTGTGGTCTCGGTACCTATGTACGACATCAGCTTTTCCATAGAAGGTTACCAGGATGCAAATCGACAATATAGAGCAAAGGACAACGAATATAAAGGCAAGAGAAACACTGCCGACAGATCTAAAAATCGTCCCCGATATGCTGACAAGAAACGTTCGAGTTGTCCTCATGAACGTGTGAAAAGGCTCAAAGAAATAAAAACGGAAGTCGCCGGAGCTTACAGGAAAAGAAAAAGAATCCAGGATCAAGAACTTCAAGCAAATTTAGAATTGTTGAAAAAAATCGCTTTTGGGGAGATTTCCTTGGAAGATTTTAATGATCTCTTTAGACTTAGAGAAAGCTTCCCCTTAAGTAGAATATGAGTCAATGTTTCAAATGATCAAAATTATAAGTTTCAATCTTAGTTTTTAATTTTGGCTATTCTTGCTTAAATAAATTATTTTCTTTAATCATGTCTTAGCTTACGTTTTTAAACCTCAACCGAGTGAGCCTCAATTAGTTACGAAGCCAATACTTTGGGTGATCTGGCACCCTCCTCTTTAACAAAGATAGGTTAGACATAATATATGAATAATCACTCTAGAAAAGCAAAGGAACTAATTGAGAACCTTAAAAATTTATATGGGAATTAAAAATTAATGTGCCAATGACAAACAGTTTTCCTAAGTAGAACAAGATGAATTCATACAAAGCAACAGGTTATTTATTCAATTTGGATTTCAATTTAAAGTCTAAATTTAAACGGTCCAAACTCAAATTTTCAGACATTTTTCATTTTTTTTTTTCATTGAAGAACTTTTATAATTCAATATATCTTAAATAAATATCTTGGAAACCCTTTCTTATATTTCTAAAAAAGATTTTAGAAAAAAATTTAGTTTTTTGTAGTTTCAGTGACATAAATGGAAGTCGCCGCTACTACTCGTTTAAGTAATCTGTATCAAACAGTTCGTGGTAACGAACTGTAAGTAAGGATCCACTCGGCTCAATTTTAGCCAAAACTTTAAGAAACAGAGTTATTAAGTATAGCGTTACCCATCATAAGTAACGATCCTGAGAAAATTTGCCCGGTTTTTGTAAAAGTGAGAAAAAACGCCAATGACAAGGGATCTTAATAAAAATCGCACCGTGATATTCAGCGTATCAGAGAACCCTACTATAGAGATTTCAAGCTCCTGTCAGCAAAAATGTGGATTTTTTCTGCTAGAGAAAAATCAGGGATGTGTGTTTATTTTTTTTTCCTATATCAAACATTAGATAGTATTGAACTAATGCTCCTATATTATCCAAAGAGGGCTCATTCCAATGGAAATTAAAAGTTGTAGCGCCTTTTTTAAGTGACCAAAAAGATTGGAAGGCAACAATACCCCCCTCGTCCTTTTTTTCTCACGTCTCCTGGGGAAAGTACTTCAAGTTATGAAATTTGCCTGTTATTTACATTTAGTGGTCGTTATTGGGAAGTATACCAACATTTTTCAGGGGGAGATCTGTCGGGGATTTTCCACCGGAAAAATTCTCCATGCGAGAATTTTCCGCGTAAGTAAAAATGGGGGGGGGGGGCTCCAGTATGATTTGAAGAACAATTAGAAATTAAAGTCATTTTCAAATGAAAGTATTCTAAGTAAGAAAACATTTTCACACGGAATCGTCCGCAAGAAATCTTACCGGGGAAATTTTCAGTGAGGAGGAATTGTCCGGGGAGACTTTTTTTGGGGGTATTTTACACTGAAAGAACTTTCTATGGAGAACTTTTCCGTAAGGAAGAGAATTTTCCATAGAGGTAGAGCTGGATTTCCTGGCATTATTTGGAAAACAATCAGATATTAATAAAAAAAAACAAGTTTTTTCAGCTGAAAGAAGCAGCAACATTAAAACTTAAAACGAACATAATTATTCCGCATATGATGGGGTTGACTCCTCCTTGTCACCTTGATCTATACGCTAAGATAAGAAGATTTTGTCCCAATTCTCTAAGAAGGACTCCTGAAACACGAGGGCCGTTTAACTTGAATATTAACCTTTTTTAACAGTGTTAAAAAACTTTAGTATAAAGAGCGAGGGATTGAGAATGGAGCAACGGCCTTATATACGGAAAAAATTCTGTTGTTCTAAGTTTTAACATTGTTCCATACTCTCAATCGAAAAAACTCCCTTTTTTAATATTTGATTTAATTTTAGAATTTCTATCCTAATTAGGTAATCACAAATTTTGTCTTTTTTAAAAGATTTATCAAAGTCAGACATATGACGAGAAAACTGAATTCGTTACAGATAGGCAGACGTTTAATTAACATGAAAACCTAGGTTGTCTAACTTACATTCTTTGCAATATCCATATTCCTGATGGAATTCAAAGCGAAACAACATTTCTTCCAAAATTGAAATTACAGATTTCATTTTCCTGGAAAATTCGTTCTAATTGGTTTCAGAAAGATCCCTAATAGAAAACCTTAAAATGTCTTTTCACCTTGGTTACATATTAATTGGATGTTTCCTAAAACTTTCAATTCTGTTGATGATGTTGTAAGGACCCTTAACTATGGTGGTTATGACATGAGCACAAGTTTTATCTAATAGAGCTCACGCTTCAATTTCCTTGAAAAGACTCATTAAAAAATCTGTCAGGATTATATCACGATTATTTCACGATTATATCAAAAAATTTGTCACAATTATATAATATCCTTCGGAATGCTTACAACATTTTTAAATATGCCAAAGTGTGTCACCTGTGCCCACTTAGGTCAATTCATACTTCAAAACTGCGATTTTCAAACATTTTCCTTTTGCTTGCTTAAAAATCACGAAATTTTAGGGTAGACACTTTTTTAGTGTTAGCATTTTGAACCATGAAACTAAATTGGCAAAACTAATCAAGAAGTTCGTCGTAACGGACTATATACTTGGTATAGTAATGGCGGCCAGACAATGAAGATGACTGATTATGTTATGATCTCGGGTCGCTGGTGCTCGTCAATAACAAATTGCCGGACTTATAGGTCAGCCGAGCTTGGAGACACAGACCATAAGATGGTAGTCGCCACGCTAAGGCTACGCCTGAGAGCACAACGACGAGAAATACGGCCTCTTAAGTTCGATCTGAGTAGTTTGGCTACATATGAGATGCAACAGAAGTATGCTCTCGATATCTCTAACCGGTTTAGCTGCCTCCATGTTCTGGACGACCCTGAAGTAGCATGGAAGTCTTACAAAGAAAACATACTTTGAATCTGCTGGCAATACCAATGGCCGCAGCAGACACAAGAATAAACCATGGATATCCCAGGAGACTCTGTCCATGATGAAGCTGCGCCGGAAGGCCTGCTTAGCAAAGAATATGCCAGAGTACAGACGACTCAATGTCCTGCTTAATAGCCTACTGCACAGAGATAGGAAGACCTTTGTCGACAAGAAAACCAGTGATCTTGAAGATGCTGCAAGGAAAGGAGACACCTGCTCCCTCTACAAATACCTCCGCGAGCTGACGGAAGGGAAGACTTCCACCGTGAGCCGTGTTTTGTCTGTTGACGGCAGCATGCTGCATGACAATGCAGGCCAACTCTTCGCCTGGAGCAGTCACTTCTCAACGCTTCTGAACGCCGATACAGTTGCTTATCCCGACCCAGATCTGATTTGAGCAGCCATGGCCACACTCGAGGTTACTTCCAACCTCGTATCGCAACCACTTACCACCTCTGATATTCGAAATGCTGTAAAACGGTTAAATAACAAGCGAGCCCCTGGTGTCTGTGGTATTTCTGCAGAACTCATCAAGTATGGGGGTGCAGCAATGATTTTGTGGCTCCAGCTAAGCTTCTCAAAAGTATGGACGATGGAAAGCATACGGAACGACTGGTGTGCTGGCATCATATTGCCACTCTGGAAACGCAAGGGCAGCCATCAAATCTATTCCAACTATCGTGGGATCACGCTTCTCTCCGTTCCTGGTAAACGTTTCACCATATCACTCCTGGACATGTGCTGCAACTTTTTGCGTAGAAAGAGAAGAGTCCAAAAGGCCGGGTTCATGCCCGGAAGGTCGACGATGGAGCAAATTTTCACTACGCGCCAGTTGATCGAGAAGTCGTGATAGTTCCACAAAAAAGCATACATCGCATTTGTGGACTTTAAGGCTGCCTTCGATTCTGTTGATCGCCGTTCATTTTGGCTAATACTGAGAACTACGAGCCTACCCCAGAAATATTGCTCGCTTTTGAAAAGCTGTATGACGATACGGAGAGCTGCGTTCAAGTCAATGGAAGACGCAGTCCCACATTCTCGGTGAAGCCTGGCGTCCGGGAAGGTTCTGCTGCCGCTCCCGAGCTCTACAACTGTGTCATAGACTTTGTTATGACCAGCACGAAGAATCGCCTTCAGTTCGGTCTCCAGTTCGGAGACCGGCTACTCTCTGATGCTGACTCCACCGACGACGTAGCGCTAGTTGCGAGCACCTTCGATAAGATGACCAAAGCTCTCCAGGTGCTCTCAGAAGAAGCCTCGAAAGTTGGACTGAAGATCAACTGGCAGAAAACCAAAGTTATGCTCCTTGAGTTTACGTATGTAATAATTTTGGTTTGTCTTAAGTTTTAATGTTGCTACTTACTTTCGGTTGAAAAAAACTTGTTTTTGTATTTATTTTCTGATGTTTTTTTTTAAATAATTCTGGTAAATCCGGCTCCTCCTCATGAAAAATTCCTTCATTGAAAGATCCTCCCACGTAACCCTCCACCTCCACTAAAATATTCCCTCTGGAAATGTTTGTATACTTCCCAATAACTAATACTACATAATACAATGGTCAAAATTCACAACTTGCAGCCCTTTCCCGGGAACTGTTGGGGGTTAAGTCATCCTCAAAGACATAGTTATTAGATTTTTCGACAAAGTGGAAAAAAATGGCTATCTCAAAATTTTGACCGGGTGACTTTGAAGAAAAATTAGCTTGGGAGGGGGCTAGCTGCCCTCCAATATTTTTGGTCACTTGAAAAAGGCACTAGAACTTTTGATTTCCGATCAAGTGAGCCCCCTATCGAGCTTTTACGATCACTGGTTCGATGCAATCAACCCTGGAAAAAAAAAACAAAAAACACAAATAAACACGCATCCGTGATCTTTCTTCTGGTAAGAAATGCAAATTTCCTCAAGTTTGTACATAGGAGCTTGAAAACTCTACAGTGGGGTTCTCTACAGTAGGTTCCCACTTTTTTCAAAAATTAGGCAATTTTTCTCATAATCGTAACTTTTGATACTTGACTTGACTTACATGACTTAAGGCTCCTGCCGAGGGTTCAGCGTAGAAAACGATGAGACCAGGCGCCTCCAGGGTGACCTATCGCTTGCGAGGCTTGCTGCCTCTTCCAATGGGATGTGGGCTTGAGCGTTCCACCTAGTGGGGGGGCCGTCCTCTGGGTCACTTACATCCGTGTATGGTGTAGTTGAAGTCGAATTCGACCCGTGCTGGGGCGTCGCGTGGCATGAGAAGGAGGTGGCCGTACCACCGAACAGTACGCTGGGCGAGCTGCATCGAGAAAGGAGCTTGTGCCGTAAGTGACAGGAGGGCCTGGGCACTAACGAAGTCAGTCCAGTGAAGTCCCTCGATTCTTCGGAGATGTTTCATCTGTGCGACATTGACGGCGCTAAGGATATAATTTGCAGCTGTCCACGTATCCATTCCATACAGCAGCACGGTGCTGACTGACGCATTGCAAACGCGCATTCTGTTAAAGCGGCTTATGTTTGGCTTTCGCCAGATGCTTCTCAGCCTCTCAACAAGTGCCGACGCTGTGGCTATTCAAGATGTATGCTCTTTTGTGATCAAGCATCCCTCGACAAAATGGATCTCAGGTAAGTGAAGTCTTCAGCCACATCTACTCAATTGTTTCCGATTTGACTTCCTTTATGGTAGAACGGACGTGGGGGCTCAAGGAGCATAACTTTGGTTTTCTGCCAGTTGATCTTCAGTCCAACTTTCGAGGCTTCTTCTGAGAGCACCTGGAGAGCTTTGGTCATCTTATCGAAGGTGCTCGCAACTAGCGCTACGTCGTCGGCGGAGTCAGCATCAGAGAGTAGCCGGTCTCCGAACTGGAGACCGAACTGAAGGCGATTCTTCGTGCTGGTCATAACAAAGTCTATGACACAGTTGTAGAGCTCGGGAGCGGCAGCAGAACCTTCCCGGACGCCAGGCTTCACCGAGAATGTGGGACTGCGTCTTCCATTGACTTGAACGCAGCTCTCCGTATCGTCATACAGCTTTTCAAAAGTGAGCAATATTTCTGGGGTAGGCTCGTAGTTCTCAGTATTAGCCAAAATGAACGGCGATCAACAGAATCGAAGGCAGCCTTAAAGTCCACAAATGCGATGTATGCTTTTTTGTGGAACTCTCACGACTTCTCGATCAACTGGCGCGTAGTGAAAATTTGCTCCATCGTCGACCTGCCGGGCATGAACCCGGCCTTTTGGGCTCTTCTCTTTCTACGCAAAAAGTTGCAGCACCTGTCCAGGAGTGATATGGTGAAACGTTTACCAGGAACGGAGAGAAGCGTGATCCCACGATAGTTGGAACAGATTTGATGGCTGCCCTTGCGTTTCCAGAGTGGCAATATGATGCCAGCACACCAGTCGTTCCGTATGCTTTCCATCGTCCATACTTTTGAGAAGCTTAGCTGGAGCCACAAAATCATTGCTGCACCCCCATACTTGATGAGTTCTGCAGAAATACCACAGACACCAGGGGCTCGCTTGTTATTTAACCGTTTTACAGCATTTCGAATATCAGAGGTGGTAAGTGGTTGCGATACGAGGTTGGAAGTAACCTCGAGTGTGGCCATGGCTGCTCAAATCAGATCTGGGTCGGGATAAGCAACTGTATCGGCGTTCAGAAGCGTTGAGAAGTGACTGCTCCAGGCGAAGAGTTGGCCTGCATTGTCATGCAGCATGCTGCCGTCAACAGACAAAACACGGCTCACGGTGGAAGTCTTCCCTTCCGTCAGCTCGCGGAGGTATTTGTAGAGGGAGCAGGTGTCTCCTTTCCTTGCAGCATCTTCAAGATCACTGGTTTTCTTGTCGACAAAGGTCTTCCTATCTCTGTGCAGTAGGCTATTAAGCAGGACATTGAGTCGTCTGTACTCTGGCATATTCTTTGCTAAGCAGGCCTTCCGGCGCAGCTTCATCATGGACAGAGTCTCCTGGGATATCCATGGTTTATTCTTGTGTCTGCTGCGGCCATTGGTATTGCCAGCAGATTCAAAGTATGTTTTCTTTGTATGACTTCCATGCTACTTCAGGGTCGTCCAGAACATGGAGGCAGCTAAACCGGTTAGAGATATCGAGAGCATACTTCTGTTGCATCTCATATGTAGCCAAACTACTCAGATCGAACTTAAGAGGCCGTATTTCTCGTCGTTGTGCTCTCAGGCGTAGCCTTAGCGTGGCGACTACCATCTTATGGTCTGTGTCTCCAAGCTCGGCTGACCTATAAGTCCGGCAATTTGTTATTGACGAGCACCAGCGGCCCGAGATCATAACATAATCAGTCATCTTCATTGTCTGGCCGCCATTACTATACCAAGTATATAGTCCGTTACGACGAACTTCTTGATTAGTTTTGCCAATTTAGTTTCATGGTTCAAAATGCTAACACTAAAAAAGTGTCTACCCTAAAATTTCGTGATTTTTAAGCAAGCAAAAGGAAAATGTTTGAAAATCGCAGTTTTGAAGTATGAATTGACCTAAGTGGGCACAGGTGACACACTTTGGCATATTTAAAAATGTTGTAAGCATTCCGAAGGATATTATATAATTGTGACAAATTTTTTGATATAATCGTGAAATAATCGTGATATAATCGTGACAGATTTTTTAATGAGTCTTTTCAAGGAAATTGAAGCGTGAGCTCTATTAGATAAAACTTGTGCTCATGTCATAGCCACCATAGTTAAGGGTCCTTACAACAGCATCAACAGAATTGAAAGTTTTAGGAAACATCCAATTAATATGTAACCAAGGTGAAAAGACATTTTAAGGTTTTCTATTAGGGATCTTTCTGAAACCAATTAGAACGAATTTTCCAGGAAAATGAAATCTGTAATTTCAATTTTGGAAGAAATGTTGTTTCGCTTTGAATTCCATCAGGAATATGGATATTGCAAAGAATGTAAGTTAGACAACCTAGGTTTTCATGTTAATTAAACGTCTGCCTATCTGTAACGAATTCAGTTTTCTCGTCATATGTCTGACTTTGATAAATCTTTTAAAAAAGACAAAATTTGTGATTACCTAATTAGGATAGAAATTCTAAAATTAAATCAAATATTAAAAAAGGGAGTTTTTTCGATTGAGAGTATGGAACAATGTTAAAACTTAGAACAAACAGAATTTTTTCCGTATATAAGGCCGTTGCTCCATTCTCAATCCCTCGCTCTTTATACTAAAGTTTTTTAACACTGTTAAAAAAGGTTAATATTCAAGTTAAACGGCCCTCGTGTTTCAGGAGTCCTTCTTAGAGAATTGGGACAAAATCTTCTTATCTTAGCGTATAGATCAAGGTGACAAGGAGGAGTCAACCCCATCATATGCGGAATAATTATGTTCGTTTTAAGTTTTAATGTTGCTGCTTCTTTCAGCTGAAAAAACTTGTTTTTTTTTATTAATATCTGATTGTTTTCCAAATAATGCCAGGAAATCCAGCTCTACCTCTATGGAAAATTCTCTTCCTTACGGAAAAGTTCTCCATAGAAAGTTCTTTCAGTGTAAAATACCCCCAAAAAAAGTCTCCCCGGACAATTCCTCCTCACTGAAAATTTCCCCGGTAAGATTTCTTGCGGACGATTCCGTGTGAAAATGTTTTCTTACTTAGAATACTTTCATTTGAAAATGACTTTAATTTCTAATTGTTCTTCAAATCATACTGGAGCCCCCCCCCCATTTTTACTTACGCGGAAAATTCTCGCATGGAGAATTTTTCCGGTGGAAAATCCCCGACAGATCTCCCCCTGAAAAATGTTGGTATACTTCCCAATAACGACCACTAAATGTAAATAACAGGCAAATTTCATAACTTGAAGTACTTTCCCCAGGAGACGTGAGAAAAAAAGGACGAGGGGGGTATTGTTGCCTTCCAATCTTTTTGGTCACTTAAAAAAGGCGCTACAACTTTTAATTTCCATTGGAATGAGCCCTCTTTGGATAATATAGGAGCATTAGTTCAATACTATCTAATGTTTGATATAGGAAAAAAAAATAAACACACATCCCTGATTTTTCTCTAGCAGAAAAAATCCACATTTTTGCTGACAGGAGCTTGAAATCTCTATAGTAGGGTTCTCTGATACGCTGAATATCACGGTGCGATTTTTATTAAGATCCCTTGTCATTGGCGTTTTTTCTCACTTTTACAAAAACCGGGCAAATTTTCTCAGGATCGTTACTTATGATGGGTAACGCTATACTTAATAACTCTGTTTCTTAAAGTTTTGGCTAAATTGAGCCGAGTGGATCCTTACTTACAGTTCGTTACCACGAACTGTTTGATACAGATTACTTAAACGAGTAGTAGCGGCGACTTCCATTTATGTCACTGAAACTACAAAAAACTAAATTTTTTTCTAAAATCTTTTTTAGAAATATAAGAAAGGGTTTCCAAGATATTTATTTAAGATATATTGAATTATAAAAGTTCTTCAATGAAAAAAAAAAATGAAAAATGTCTGAAAATTTGAGTTTGGACCGTTTAAATTTAGACTTTAAATTGAAATCCAAATTGAATAAATAACCTGTTGCTTTGTATGAATTCATCTTGTTCTACTTAGGAAAACTGTTGTCATTGGCACATTAATTTTTAATTCCCATATAAATTTTTAAGGTTCTCAATTAGTTCCTTTGCTTTTCTAGAGTGATTATTCATATATTATGTCTAACCTATCTTTGTTAAAGAGGAGGGTGCCAGATCACCCAAAGTATTGGCTTCGTAACTAATTGAGGCTCACTCGGTTGAGGTTTAAAAACGTAAGCTAAGACATGATTAAAGAAAATAATTTATTTAAGCAAGAATAGCCAAAATTAAAAACTAAGATTGAAACTTATAATTTTGATCATTTGAAACATTGACTCATATTCTACTTAAGGGGAAGCTTTCTCTAAGTCTAAAGAGATCATTAAAATCTTCCAAGGAAATCTCCCCAAAAGCGATTTTTTTCAACAATTCTAAATTTGCTTGAAGTTCTTGATCCTGGATTCTTTTTCTTTTCCTGTAAGCTCCGGCGACTTCCGTTTTTATTTCTTTGAGCCTTTTCACACGTTCATGAGGACAACTCGAACGTTTCTTGTCAGCATATCGGGGACGATTTTTAGATCTGTCGGCAGTGTTTCTCTTGCCTTTATATTCGTTGTCCTTTGCTCTATATTGTCGATTTGCATCCTGGTAACCTTCTATGGAAAAGCTGATGTCGTACATAGGTACCGAGACCACACAGGAAGCTCCAGTGGTATTTTGAAGTGGATCAGTGTAGTAATGGTCATTCCTGAAGTTTTCTATTTCTGTTCTTGATATGTTTGCCTGGTTTTGTAGTTCAACCTTGTTATCCTCTTTTCTATTGAAACTGACAGGGTTGTTGATATTATCCTGCATTTTGGATGGAGAGGCAATAATAACAATCTTGTTTGAATCTTGGCATGCTTTCAATGAAAATTCGAAACCATGTTCTGGTAGCAAACCTATTGATGAAATCTCTTCAGAATTTGGGTATGGATTATTACTGTATTTTTCATCCATAAAACTGCCCATTTCTATTTTTCCTGTGTTCATCTGGCTTTGTAGTCTAGTTTCTTTCTGAAATAAATACCTTTGGTTTTGCCTTTTCAGGATGCTATCTCTGTTTTTTATGTAGTACTGTTTTTTTAACTTACGTATAGCTCGCTTGGATGAAACCATATTACTGTTTCAGATCTGTGTTATTACGGCCACTTATATTAGAATCATGATGTCAAAACCATGACGTCATCAGAGGTAACGTCATAATGTAGTGTTTTTCTATTCACGTCATAGTTCTAATAAAACTATGACAACATTCATTATCTAGTATATGAAAATACATTGATTACGTAATACATTGAATCTGTGGAAACATTGATTATCTTTTAAACGTTTCTTTTAATCACAAAAGCATGTATTTTCCAGTGCCCAGCTATCTCAGTGGAAACACTCAGATAGTGTTCTAGAATTTATTGCATAAGACAAGGCGTCTTCAGCGTAGAATAAAACAGAAAAAAACAACTAGAATCTAAAACTACAATAATATAGATAAAAAAAAATACATAAAACTACAACAGACTAACTAAAAAATATATATACAATTACTCACATATACAATTGCCAGCTACCTCATGGAACAGAAAACTTTTCTTTGAAGACGGGTTGAAGAAGCAGTTTATTGCATAAAACAAGGCGTCATCAGCGTAACCCGTTTGTCTCTTTCAGATTCTTCTCTTTGTTTTGTACAACCTTTTTAATTTTCTGCTAGTCCTTCACTATTGTTCTATTCATATTTAACATATTGATGGAATAGATCATATGAATATTATTTGCTTCGGTTTCTTTTTTTGAGAAACCCGAACTTTTGGTGGGTGATAATATGTATAAAAAATGTTGCTATATTTTTTCTTTAGTTCTTTTTTAAGGGTTCTAAAGTTTGAAGAAATAACAGTAATGTGACTTAAAATTATGTTTAAATAATTTAAGCAGTGTTCGCAAAACCCGGAATAAGAAAAAAACAGTCGCAATTCTGTGCTGGATTCGATTTTCTAAGCCTTAGAAACGAAGAAAGAGCAGAGAGAAGAATTCGACAAAAGTTTTGGGTTTTGAGTCGATTTTAAAGGTTTCATTTACATAACTCAAATAATTTCCAAGGTATATTTTTGAG
The DNA here is from genome assembly GCA_027921565.1 of Artemia sinica. Classification (NCBI taxonomy): domain Eukaryota; kingdom Metazoa; phylum Arthropoda; class Branchiopoda; order Anostraca; family Artemiidae; genus Artemia; species Artemia sinica. The sequence continues at coordinate 58,210,141 of CM051264.1, read as the reverse complement.
ATCCTGTGAAAGACATTTGGTGTATATTTTAGAGAGGTTACTTAATACAATTATTAAATTATTCATCTAGCTTTGAATAGCTAAAATCAAACAGTTCGTGGTAACGAACTGTATAGTAAGAGCGACCCGTCTCAATAGTAAATTTCATCAAGTTTAATTTTACACATCAAAAGTCACGAGCCTGAGAAAAATTGCCTTATTTTTGAGAAAAGGGGAAAAAATACCCTTAAAAGTCATAGATTCGTAATGAAAACCACACCGTAAGATTCAGCATATCAGAAAACTTTAATGTGGAGGTTTCAAGCTGCTATAGGCAAAAAATATCGAATTCTGTGTTTTTTGCTAGAAGAAGTATCACAGATGCGTGTTTATTTTTTTTTCCCAGAGGTGATTGTATCGACCCAGTGGTCCTAGAATGTCGCAAGAGGGCTCATTCGAACGGAAATTAAAAGTTCCAATGCCTTTTTTTTATTCAAAAACAAAATGTAATCATATTTCAAAAAAAGTTTTATTTCAATTCTACTAAAAACTGCATTTTTATTGCCAACCTTGACGAATACCAGCTTCTTAACCACTAGTATGCCTACCATTGTACCATCGAAGACTCATGAAAAATAAGTTACATATAATCCCATTGAAAAGGTTACTGTTCTAAAGTTATTATGTAAACTGCAAAAATATTTATGGTATCCGAGCAATAACTTGAATCTTTTATTTCAAACTAGAAAAATACCTTGAAACTTAAAAATTTATTTTTATTTTTTGTTTGGTTTCTAACTACCCGACGCGGGATTTAATGTGTACTTCCATAAACAAATTCAAACAAGTTTTTCAACTGAAAGTAAGGAGCAACATGAAAACTTAAAACGAACAGAAAATATTACGTATATGATTGGGGTCACCCCCTAGTCAATACCTTGTTCTTTAAGCCAAAGATTTTTTAGTACTTTCATAAGAGCTATTTATTCTAATTAATGGCCTTTGTGATTAAGGGGTCATTTTTAAAGAATTGGAACAAAATTCGAACTTTAGCGTAAAGAGCAAGGTATTGACAAGGGGGCCAACCCCCTAATATATGTATTAAAAATATATAAATATAGAAGTTCGTTAAGTAAGTTAATTCATAAGTTACGTATATTTATTAAAAATTAAAACGTTCGTAAATAAAATTAAACAAGTTTTGAGAAAGCAATTTAACCAAATAAAAGAAAAATTAAAATACAAATTTTGTTTTAATTATTCATATAAGGTGAGCCAAAATCAAAACCTGCATTAATTCAAAAACATTCAAAAATTAAATAAAAAAAAAACAAGTTTATTTAACATAACGTAAGGAGCGACATTAAAACTTAAAACGAACAGAAATTATTCCGTATATGTAAGGGGCTGTCCCCTCCTCAACGCCTCGCTCTTTACGCTAAAGTTAGACTTTCTCACAAATCTATTTTTTAAATTATAAAAAACTTTAGCGTAAAGAGCGAGGCGTTGAGGAGGGGACAGTCCCTTTCATATACGGAATAATTCCTGTTCGTTTTAAGTTTTAACGTCGCTCCTTACTTTCAGTTAAAAAAACTTGTTTTTTTTATTTAATTACATTAAGGAACGAACTGTAGTCTATAGTAACTAAAGAATTAAAATGAATCATTATATAGATGATGGTGCATTACATACATATCCTTAGAAATTATAGTATAACACAAACTTACTTTAATTATATTCCTTAAGAAATCATCATAAGTAAAAATTTCCCATAACGGAAATCGAACTCAAACCAACTAGGTTAGAGCCAGCTATCCTAACCACCAGAACATGTAGGATATATTAGAATATCTGAATAATGAAGTTTATGTTAAACAACAAATAACCCGTCTTCAAAGAAAAGTTTTCTGTTTGCATGAGGTAGCTGGCAATTGTATATGTGGCTAATTGTATATATTTTTAGTACATCCTTTTTTATTTTATTCTACGCTGGGGACGCCTTGTGTTATGCAATAAATCGCGTCTTCAACGCGTCTTCAAAGAAAAGTTTTAGTTAGTCTGTTTTAGTTTTATATATATTCTTTTATCTATATTATTGTAGTTTTAGATTCTAGTCGTTTTTTTACATTTTATTCTACGCTGGAGACGTCTTGTGTTATGCAATAAATCGCGTCTTCAACGCGTCTTCATAAAAAAGTTTTCTGTTTTCATGAGGTAGCTGGCAATTGTATATGTGAGTAATTGTGTATATATTCTTTTAGTTAGTCTGTTTTATTTTTATATACGTGTTTTTTATTTTTATTAATTTAGTTTTAGATTCTAGTCCTTTTTGTTTTATTCTACACTGAAGACGCCTTGTCTTATGCAATAAATCGCGTCTTCAAAGTGTCTTCAACGAAAAGTTTTCTGTTTTCATGAGGTACCTGGCAATTGCATATATGAGTAATTGTGTATAAATTTTTTAGTTCCCTGCTATTTACATTAACGTTTCATAGAGCTTTACTGAAATATTTATGAGTGTAACAAATACAGTTGAGGGATATTGCAACCGTTTTATTTATCAATTGTCTTTTAAAGAAATTAAATTTAAAAAAATAGATTAAAAATCAGGGTTTCGCCTGCTATTACAATGAGTCCCTCCTTTCTTACAGTTAGTTAGTGCGAACTCTCTGACTAAGATTGTTCGGTTAAACAGGACAATAGTTTTAGTTAAAGTACTTTTATGGTACGCAACAGTTAGTAAAAATACTTTTCCGTTTACAACATTTATTCATAAACAGATTAATTATTCCTTGGAAAATTCAAATCTTGTTAAGGATTTAGCTTACGGAGCGTGACATACTTAGAAATGAACACACACAATTTTCTTCAGCAAATAATTTTAACGATGTAGGTGCCAAACCTCAATTTAGAACTTTAATGGATTGACAAACTAGAATCAATTACAACGAAGGGAAGTTTTTTAAAATTCTGCCATAGAGGGGAGACTTCATAGAAAATGGAAAGTCAGCTTTCAAGTGCATATAAGAAATGTTTTGTAAAAAAAAAACTTCTAAGCCAAAAAATTCATTAATTTGGCTATTTACATAACCTAATCCTCAAGTGTACAGAGTATTTCTTATGCAGTCTTATAAGAGATTTGTTTTAAGACATGAGAATTGCATCTTAGTAACTCGACAGTTGTTTAGCTGCATAATCGTAGACTAATCCTCGCACCATCGAAATTGCATAAAGTCACTAGCCAAGTTTGCCTCATCAAAAACCACTAAATGATTTAGATTTTTGAAAGCGTGGAGAGTCAGAGCAGAGTCCAAAACTATCAATTTATTTTTAGATAGGGTTTCCTTCAATGGTCTAAAAATATACCATGTTTTAGACCATTGAAGGAGCCTAAAAAACCTAAAAGATTCTGAAAACAACTTTAAAATAATCACAAATACTTACTTATCTGATTCCTAAAGACGCATTATTTTGCTTTACCTTCAACCCCAATCCTGATTCATAAACAAATAGCTTGCTTTATGTAACTGTATATAAATAATAGATTTATAATAGATAATTATATTATCTATATACAGTGCTTTATGTATTGCTATTATGTTTTACAATAGCGAATAGCGGACGCTAACACTTTCCATCGGCGAACACTGCTCAAGCGGGGAAGTAAACAGTAGCACTGTTACAGAATATGATGGCAACACACAGAGTGGGCTACATATTATCCATTCAGGAAAGGGGGCTGGTGTAAAGTCAATTAATAGACCTTCAAGAGTGAGATAAGTGGTGTGTTTTTAGGAATTCTGTCAAATGCTCCCCTGCTTTTAAGTATTACCCTCTATTGTGGCCTTGTTTGTAATTAAATAAAAAAACGAGTTTTTTACCTGAAAGTAAGGAGTGACATTAAAACTTAAAACGAACAGAAATTATTTCATATATGAAAGGGGCTGTCCCCTCCTCAACGCCTCGCTCTTTACGATAAAGTTTTTTATTGTTTTAAAAAAGTAGAGTTGTAAGAAAGAGTCAAACTTCAGCGTAAAGAGCGAGGTGTTGAGGAGGGGACAGCCCCTTTCATATACGGAATAATTTCTGTTCGTTTTTTAAGTTTTAATGTCACTCCTTAGTTTCAGTTAAAAAACTAGTTTTTCTTATTTAATTTTTGAACGTTTTTGAATTAATATAGGTTTTTATTTTGGCTCACCGTACATGAATAATTAACACAAAATTTGCATATTAATTTTACTTTTATTTGGTTAAATGGCTTTCTCGAAACTTGTTTAATCTTATTTACGAACGTTTTTATTAGCAATAAATGTCCGTAACTTATGAATTAACTTACGTAACGAACTTCTATATTCATATATTTTTAATACATATATTAGGGGGTATTCCCCCTAGTCAATACCTCGCTCTTTACGCTAAAGTTAGGATTTTGTTCCAATTCTTTAAAAATGACCCCTTAATCACAGAGGCCGTTAATTAAAATAAATAGCTCTTATGAAAGTACTAAAAAATCTTTGGGTTGAAGAGCGAGGTATTGACTAGGGGGCGAACCCAACCATATACGTAATAATTTCTGTTCGTTTTAAGTTTTGATGTTGCTCCTTACTTTCAGCTGAAAAACTTGTTGTTTTTTTATTTAATTTCTGATCTACTACTACTACTAACAACTCATCGCAGCACCAAGCCGCCTGAGGCCAACACAGCTACGCACGCTCCTCCTCCACCCCAATCTAATCAAAGCCTCCCTTTTTACACCCGCCCACGAAGTTCCCATTTCCTTTAAATCTTTCTTTATGACGTCCTCCCACCCCAGACGGGGACGACCTGCTTTCCGTTTAGCCCTAGATGGTTGGCCGAAAAGAACAATCTTTGGCAATCTGTCATCCTTCATCCGCACAACATGCGCTAACCACCTCAACCTTTCTTTCATTATAGACCTAGAAAGCGGTATTGAACCACATTTTTCGTATAGCCTATTGTTTGAAATACGGTCAGTCAGCCGGGTACCCAGAACAATCCTTAAGCAATTTCTCTGGAAAACATCTAGCAAATCTTCATCCGCTTTTCGAAGCGTCCATGCTTCAGAGCCATATTTCTGATCGTTTTTTTTAAATAATGCTGGAAAATCTGACGCCCCCTTCATAGCAAGGTTCCTTCCCCCATGAAAACTTCCTCCATGGAAACATCCTCCCACATAGCCCCCCGACCCCCCCCCCCCACTACCAGAAAAAATCCCCCTTGAAAATGGCTGTATACTTCCCAATAACCAATACTCTATGTAAACACTGGGTAAAGTTCATAGCTTTCAGCCCTCCCCCGGGAACTTTGGGGGATTAACTCATCCTAAAATTGATAGTTATTATATTTTCGACCATGCTGAACAAAATGGCTATCTCAAAGTTTAATCGGGTGACTTTGGGAAAAAATGAGCGTGGGAGGGGGCCTAGTTGCCTTCCATTTTTTTTGGTCACTTAAAAAGGGCACTAGAACTCTTAATTTCCGTTTGAATGAGCCCTCCCACGATATTATCAGACCACTGGGTCGATACGATCACCCCTGGAAAAAAAAACCCAAATAAACACGCATCCGTGGAAATTCCACATTTTTGCAGATAGGAGCTTGAAACCTCTACAGTAGGGTTCTCTGATATGCTGAATCTAATGATGTGATTTTCATAAAGGTTCTATAACTTTTAGGGAATGTTTCCCCCTTCTTTCGAAAATCAGGCAAATTTTCTCAGGCGTGTAACTTTTGATGGGTAAAACTAAACTTGATGAAACTTGTATATTTTAAATAAGCATTAAAATCTGATTCTTTTGATGTATCTATTGGTTTCAAAATTCCGTTTTTTAGATTTTCGGTTACTATTGAGCCGGGTCGCTCCTTACTTACAGTTCGTTACCACAAACTGTTTGATTACTGTGTTTTTAGTCCTATTCGTCTGTTATTTGTATGAGAGAAAGGTCGAGATGACTAGGACACGTCTTGCGGATGAAGGATGCCAAAGATGACAGACCTTTTTTCGGCCAACTAAAAGTAGTTCGTAACCGAATGGGTTGGGAGGAAGTCTTAAGGAAGGATTTAAGAGAAATTGGTACTTCTTTGGAAGTTGTAAATAGGGAGACTTTGAATAGATTGGGATGGAGTAGTTGCGTGTGTGTCTTTGTTGGTCTCAGACGCCTTGGTCATCCAATGAGTTGTTAGTAATAGTAGTATTAGAAGTAGTAGTAGATTTATTTTACTTGACTTATTGATTCTTTTGAAAATTAGATTTAAAAAAAATAAGTTTTTCAACTGAAAGTAAGGAGCAACATTTTAAATCTTAAAACGAACAGATATTATTACGTATATTAAGGGGGTTGCCCTCTCCTCAACACATCGCTCTTTACGCTAAAGTTTTATAGTACTTTTAAAAAAGTGTCTTATTGTTCTAATTAAACGGCCCGTGTGTTTTAAGTCTCATTATTAAATAATTGGGACAAAATTCAAAATTTAGCGGAAAGAGAGAGGTGTTGAGGAGGGGGCAACCCACTTTATATACGTAATAATTTCTGCTCGTTTTAAGTTTTAATATTGCTCCTTACGTTTAGTTGAAAAAAACTTGTTATTTATTTAATTTCTCATCGTTTTTTAAATAATGCCACTAAATCTGGCACCATCTGCACAGAGAAACCCCCTTCCCACGGTAACATCCTCTAGACAATTCAATCCCGGTGAAAATTTACCCCGGGCAATTACTCTTAACCACTCTGCGCGTAAAATTGAGACAGAAAAGAGAAAGCAAGACATATAAAAAGAATTTTGTATAAGAATTCTGGCAAATTCCCCCAGTGTATTATTTCCCTAACAAGTTTACTCCCTGGAAACTTCCCTCCCTATGGAGTATTCCCCCGTGGAAAAAGGCCCCAGCAGAAAATGTGCCCCCCCCCCACCCGAAAAACTCTGCCTACATCCCAATAACAAATACTATGCACAAACAATGGGCAGATTTTATAACTAAAAGGCCTTTTCCCTGGGGCTGTGGAGGGAGGGTCATGTTATACCCAAAGGCAGAGTTATTGGGCCTTTCAAATTTGCCCCCGCCCACCCGAAAATTAATGCCTACATCCCAATAACAAATACTATTCGCAAATAATGGGCAAATTTCATAATTAAAAGACCTTTCCCATTCGGCTGTGGGGGGGGGGTCATGTTATACCCAAAGGCATTGTTATTAAGCCTTTCAACTATGATGAACAAAATGGCCATCTCAAAATTTTGATCAGATGATTTTGAGGAAAAAAGGGGCGGGGGAGGGGGCCTAGTTGCCATTCATTTTTTTTTGTCACTTATAAGGAACACTAGAACTTTTAACTTCCTTTCGAATGAGCTCTCTCTTGATATTCTAGGACCACTGAGTCGATACAATGACCTTTGGGTAAAAAAAAAACAACAAACAAACAGGTAAACACGCATCCGTGATCTTTCCTCTGGTAAAAAATACAAAATTTCACATTTTGCAGATAGGAGCTTTAAACCTATACAGCATGGTTCTCTGATACGCTGAATCTGATGGTGTGATTTTCTTTGAGATCAATTGACTTTTAGGGGCTGTTTCCTCTTTTTTTCGAAAACCAAGAAATTTTCTCAGGCTCGTAAAATTTGATGGGTAAGACTAAACTTAATAAAATTTAGATATTTTAAATTAGCACAAAAAGCCGATTCTTTTGATATATCTATTGGCATCAAAATTCCATTTTTTAGAGTTTCGGTTACTATTGAGCTGGGTCGGTCCTTACCTACAGTTTGTTACCACGAACCGTTTGATGAGAATAACCTCATATTGAGTTTCTTTTCGTTAGATTGTCGTAAACAGGGCAACTATTTCTTTTTCTTTCAATTGCTTCTCTAAAAGATTGTGATAAAACATTTATTGTGGACATAGAGTTTACCTCTTCAAAAATATTAAATGATCAAAAGGCAGTTAAAGAAGAACTGTGGCTAAAGTTACCTTTTGCTCGACTCATTTTATATATTGTATGTACATGAAAAATCAGTAAATATAAACCTTGTTACCCTAATTGTTTGTTAAGTTGTTCTATTTTTCCCAAAGTAAAGTCCATCTTCACCCATTAGGTTTTTTGTCTTAGCCAACTGAAATAACTTACAGTTTGAATACACAGGCAAGCAAAAGCTCCGATAACCGTTATTTTTTTGTTGTTGTCAAAAGTCAGTGAATATTTAACAAAAGTGATAATGCTTTTCAGTTTCAAGAGGCTAGATTTTAACATGAGATTGGATACGCTATGGGCTATAATTAATCTGCCAACTTGTGTAGGATAAGGAAAGTATTTAATTATGTTAATTAAAAAAACTTTCTGAAAAAGAAGTTTTTCGGCCATATTAAACTTAAGATCAGCAAATACAAATACCTGTTAAAATTTAAACTAGAAACGCCTAGAAATTACTATTAAAGAATAAATGAAACCCAAAACGAACAGAAATTAAATAATCAATTATAGCAAAGAAACATACAATAGGTACTAATATTCATGAAAAAATAAATTTTAAAATGAGCGAAACTTAAATTGAATATGCAAATCAAGCTTGAAAGGAACAAAAATCACTACAAACAAAAGTTTGGATTTTGCCTCATTCACTTACTGTAAAAGTCAAAGACCTACTGCGTCACTCAAACCCGGAAACATATTTATTTGGCCTTTGAACTATTTTGAACGAAATGACAATCTCAAAATTCTGACCGGATGGCCTTTGGGAAAGTGGGGCGTCGGCTAATTGCCCATTGATAACTTTTGGCTCTTAAAAAAAGAACTAAAAGTTTCAATTTCCAATCAAATGAGCCCCCTCCAAAGTTAATACGAGCACCTATTCCACAAAAACTTATATTCTAATAACGGGTAACTTGCATAAGCTACAATCCTTTCCCTGGGGCTATGGAGGATATCTCAACCCCTAAGTCATATTAATTTGAATTTATGACTATTTTAAACAAAATGGCTATTTCAAAATTTTTATAAAATTCATTTGGGTAAAAAAGACAAATGGGGGGGGGGGTTTGTTACTTTTTGATCATTTTCGATTCTTAAGCAGGGCACAATAAATCTTGATTTTCGATCGAATGAACTTCCTACAAAGTTTATACGACCACGCCTTTCATCGAAGTTTCATATGTTAACGATGGGCTGCTAGTATAACTTACAGTCCTTTCCCCGAGGGCTGGGGGGGGGTCAAACCCAAAGCCATAGCTTTTGGCCAACTAAGAATTTTGATAGAAAGTATTTAGAAAAAAAGTTGTGGGGGAGGGGTTGCTAACCCTCTGATTACTCTTGACTTTTACAAATGAAGCTAGAACTTTCAATTTAAATCGAATGAGGCTTTTCCGAAGTCTATACGATTACCCAGTCGATAAAAACCTTATATATGAATAATGGACAACTTATATAAGTTACAGCTCTTGCCCTGGGGGTAGTAGGAGGTTTTGTCAAGCCTCGAGGAATAATTATTTTAATTGCTTCACCTCTTGAATATTTTGGACATAGTGGCCATCTCAAATTTTTTATTGGATGCGTTTGGGGAAAAGAGGGCATGCAAAAGGGGGGAATTAATGCCCTCCAACCACGTTTGACTCTAAAAAAGGGTACTAGAAATTATTTTTTCCAACTGAATGAGCACCCCTACGAAGTTTGTAACATTTTGCATATGAAGTGCCTCTGCAGAAAAAATTGGAGCCTTATGGCCTAGGGATTGGTGGGGGGGAGACTAGTTGCCATCGGATCACTTTTGACTCTTAAAAAGGGAACTAGAACTTTCAATTTCTAATCATTCGGGTCCCCTTCAAAGTTTATGCGACCATCTTTTCCGTAAAAACTTTAAATGCCCCCGGGGCATAAGTTACAACTCTTCCCATGGGTTTCGGGGGGGGGGGGGCTTATGTGGATCCCGAAGTTTCGTCATCTGGTCACTGGAATATTTCAAACAAAATGGTAATCATAAAATTTTGATCGGATGTATTTGGGGAAAAGAGGGTAGGGGGGAGGGGTGTATATGCACGCCGATCATTTCTGATGACTCTTAAAAAGGTAAATAGAAACCTCAATTTCCAACCAAAAGAGCCACCTCTGATGTTTAGGTGACCAACCCTTACAAAAATCTTATCTGCCCCCGGGGCACAACCTACAACGCTTCCGCTGGGGCCCAGAGGCTGTGTGGACCCCCGAGGCTTTGTTATTTGATATATAAACTATTTTGAACAAAATGAATCTCTCAAAATTTTGATAAGATGCATTTGGTGAGAAAGGGGCCTTGGGGGGCTAGTTGCCCTCCGATCACGTTTGACTTTTATTAAGGGCACTAGAAATTCCAATTTACAGCCGAACGAGCCCCCTCTGAAGATCATTCTACCGTCCTTCCATAAGAACCTTATATGCACCCGGGGTATAATTTACAACAGTTGCTCCCAGGTCTCGGTGGACTGTGTTGTCCCTGGAGTCTTTGTTATAATAATAATAATGATAATTTACTATATGATCTATTTATTATATTATATTTATTATATGAAATATTATATTTGGTCTATTTTAAACAAAATGGCTATATAAAAATTCAAATAGACACATTTGGGGAAAAGAAGTTTATCGGGGGGGGGGGGGGAGCTAGTTGCAACTGGATCGCTTTTGACTCTTAAAAAGGGAATTAGAACTTTTAATTTCTAATGTTTGAGTCACCTCCGAGGTTTATACGACCATTTATTCCATAAAAACTTTATATGCACTCTGGGCATAAGTTACAACCCTTCCCCGGGCACTAGGGAGGGGGTTGTATTGTCCCCGAAGTTTTTGTTATCTGATCGCTGGACTATTTCAAACAAACTGGCAATCTCACAATTTTGATCGGATGCATTTTCGGAAAAGAGGGTGCGTGTGTGTATGTGTGTGTGTGTGGGGGGGGGGGTAGATACCCTCTGATCCCTTTTGACTCATAAAAGGGTAACCAGAGCTTTCAATTTTCAATCAAATGAGTCATCTCTGAAGTTTACACGACCACCTCTTACAAAAAAACTTATATGCCCAAAGGACATAACTTATAACTCTTGGGTTTGTGTCGATTCCGCAGTTCTTATTATCGCATTCTTGAACTATTTTTAACAAAACGGCTATCTCCGAATTTTTACCAGATGGGTTAGAGGAAAAAGGGCGTGGGGGATAGTTGTTCTTCGATCTCTTTTGACTCTTTAAAAGTGAACTAGAACTTTCAATTTCCAATCAAATGAGCCCTCTCTAATGTTTATACGAGAATCCCTTTCATAAGAACCATATATGCCCACAGGGAATAACTTATAACGCTTCCCCCAGGACCTTGGGGGTTTCGTCGACCCGGAGCTTTATTACCTGATGTTTTGACTATTTTTAACAAAATGGTTATCTCAAAATTTGTATCGGATGGGTTTTAGAATAAAAGAACGTGGGCGGCTAGTTGCTTTCTGATCTCTTTTGACTCTTAAAAAGTGAACTAGAACTTTGAATTTCTAATCAAATGAGCCCTCTCTGAAGTTTATACGAGCATCCCTTCTGATAAGAGCCATATATGCCCCCAAGGCATAAATTACAACACATGTCCCCGGGCCCTGGGGGTAGTGTTGACCCAGGATTTTTTTTGTCTGATGTTTGAAGTATTGGTAACAAAATGTCTATCTCAATATTTTATCGCGATGGGTTTGGGGAAAAAGGGCGTGGGGGGGGGGCTAGTTGCCCTTGTTGCTCTCTGATCTCTTGTGACTCTCAAAAAGTGAACTAGAACTTTCAATTTCCAATCAAATGAACCCTCTCTGGAGTTTATACGAGCATTCCTTCTATAAGAAACATATATACCCGCAGGGCATATGTTACAACCCTGCCGCCGGGCCCTGGGGGTTTGTGTCGAACCTGGAATTTTTGTTATATGATCTTTGAACTATTTTTAACAAAATGGCTATCTCAAAATTTTATCGGATGTATTTGGGTGTAGGGCGTGTAAGGGCATGAGGGGGGCTAGTTGCCCTGTGATCACTTTCGACTCTTAAAAAGGGCACTAGAACTTCCGATTTCCAATCGAATGAGCCCCCTTCAAGGTTTATGTGAGGACCCTTTCCATATGAAGTGCCTCTGGGGAAAAAAAATAATAAAACATTGGAGCCGTATGGCCTTTACTATAGGCAACGCTATAGCGTTGCCTCTGGTAGCTAGATGTACTTAGCAGCACATGATTAATCATAATTTCAGGTGTTCCTAATTTTCACGTCCTAAAAAAAAAAAAAAAAAAAAAAAAAAAAAAAAAAAAAAAAAAAAAAAAAAAAAAACTGGAAGACATCAAATAAAAAAAAAAAAAAATCATTCCCTAAACAATGCAGCGGCAACAGTGTGAAGTTACTATGTTGCCTGAAAAATGACAAATATAGCTTTTCAAATAAGTCTAAATAAAAAGAAATTAAAAATTTTGCACATATGGCTGATCAGATCTGTTTCGTACGATATGAGCCATAGCATTTGACTGTTGAAATAAGCTCAATTTTTAATAGCTCAAGTTCTACAATTTGTTTGGAAGTTTTGATATTTTTATGTAATATTAATTTAATTTTTTAGAAAACTTGTCTACCACCCTGAAAAATGGATCCTTCTCCAATGAAAATATGATAGACGCGTGATTATATCTATCCATTCAAACTAAGGTTCTGTGTTCTATGCCAAAACTCACTATTAGCTAATTAAAAACCATCTTAAGCAACCATTTTACTGTATTTGCTGATCCAATTCTGGCTATATGCAGTTGCTGAAAAACGAGTCTTTCCTCAACAAATTCATTCGTACAACTTTAACCAGTATTCCTTCCAAGCGATATTTAGATTTTATTCGACTCTTGCCTTTGTCCCCGTTTTGACTCGCATCCGGGAAAGTAGACTTTTGTCCAAATTACTCTTTCTAATTGTTTCCTAATGCTAATCAGTTTCCTTTCTTAGGAGCCAATCTTTGGCTTTTAGTTCCAAAGACCCTTGTTAGAAGAGTAAATGCGGGGGGGGGTAGAAAGGAATATATAAGCACTTATTGAATGTAAAAATGAGCCTTGAAAGTAAAAAAAAGACAAAAACGGAAAAAAAATTAAGTGATACAAAAAGGATCTTTGCTATAGATATTTTTTACATATGTTAAGATTTAAAAATAACTTAAGTAAAGCATTATAATTCACTTTTCACGCACATGGTATTTATTCATTCATGAATTCTTGAAAGATACTAATATATACTGAAGAAATATTCCCATCTTAATTATAAAAATAGCAATGTACTCCAACAAAAGTGAAAAGAAGCTCCGGACAAGTGAAGTGATAATCTACGAAAAGAAACTACCGGAAGTAAGAAGATAGAAGGCAAGGTAGATGTCGATGGGTAGAAGAAGAAGGTAGAATGGTAGAAGAAGATAGATGTCTCATCTTTCCTGCCCTCAAAAAGAAACCTAACTAGAAAATATAACTATATATTTTTAAACTGAAAGTAAGGAGCGACATTAAAACTTAAAACGAACAGAAATTATTCCGTATATGAAAGGGGCTGTGCCCTCCTCAACGCCTCGCTCTTTACGCTAAAGTTTTTATTGTTTAAAAAAAAAGAGTTGTAAGAAAGTCAAACTTTAGCGTAAAGAGCGAGGCGTTGAGGAGGGCACAGCCCCTTTCATATACGGAATAATTTCTGTTCGTTTTAAGTTTTAATATCGCTCCTTACTTTCAGTTTAAAAAACTTTTTTTTATTTAAAAGCTGCAAAAGCGAGGGGTTTGGGAGGCGGCAGCCCCCCAACTGTACCTCCTAATCCCTGTACGTTTTAAGGCTCGAACTTTTGACTCAGCCTCTTTAACTCTTTAGAAAACGTAGTTTTTTTCAAATAATTTCTGCACATTTTTGTACAGTTTATTACTTATTATTGCTTGACTAACTGTTAGCTGATCGTGTCAGGAGTTAAAGTTGGGGGGCTACCGCCCCCCAAACCCCCTGCTCTTTAAGATTAAGGAGGCACACTTGTGCCTCTTTAAAGAGTTCTTCTGGAGACGCCTGTTGAGCCGAAGGATTTAATAGATTGGATTTAAAAAAGAAACTGAGTTTCTTTTTTAAACTTTAAATTCAATATGTAAAAAAATTTCTCTGACGGGGAATCGAACCCGGGTCTTCCGCCTGACAGTCAGGAGTAGTGACCACTGTACCAAAGAAACGTTACATTGTTTTTATTCTGTGCGATGTATTTTTGACGCAAGCAAATCCCCACAAAACTTGATATTTGGTTTTTGGAAAACAGGGAAGGAGTGATCGGATTGAGCGTAAATTTCGAGGATAAGCTTCCAGGCCCCAGAAAAATTTATCCTCTAAATTTCAGCCCGATCAGACAACGTTAAAGGGGGGCTGTGGTGGGAAAATTTAACATGGGCTCTTATAGGAAAACGAGGTTTTTCGTATATGTAAATTCGGGGGATAATTTTTTCGGTCTGAAAATATCAAAAGGCCCTAACAGGTGGAATTCCACTTCGAATGAGTCCTCATTCACCCGGATCCGTTGCCAACTGTGGCCTGTAGGCGTGGCTGATAAAAAAAAAGAAGAGAAATGAACTTTAAGTGGCTATATCTGGTTTTTGGAAAACAGGGAAGGAGCGATCGGATTGAGCTGAAATTTCGAGGATAAGCTCTCGGGCCCTAGGACAGCTCAACCGCTAAATTTCAGCCTAATCGGACAACGTTAAAGGGGGGCTGTGGTCGGAGGGTCGAAACTTCCGGCCCACTTTTACCCATGAAGATAAAGTCGGAGGGGGGTGAAATTTTGCACGTTTCTTAGTTGGAGCTTGGGCTACAAAATGCGATCACCGCTGTCTCTCTGCAACAGCTAGGACCGGAAATCGCTTAACATTGTGGTGGGTCTCCTCTTTATAGAGGCACAAGTGTGCCTCCTTGACTAGCTAACTTAACTTTTGATGTAGTTTTCCTGAAAAACGGTCTGATAGATCTTTATTTTACCTCTCACAAGGCCGCGGATTCAGTCCTTTTAAGGTCCAATGAATTAATCGTGGAGGGTTCCAAAATCTTTGCCACTTCAAAAGAAGTAGAAAAGTCGTATGAATACGTGGTTTATGGTGTTGAGACCGGTATACCAATAGCGGAATTTACAGCTGAACTAATCGATTCTTCGGGTCATCCCGTCCAACAAACAACAGCCACAAGACTCAGCTTGAAAAATGATGGTGATCTTATACCCGGTCGCTCAGTGCTCATTGTATGCAAAAAACGAGTTGCACAGAGAAGTTATTTTGTATGGCATGGCCCTTCACCATAAGTCCTATAAACCAAAGCCCCTACAATGCACAATTTGTCTAGCTCATGGTCATAGCAAAAATAATTGTAAACAGTCACTCCAATCATGTCGAAAATGTGGTAAACCTAGCCACGTTACAGAAAATTGCACCGAGAAAGACGCCTACTGTAAAAATTGTAATAATAAGGCACACACGGCACTTGAGAAGCAACTTTGTCCCGCCTATCGAAAGAGAGCCGAGATCCTCCGAACCTCTGTGAGATTGAACTTGCCCTACTCCGTCGTAGCCACTACAATCCCTAAACAACCAACTCGAAGTCGACCCTTAAATAGCCAAACTGAAGTTTCAAAGAACCAGAGGAAACAGGTCCCACCCCCAATAGACAAAGGCTTCTCATTTACCCAATGTTCCACCCAATTTCCTCTACTTGAGGCCGAATCACAGCCTTTCTCTTCCCAACTTCCAGTTTTATTGCATCCACAAGTTATTCATCATTATAATCAAGAATGGCAAAGGTTAGCCACATACCTCGCAGTTTCCCATCTTATTGAGGGTGCCAGTGAACCAGTTGAACTGAAAAATATCCTTAAAAAAAGCCCATTACTACGCTCCTAGGAGAGGAAATCTGGCAAAAAGCTACGGTCCAACTTTTATCCTTCAAAGAAGGCATGGAATGCCATTCTAACTCAACATTTCCTACGATCCCAACTGTTACCAAGTCCCCCAGAAATCCGAAAGAATCACCAGCACCTGAAACGATGGTAGAAGCCCCAAGCCATAGCAAAACAAAAAACAAAAACAAGAAAAAGTCGACCAACACAGTAACACAGAAATTGACGACCCCTCACGAATTCTCTTTTGGCGAGGATGATGTTCAAAGCAAAACCCAAGCGAGAAGATACCCAACAAGAATGCCTGACAACTAATTAATGTCTGACTTTTCGTTTTTAACTAATTTATCCCTTTCTAATAACATTGCTTTTAATTATTCCGACATAGAAATTAATCAGCATGCCAACCCTATTAGCAGCCCCAATGATAGTTTAACTCATGCTAGTTGTAAATACCTTGATATTCTGGTTTTGCTACCAATGTGAAGCCAAAACTAGTAAATAATAATTCCCTTAATGCTCTCTGTTTCAACATCAGAAGCATCCGGGATAAGTGGCTCAAGTTTAAAGATTTAATTTCATTCAATGGTGTCTGCCCTTTTGACGTAATAGGATTAACAGAGACATGGCTTTCCGATAATGACGACACTAGTGATTTTTTACTCCCTGGTTACCAAATAATCCATATGCCCAGGAGATTGACAAAGTGTTCTGGGGGTATCTTACTTTACATCCGTTCGAGTGTAAATTTTACCAGGCTATCAGAGTGCGAATCTATTTTCTCTACACAAATAAATGTCAGATGTATTTATTCAATAATTGTTAACATAGTTATCGGCCAAAATTCCTATATACTCTCCTTATTTTATAAACCTCCTCCATTTCCGACCTCATGTTTTTGTAATCTGTTTGATGATTTCTCTAATTTTATTAATCTACCCCATAAAAAGGCAATAGTTCTTGGGGACTTTAATTGTAACCTACTCAATGTTGGTAAAAAATATTGAATCTGACGCTTTTTTTTAATCAGTAACCGCGAGTGGTCTTCTACCCACAATTTTTTTCCCCAGTAGAGTTGATCCTGTGAGATCAACTTCAACATTAATTGATAACATTTTTGTATCCACTTCCCTGGGAAAGGACCTGTCCTCAAATATAATATTTTCGGTTCTGTCAGACCATTTTCCTATTTACTTGTCACTACCTTCGTAACCACTACCTCTACGCTCTAGAATTAATATCCCGACCCCTACTAGAAATTACAGCTCTGCAATTATAACCCATTTTATCGATTGCCTAACAACCACTGACTGGTCTGATGTTTTAAATTGTCAAGAGGTAAATTCTGCCACAAATGGTTTTGCGCAAAGGCTAAGTGAGATTATCCATTCAAGTTTACCTATTCGTAAACCTAACCGGAAAACTATCCCTATATGCCCCTGGATGTCACATAACCTCATTGTCTCCTCATATCGTAAAAACAAATTGTATAAGTTAGCCTGTAAGACCAGCAGTGATATTGACCTATCAAATTATTATTTGAAAAAAACTACGTTTTCTAAAGAGTTAAAGAGGCTGAGTCAAAAGTTCGAACCTTAAAACGTACAGGGATTAGGAGGTACAGTTGGGGGCTACCGCCCCCCAAACCCCCCGCTTTCGCAGCCTTTAAATAAAAAAAAATATCTTTAACTGAAAGTAAGGAGTGACATTAAAACTTAAAACGAACAGAAATTATTCCGTATATGAAAGGGGCTGTGCCCTCCTCAACGCCTTGCTCTTTACGCTAAAGTTTTTATTGTTTAAAAAAAAGAGTTGTAAGAAAGTCAAACTTTAGCGTAAAGAGCGAGGCGTTGAGGAGGGCACAGCCCCTTTCATATACGGAATAATTTCTGTTCGTTTTAAGTTTTAATGTCGCTCCTTACTTTCAGTTTAATATTTTTTTTTTATTTAAAGGCTGCGAAAGCGGGGGGTTTGGGGGGCGGCAGCCCCCCAACTGTACCTCCTAATCCCTGTACGTTTTAAGGTTCGAACTTTTGACTCAGCCTCTTTAACTCTTTAGAAAACGTAGTTTTTTTCAAATAATTTCTGCACATTTTTGTACAGTTTATTACTTATTATTGCTTGACTAACTGTTAGCTGATCGTGTCAGGAGTTAAAGTTGGGGGCTGCTGCCCCCCAAACCCCCTGCTCTTTAAGATTAAGGAGGCACACTTGTGCCTCTTTAAAGAGTTCTTCTGGAGACGCCTGTTGAGCCGAAGGATTTAATAGATTGGATTAAAAAAAGAAACTGAGTTTCTTTTTTAAACTTTAAATTCAATATGTAAAAAAAGTTTCTCTGACGGGAATCGACCCCGGGTCTTCCGCCTGACAGTCAGGAGTAGTGACCACTGTACCAAAGAAACGTTACGTTATTTTTATTCTGTGCGATGTATTTTTGACGCAAGCAAATCCCCACAAAACTTGATATTTGGTTTTTGGAAAACAGGGAAGGAGTGATCGGATGTAGCGGAAATTTTGATGATAAGCTTCCAGGCCCCAGGAAAGCTTATCCACTAAATTTCAGCCCGATCGGACAACGTTAAAGGGGGGCTGTGGTGGGAAAATTTAACATTGGGTCTTATAGGAAAACGAGGTTTTTCGTAAGTGTAAATTCGGGGGATAATTTTTTCGGTCTGAAAATATCAAAAGGCCCTAACAGGTCGAATTCCGCTTCGAATGAGTCCTCATTCACCCAGATCTGTTGCCAACTGTGGCCTGTAGGCGTGGCTGATAAAAAAAAAGAGAAATGAACTTTAAGTGGCTATATCTGGTTTTTGGAAAACAGGGAAGGAGTGATCGGATTGAGCTGAAATTTCGAGGATAAGCTCCCGGGCCCTAGGAAAGCTTAACCTCTAAATTTCAGCCCAATCGGACAACGTTAAAGGGGGGCTGTGGTCGGAGGGTCGAAACTTTCGGCCCACTTTTACCCATGAAGATAAAGTCGGAGGGGGGTGAAATTTTGCACGTTTCTTAGTTGGAGCTTAGGCTACAAAATGTGATCACCGCTGTCTCTCTGCGACCGCTAGGACCGGATATCGCTTAACATTGTGGTGGGTCGCCTCTTTATAGAGGCACAAGTGTGCCTCCTTGATAAAATTTTTAAAAACTTATACACTAAACTCATCCGTGAAGCGAAGAAAAATTATTATTATACAAAAATTCTAAATTGCAAAGGAAACCTGAAATATATTTGGTCCACCATTAATGATATACTCTCAAAAAAATAGAAAATCAAAGTCTATACCTATTTGCCTTAAAGACACAAATGGTAGATTAATTGACCCTTTACATGCACCTGACGCATTTAATAATTATTTTTCTAATGTTCCTCATACTGACTCCCGCTCCTCCTTACAGGCTGTACTCCCTTGCGTCAATTCTAGATCCATGTTTTTCTGCCCAACTGATAGCAATGAGGTACTTCAAATCATCGGTTCTCTCCCTATTAGTTTTACACCTGACCGTCTTGGATTAAGTAATAAGCTCCTGAAGACCATATCTCCTTTTGTTTACGAGCCCATCAAGCATATTGCCAACCTATCTTTAACCCACAGAGTTTTCCCTGATTTACTAAAGTCAGCCATTGTTATTCCAGTTCTTAAAAAGGGCGATCCAACTGAGATAGGTAATTATCGTCCAATCTCAATTCTTCCTCTTATATCCAAAGTGCTCGAGAGAATCATCTTAAGACGTCTGTCTCCCTTTCTGTTTGGCAGTTCGTTTCCTTGATTTCTCCTCACCAATATGGCTTTCGGCCGAAATTTTCAACTTCTTATGCTCTAATTGACGCCATACAGTTCATACGCTCACAACTCGACATTAAAAAAAACTGTATTGCGCTTATTTTTAGATTTCTCTAAGGCCTTTGACACGGTCGATCATAGTATTTTAATAAGCAAATTAAATAGTTACGGTATTCGTGGTGTTCCCCTCTCTTGGTTTGATTCTTATCTATCTGGAAGGGTACAGAGTGTGAGCTTAGGTGGAGTATCTTCTCAGCCCTTACCTTTTCGGAGGGGTGTCCCGCAAGACTTCGTTCTAGGCCCTATTTTATTTCTCCTATATATCAGTGATCTTGTTATGGACCTGGGCCTTTCAGCGTATCCTCTACTATTTGCTGATGACAGTAACATCTTCATCACTAGCACCAATTTACCATCGGCAATAACCTCTGCCCAAATTCTTCTGAACAGAGTCCAGGCGTGGTGCCTTACGAATAACATGACCATTAATAGCAAAAAAGTCAATTAGTATTATTCAGAACCCCCTACAACAAAGACGTAATTCAACCTGCTCTTGGTCTCAAGTACTCCTCCGACATCCTCCCACAAGTGGAGGTTGCCAAGTTTCTTGGTGTATTTATTGACTCATGCTTGTCATTCTCTAATCATATTTCTTACACCACAGCAATAATTTTGAGACAAGTAGCTATGATTAACCGTGTGAATTATTTTCCTCCTCCTGACATTCTAGCTACCCTCTATTATTCCTTTATTTTTCCTTACCTTTCTGATTGCGGATCAGTTTGGGGAAATACAAACCGGTCCTTCACTAAAAAACTCAAATTTGCCCACAACCGTGCTATTAAAGCAGTTTTCCGGCTTCCCCGTCTATATCCAACCCGTGATTTGTACTCAGATTTTGGCAGAACTTCACTTGATCAAATCGTACAAAAACTAAACTCATCGCTTGCTTACTCTGCTTTTCTCAATAATCTTCCTCCTCAACTACTAACCTATCATAATATTAATAATTCAGAAGCCCACTGTCTCCGTTCATCCAATAGAGCCTTTATAATTCCTAAATGCGTTTTTAGTGCTGCCCAGCAATCTCCCATTTACAAATCTATTGTTCAATGGAACAAAATACCCTCCAGTGTTGAACTAGCCACAAGTTTCTGCAAGCTGTACAACAATGTAACAAAACTTGATAATATAATTTAATCTTTCAACTTTTAACCAATTTGCTTTAATTACCCATGGTTTATTCTTCTATCTTTTTTTTCAGTGTTCCTTTAATTTTTTCTTTTTTTGGTCCTTAACAAGTTCTCTTCTAGGATCTTTATTGTTATCGATGTTTGTGTTATGTTTTTATTCGAATAAATTGAATAAATTGAATTGAAAGGAAGGCAGAAGAGATAGTGAAAAGAAAAGGCAAAAGATGGAAAAAAGAGAGTAAATTACTTATTGCTAAATTAATTACTCTTAGATGTTTCAATCCTTAGAAATATAAATTTAGCTTTCAGAGGGGAAGCATATTTCATACAGACAAAAAATATCTGCAAAGCGTATGCAACAGCCAATTATGATATTATCACTTGTAAGAACATGTTGATAATAATATATTTTGTTCTTATTTCTTGGACACTAAAAATGGCAAGAATAAACCTGTTAATTTCATAATTCCAAAGAACATTTCCAAAATGAAATCTTTTCAAGGAAAATTAAAGAGTGATATTAAAATCTTAAAAGTAGAAATAAAGTCAGATTTCAAATAAAAATCAACATTAGCAGAAACGACAATGAAAAAATTCATGAAGCCTAAAATAACATGAGAAAATTCAAATGGTTAATCAGTTAAAAATAAAAACAAACAATATCCTAAAAATATGAGGGTGACCACCCCCTCAAACCTTCAAAATGCTTGAGTGTCATTTAAGCTGTACTAAAACAAAATATGCTTAAACAGTTTTTCCTTTTTTTTAAACATTGCAAAATCAAAACCACTTCAGGAAAAAAGAAGAATGCCGAAAAATGAATGGTGCGGAGCAAACTACTAACATCTCGTCATAAGCAAAAAAAAGAAGCAAATCGGATTTCATATCCAGTCAAGTTAGATTTTTCAAATTCAATGTCTTGTTTGCTTTTGAATCAAAGTTGTATTCTGTATACGAATATAATATTTTCTGACTCAGAATTGAAATTGTAATTTTTTTTTTCAGGACAGTTTAGTAACTTAAATGACTTTCCAGTGTTTGGTGCACAAATTTTGGAAGTATATTATTATTAAAAATTTTTGTTTAACGACACAACAAAAATCACTTTGTACAGTATTGATTTCTAAAGCTGAAATAGATTTTAAACCATGAATGGGGATCAATGTCCTGTAACAAGGTGATAACCTCTGCAAATAGAAAGAACCCTAGTCCTTTGTGGAAGTCCTACAAGCGACTAGCTGCTGACTTGGCTATAAAGAAGAAGTCTAACAGGCTTGTCACAGCAAATGCTGAAGGAAGTTGTTTCTTTGTTCTAAGGATTTTTCAGGTCGACTGAACTTTTCCTTTCAGGGGTTCTTTCGTCAGAATAGCTGAGTTAGTTCAAGAAAATCTTTAGCTTAAATCGACTCTGGGGGAGGTGAAGTTCTTTCAATATTTTTCAAATGAGACGCTGATTAAAAGGATATTGATCGGTCTAGTCTTTCTTTCCTTACAGTAAATTCAATAGTGATTGCCAAATATTCATGTTGAAAGAGAATTGATTGCTGAAAAATTTAAAGCTTTGATTTAGAAACAAACTTAAATGTTACAAATTTCGGGCTAAATTTGCAAAACAATTAATTATTATAGCTTTGAAATAGTAGACAATTTCTGTGTTGTTTAAATTATGTTACTGGCAGGAACGCCCTCGGGGATCTGGAGGACTTGGAGCCCAAACCTCAAAATATACTATGCTTTATCCGAATTTAGTCAAGCAATTACTTAAACCCATCGAATTTCTTAACTACTACTACTACTACTAATACTGCTACGACTACTGCTGCTGCTGCTACTACTAACAGATGAATGCAGTACCAAGCAGCCCGAGGCCTTAATAGCTTATAGAGCTCCTCCTTCACCCCGAAAAGGGTCTTATAAAACCACAATCTTGACTTGGAATGAGTTACGAGATAGTCTGCGATGGTTAAGTTACAGGAAAGGCATTTTTAGCCACAGAACACTTATATGCACGTGATTTTAAGTCATTAAACTTTCTCAAGGAGGGGGGGGGGGTAGAGGGTTTCAATTCCAGTAATGCCTCTGACTGGATATTACCGTGAAAAAGATATGGCTCACTACCTGAAATTTCCTGACAAGACGAAAGTTTTATCAAAATACTTGGTCACGACACAATTTTGAGATTTTACGATATTTTCAGTAATTAAATGAAAAATAAGTTTTTCAAATGAAAGTAAAGAGCATCGAACAGGGGCTATGTTGAACCGGGGCCGCCAGTTCCCTTGAACCTCGTACTCTTCAAACTAAAGTTTGGGTACTTTCAATCAAACATTTGAGAATACAGAAAGTGCATACACCTGACAATTAAAAATGTTTTTATTAACTAACGTCTTCCAAAAATTTGAACTGAGAATTTTACAGTCCAAACCAATTACAGCTAAATGAGCCCTTTTATGTTCGAAGCAACCTGACAATACTTTAACTTATTTATCACAATGGTCTTGAATTACAGCATTAATCCTTAAAACATTGAGATGATAAAATCAAACTTTAGCGGAAAGAGTGAAGAGAGGGAGGGGGGGGGGGTTGAGAACAGTGGCAGGCTACTTCACATAAAAAAATAAATTATGTTATGTTTAACCTTTAAAGTTGGTCTTTGCCTTCAATATAAAAAATAAATGTAATTTAATCTGTTATATTTTTTTAAATATATTTTGGGGCTTTCACTGCCACTCTATATTCACCAACCTCTGATCTTTATGGTATTAAATAAAAAAAAGTTTTTTTTTTAACTGAAAGTAAGGAACGACATTAAAACTTAAAACGAACAGAAGTTATTCCGTATATGAATGGGGCTGTCCCCTCCTCAACGCCCCGCTCTTTACGCTAAAGTTTTTTATTGTTTCAAAAAGGAGAGTTGTGATAAAAGTCAACTTTAACCAAAAAAATTAGCGTAAAGAGTGAGGTAATGAATAGGGGGCAAACCCAATCACATACGTAATAATTTCTGTTCGTTTTAAGTTTTGATGTTGCTCCTTACTATCAGTTGAAAAAAATATTTTTTTTTTATTTATGATCGTTTTTTTAAATAGTATTGGGAAACCCGGTGACCCCTTCATAGCAATGTGCCTTCTCTCATGAAAATTTCCTCCATGGAAAGATCCTTTGAAATAACCCCCAAACCACCCACCCCCTCCCCAACTACGAGAACAAATCTCCCCTGAAAACTTCTCTATGCTTCTGTAAACATGGGGCAAAGTTCATAACTTGCAGACCTTCCCCTGGGGACTGTGGGGGATTAAGTCATCCTCACACAGTTATTGTATTTTTTGACCATGCTGAACAAAATGGCTATCTCAAAATTTTGATAGGGTGATTTTGGGAAAAAATGAGCGTGGGAGGGGTCTAGTTACCCTCCATTTTTTGTCACTTAAAAAGGGCACTAGGACTTTTAATTTCCGTTCGAATGAGCCCTCCCGAAATATTCTTGGACCATTGGGTCAATACGGTCACCCCTGAAAAAAAAAGAAAAACACGCAACCATGATCTTTCTTCTGGCAAAAAAATTCAAAATTCCACATTTTTGCCGATAGGAGGTTCTCTATCTGCAGATAGGGTTCTCTGATACGCTAATCTGATGGCGTGATTTTCATTAAGGCTCTATGACTTTTAGGGGGTATTTCTCCCTTTTTTTCGAAAATAAGACAAATTTTCTCAGGCACGTAGCTTTTGATAGGTAAAACTAAACTTGATTAAACTTATATATTTAAAATCAGCAAAAAAATATGATTCTTTGATGTATCTATTACCATCATAATTCCGTTTTTTAGAGTTTCGGTTAATATTGAGTCGGGTCGCTCCTTACTTACAGTTTGTTACCACAAACCGTTTGATGATACATCTCTTTACTCTTTTAATTAAATAAAAAAAACAAGTTTTTTTAAACTGAAAGTAAGGAGCGACAATAAAACTTAAAACGAACAGAAATTATTCCGTATATGAAAGGGCTGTCCCCTCCTCAACGCCTCGCTCTTTACGCTAAAGTTTTTTATTGTTTTAAAAAATAAAGTTGTGAGACAGAGTCAAACTTTAGCGTAAAGAGCGAGGCGTTGAGGAGGGGACAGCCCCTTTCATATACGGAATAATTTCTGTTCGTTTTAAGTTTTATTGTCGCTCCTTACTTTCAGTTTAAAAAACTTGTTTTTTTTATTTAATTTTTGAACGTTTTTGAATAAATGCAGGTTTTGATCTTGGCTCACCGTACATGAATAATTAAAACAAAATTTTCATATTAATTTACTTTTATTTAGTTAAATGGCTTTCTCGAAACTTGTTTAATTATATTTACGAACGTTTTTATTAGTAATAAATATACGTAACTTACGAATTAACTTATGTAACGAACTTCTATATTCATATATTTTTAATTTGTTTATTAGGGGGTTACACCCCTAGTCAATACCTTGCTCTTTAAGCGAAAGTTCGAATTTTGTTCCAATTCTTTAAAAATGACCGCTAAATCACAAAGGCCGTTAATTAGAATAAATAGCTCTTATGAAAGTACTAAAAAATCTTTGGCTTAAAGAGCGAGGTATTGACTACGGGGTGAACCCAATCATATATGTAATATTTTCTGTTCGTTTGAAGTTTCGATGTTGCTGCTATTGCAGTTGAAATAGTTGTTTTTTTATATTAAATTTCTGATCTTGCTTTAAATAATGCTGGGAAGTCCGGCGTCCCCTTCATAGCAATGTCCCTTCCCCATGAAAACTTCCTTCATGGAAAGATCCTCCCACATAACCCCCGAACCACCCCCCCCCCCAACTACCAGGAAAAATCTCCCCTGAAAACGTCTGTATACTTCCAAATAACCAATACTATATGTTAACATTTGGTAAAGTTCATAACTTTCAGCCCTCCCCCCGGGAATTTCGGGGGATTAAGTCATCCTAAAAGACATACTTATTATATTTTCGAACATGCTGAGCAAAATGGCTATCTCAAAATTTTGATCAGGTGACTTTGGGAAAAAAATGAGCGTGGGAGGGGGCCTTTTTGCCCTCCATTTTTTTTGGTCACTTAAAAAGGGCACTAGAACTTTTAATTTCCATTCCAATGAGCCCTCCCACGATATTCTAGGACAACTGGGTCGATACGATCACCCCTGGAAAAAAAAAAAACAAAAAAACAAACAAACAAATAAACACGCACCCGTGATCTTTCTTCTGGCAAAAAATGCAAAATTCCACATTTTTGTAGATGGGAGCTTGAAACCTCTACAGTAGGGTTCTCTGATACGCTGAATATGATGGTGTGATTTTCATTAAGGTTCTATAACTTTTAGGGGGTCTTTCCTCCTTTTTTCAAAAATCAGCCAAATTTTCTCAGGCGCCTAACTTTTGATGGGTACAATTAAACTTAATGAAACTTATATATTTGAAATCAGCATTAAAATCTAATTCTTTTGATGTATCTATTTGTATCAAAATACCGTTTTCTAGAGTTTCGGTTACCATTGAGCCGGGTCGCTCCTTACTTACAGTTCGTTACCACGAACTGTTTGAAACTGCCCACAAAAGAATGGGAATTCACTATTTGTTAGTATTAGATAAGACCAGTTATCATAGGCAGCGCAATAACGCTATCTAAGTAAAGAGCGATGCGGGTACAATATATTATTATTATATTTTTTTAGGGGGGAGGTTTTTTTTTAGACCAGGGCACTTCGTAAAGAAGTAGATGTCGTAGAAACTTCAAATCAATTGGAAATTGCAGGTTCTAGTGCCCTTTTTAACAGTCCATTGGTACCAAAATACCTATTGGTATGAAATTTAATATTGGTATCTATTGGTATCAAAATACCTTTTTTTAGAGTTTCGGTTACTATTGAGCCGGGAAGCTTCTTACTTACAGTTCGTTACCACGAAGTGTTTGATGGTACATCTCTTTACTCTTTTTAAAACTGCCCACAAAAGAATGGGAACTAACTATTTGTTTGTATCAGATAAGACCAGTTATCATAGGCAGCGTAATAACGCTGTCTAAGTAAAGAGCGATGTGGGTAAAATGTATTATTATTATATTTTTTAGGGGGGGGGGGTTGTTTTAGACCAGGGCACTTCTTAAAGAAGTAGCTGTCGTAGAAACTTCAAAAGGGACACATTTGATTGGAAATTGCAGGTTCTAGTGCCCTTTTTAACAGTCAATTGGTATCAAAATACCTATTGGTATCAAATTTAATATTGGTATCTATTGGTATCAAAATACCTTTTTTTAGAGTTTCGGTTACTATTGAGGCGGGACGCTCCTTACTTACAGTTCGTTGCCGCGAACTGTTGGATGATACATCACTTTACTCTTTTAAAACTGCCCACAAAAGAATGGGAACTCACTATTCATTAGTATCAGATAAGACCAGCTATGATAGGCAGCACAATAGTGCTGTCTAAGTAAAGAGCGATGTGGGTGCAAAGTATTATTATTATATTTTTTTAGGGGAAGGGTTGTTTTAGACCAGGGCACTTCGTAAAGAAGTAGCTGTCGTAGAAAATTCAAAAGGGACTCATTTGATTGGAATTGCAGGTTCTAGTGCCCTTTTTAACAGTCAATTGGTATCAAATACCTATTGGTATCAAATTTAATATTGGTATCTATTGGTATCAAAATACCCTTTTTTAGAGTCTCGGTTACTATTGAGCCGGGACGCCCCTTACTTACAGTTTGTTACGACGAACTGTTTGATGACACATCTCTTTACTCTTTTTAAAACTGCCCACAAAAGAATGGGAACTCACTATTTATTAGTATCAGATAAGACCAGCTATGATAGGCAGCACAATAATGCTGTCTAAGTAAAGAGCGATGTGGGTACACTGTATTATTATTATATTTTTTTTTGGGGGGGGGAGGGTTGTTTTAGACCAGGGCACTTCGTAAAGAAGTAGCTGTCGTAGAAACTTCAAAAGGGCCTATTCGATTGGAAATTGCAGGTTCTAGTGCCCTTTTTAACAGTCATTAGTATCAAAATACCTATTGGTATCAAATTTAATATTGGTATCTATTGGTATCAAAATACCTTTTTTTAGAGTTTCGGTTACTATTGAGGCGGGACGCTCCTTACTTACACTTCGTTGCCGCGAACTGTTGGATGATACATCACTTTACTCTTTTAAAACTGCCCACAAAAGAATGGGAACTCACTATTTGTTAGTATCAGATAAGACCAGCTATGATAGGCAGCACAATAGCGCTGTCTAAGTAAAGAGCGATGTGGGTGCAAAGTATTATTATTATATTTTTTAGGGGGGGGGGGTTGTTTTAGACCAGGGCACTTCGTAAAGAAGTAGCTGTCGTAGAAACTTCAAAAGGGACTCATTCGATTGGAAATTGCAGGTTCTAGTGCCCTTTTTAACAGTCAATTGGTATCAAAATACCTATTGGTATCAAATTTAGTATTGGTATCTTTTGGTATCAAAATACCCTTTTTTAGAGTCTCGGTTACTATTGAGCCGGGACGCCCCTTACTTACAGTTTGTTACCACGAACTGTTTGATGATACATCTCTTTACTCTTTTTAAAACTGCCCAAAAAAGAATGGGAACTCACTATTTGTTAGTATCAGATAAGACCAGCTATGATAGGCAGCACAATAATGCTGTCTAAGTAAAGAGCGATGTGGGTAAACTGTACTATTATTATATTTTTTAGGGGGGGGGTTGTTTTAGACCAGGGCACTTCGTAAAGAAGTAGCTGTCGTAGAAACTTCAAAAGGGACTCATTTGATTGGAAATTGCAGGTTCTAGTACCCTTTTAAACAGTCAATTGGTATCAAAATACCTATTGGTATCAAAATTGATATTGGTGTCTATTGGTATCAAAATACCTTTTTTTTAGAGTTTCGGTTACTGTTGAGCCGGCTCCCTACTTACAGTTCGTTACCACGAACTATTGGAAAATTATATTAGTGTAACAACAATCTAAGATTGAGTGCGCTTTTGCATAAATTTACGTTAAACAATAAAATAAGACTTCCCGAAAAATAATGGCGGTTGCCACTTCAATCGAATATTTTAAGCTTTTTATGAAAATACTCTGATGTTTAAAAAATTATCTTCTCCCTTATTAACTACTTTTTCTGCAGTAAGAACTACCTCAAAACCCATTTTGCATCCATAGTTCAAATATATTTCTTAAATTTTAGCAGGCTAGGGAATATAGTCTTTCCCTCTATGTTAACAGAATGAGTTCACATGGATACTTTAAATTTGTTGTCTTTATCACAATTTCCAAGGCCTTTAGCCCCCCCCCCCCCTACAAAAAAGTATAAGTAGCACCGGATAAACAATCTACAAAACAGTTCATTATATCACAGTTCATACACGGACTGAATGTTTGCATATGGACGAACAAGGCCGTAGCCAGGGGGTGGGGTTAGGTGGTTTGAACCCCCCCCCACCGAAATATTTTTCAGACTCGTAGAAACGTAACAAAAATGAATACCAACAAATTTTGATGTTATTTTCAAAGTTTTCTTTGTAACCCCCCCCCCCCCAGAAAAAAAATCCTGGATAGATGTTCGACACATCTACTCCAGGGTCCACCGATATATTGATTTTAATTGATGGAATTCTTATTAAAATTGAACCACTTTTAGGAAGTTTAGACTTTTCTTATTTTACGTAAAAAAAAATTGTGCAACGGATAAACCTAAACTCAATGAGTTTTATATATTTGGGATCAGCATTATAGGTAGTTATTTATAATATTATTGACAACGTTTAGGTTTTTTGGTTCTTACGGTTCATTCATAAGTCAATTTAAGTTCCCAAGTAAAAGTTAAAGCTCCGGTTCCCCATCTGCAGGAAGGAAAATTTCCTCACTGAGAGACTGGAGCAAACAATAGTGGTCTCTTTGTTCTAACAACTACAGCTGCACACGTACACGGATGCTTAAACGTTGGATGGCTACACCGTTACAGAACCCGCAACCACATGCATCACTGGTGCCAAAGAAAGACCTTCGGAAGCTCTCTATGGTGTGTCGCTCTTAATCCGTGTTGCACAAAGTGTCAGATGGCGAGTACCAATTCAACAAATTTGTACTAGTGATTTACTATTTAGCAGTCTTTTGCAAGTTTCTACAAGCTTTTAAGCTTATAGTGTATATTAAAATCTTTCATCTTGAGGGGATACTATTTAAATGTCTAGAGAAAGCACCCACCACCATGTAGCACCGTGCTGGTGCAATTATGAGACCAATATCTAAAGGTTTTTGGATTCATCTTAATTGATTAGCTATTTCAGAATTTCTATCCAATTCCAATCAGCCCCCTTCTGGGCCAACAATTTTCCACCTCTATTCCCGATTACAATTTTATTCATGATTAATAGTAGACTTAAGCATACTCAATTACCAATAAACTCTATGTTTGCAGATAATGAGGATTTAAGATTTGATAGCCCTCTAAACAGAGAAAAAATCATAGAGATAAATAGAGAGAGAGAGAGAGAGAGAGAGAGAGAGAGAGAGAGAGAGAGAGAGAGAGAGAGAGAGAGAGAGAGAGAGAGAGAGAGAGAAGGAGAGAGAGAGAGAGAGAGATAAGACTTACAAAAGGTTTTAACTCCCGTATTTAGGAAAAGGTAACTGGAGGAAACGAGAGAGAAAAATGAATAAATCGAGAAGAAGGAGGAAAGAGGCGTTGAACGACTTGAGGATACGCAAAATAGCAAACAACAAAAGGTTGCAATGCAAAATGAGTCACGGGAAGAAAATGTTAAAAAGACTTGGAATTTCTATGCACTGATAGGGGTTTTCCAATAAAATAGAAAGATGGATGGCCAAATTTAACACTGGTGAAATTGATAGCAACTAAAATATCAAATTCAGAGCTACCAAAATATCAAACTCAGTGGGAACATAGATATCTTTGTGTAGTTCGGAATCTTAAAAATATACAAAGTAAACCATTACATTTAGTTTGAGTGGCAGCACATAATGAAACAAAATTCAGATGAAAGAAAGTTCAGGTCCCTCTAAAAAATATACAATTTCCTCGGAAAGTCTTTTCAAATATTCTACCAAATATTGCCTGAAAGTAAAGATTTAACATAAGTAGATTAATTAACTCTTAACGCCCATGTTTTTATTTGGTGGCATACAGACAAGTATTCAGGGGCTTTTTTGAAGCATGCACCATCACGAAACATTTAGCTTGATTCTCCTTATGTTCTCTGTTTGTCTTGACTACTTTTTGTGCTTTGACAAACATTCGGCTTGCCATGCTGTACGGTTATGCCACTTGCGGAACTTACTGTCTGTGCTTTAAAAACCTACACATTCGAATAAGTTCACGTCTCTACCTCATTCTCGACTTGAAATGAAATTAATTGTTGCGTTAATACTTTTGTTAATTATTATTGTTACAATATCTCAAAGTTTAGGCTCAAAGGAGCTTTTACTGAATGATTGTACGGCCATTTGCTCAGTTCGATCACCCATGAGGAGCTTTGGACTCCTTCACCAATAAACCCTGACTGAGATGTCTGAGTTTTAATTTAAGACAGGTGAAATAGATAGCGACTAAAATATCAAATTCAGAGCAACTACATTACCAAATTCAGTGGGAATATAGTTATTTTTGTGTAGTTTGGATTCTTAAAAATATACAAAGTAAATCATTACATTTTGTTTGGCAGCCCATAATGAAACAAAATTCGGATGAACGAAAGTTCAGGTCCCTCTGAAAAACATACAATTGCCTCGGAAAGTCCATTCAAAATATTCTAGCAAATATTGCCTCAAGGTGAAGATTTAATATAAGTAGATTAATTGACTCTTATCGCCCATGTATTTATTTAGTGGCATAGAGACAAGTATTCAGGGGATTTTTGAAGCATGGTTCTTAGAAGGCCAAAGAGAAATATCAGCAGATTATACCAGATTTTAATGAAAGACATATTTCATGTAAGCGAATACATATATCATCCAAAAATAAACCTTGGTTCAACATTGCTTGTAAGAAGTTTGTTAGAGCGAGCGTAAGGTGAGCTTTTATCTAAAAGCCAAGAAGAATAAGTACGGTTTTTCAAAGTCTGTAATGAAGCTGCTTGTGTGATTGACCAATCCTTTATATATTACATAGAAAACTTTACTTCCAAACAAAAAATACTTCTGCAAAGAGTTGATGGAGGTTTGTCAAGAAGATGATACCATTTTCAAAAGTAAAATCCATTCCCTTTCTACAGGCTGAAAAAAGTAACATCGGGTAAAGCCCTTGTGAAGGCTTTTCCAAATTTTCAAGTTTTGATGTCGATGGCAAGGCAGTAATCGATGGAAAAAGAGTTCTTTTGAGCTTTTAGAGCAATAAGACTTCCACTATTTAGATCATTCTGATTAGGAGAGTAAAACTGTTCTATGGAATAGTATTCGGTTTAGAGATAAAAAGAATCGCAAAAAATGACTAAACTGACACAAAGAAAATATACTGTAAAATAGCTAAAAATTATCTATTAATACCCGCAAGCCCTGGCTATAACCTTGGGAAATTCCCCCCCCCCCCCAAAAAAAAAGCTGGGTGTAAAAGACTGAAACTCTTCCTGCATTGAGAGATACTTTTAGACCTCTTCTCTGTCATAGACTCCTTTCTCCGTCCATATGCAAGAAGCCTAAGACTGCTTGCTTGGCCTCATTGTGGCGTCGGTGTGCAGCTTTTACAATTTTGCCTACCCAGAACCGTGACCGCAGACAACGCTACAACGCGACCTTGAGGAGGTAGTGTCCCTTAAGAAGAGGTTATGAATACTATTTTTGAAAACGTAGAAATTCATTGTTTTTTTTGGAAAATTTACTAGAACCCTTCAAAAGAAAAGCGATAAGAGTGAGTGTGGTAATTACTAAGGTATTAGCTTGATTTCAGGCAGAAGCAAGTTATTTAAAATGATAATAATAATAAGACTTCGACAGGCTTTAGATAAAGTTTTAAGAGAAGAACAGTGTGGTTTTAGGAAGGAGAGAGGATGAAGGAGAGAGGAGAAGCAAATTTTTCTCTTAGATGAAGAACCCAGATGTGTCTCAAGATCTCAAGACAAGTCTAAGTGACAAAAGCCTAAGTTCGATAAGAATGAGATCGCACCTAAAAAGTACATGCCAAAAGAGATATGATAAAATCTCGATTCGGATTGTACTCATATCACACCAGACATACAATCATATTAGACATGTACGTCAGTTCAATTTCACCCTGGGACAAGGGGTGCCAAGAATCAATATTTTGCCGAGAGAGAGGCCAACACTCAACAAAACAATACATTCGAAAGTGCTTTTATTCATTATTATACCGTTGAAGCATTCTTATTTCTTAGTTGATTAGGTGAGAAATGGCGTTGAAAAGTTTGAAATATAAGTTTTTGGCGTCGTAAACACTGAAGATTGAGATATGATTGCCTCCGAAGGCTGGAGGGAGGGAGGATTGCAATTTTAAGTGAATCAAGCAGACCCTCTTATTCAGATTGCTCTCCAGTGGTAATTTCGCTATAGATTTATATTATTTATTTAGAATCAATGTAAAACCAGAATGTATTTGATCAAGCATTTAGCTTTTAATTCTCAATTTTTTCATTTTGGCTTAGCATAGGGTTTTTGTTACCTGAGCACTAACGTGTTTCTTGACGAAAAAAACATCAGATGAAAAGTTGCGAATGAATTATTACAACCATAGCAGTGAACAATGCCTTTTTTATGTTCCAGAGTATAAACGCCAGAGTCCGACCACTCTTTACGCTAAAGTTTTTTTTATTGTTTTAAGAAATAAAGTTGTGAGACAGAGTCAAACTTTAGCGTAAAGAGCGAGTTGTTGAGGAGAGGACAGCCCCTTTCATATACGGAATAATTTCTGTTCGTTTTAAGTTTTAATGTCGCTCCTTACTTTCAGTTAAAAAAAACTGTTTTTTTTGTTAAGTTCTGAACGTTTTTGAATTAATGCAGCTTTGATTTTGGCTCACTGAACATGAATAATTAAAATGAAATTTGCATATTAATTTTCCTTTTTTTGGCTAATTAGCATTCTCGAAATTTTGTTCTGACGTAACTTACGAATTAACTTACGTAACGAATTTCTATATTCGTATGTTTTTATTACGTATAATAGGGAGTTCGCTCCCTAGTCAATACCTCGCTCTCTACGGTGAAGTTTGAATTTTGTTCGAATCACAAACCCCTGAATCACAAAGGCCGGTTAATTAGAATAGATAGCTCTTTTGAAAGTACTAAAAAAACTTTTGACTAGGGGGAAAACCCCCCTAGGGGTTTGACTAGGTATTGACTAGGGGGAAAACCCTCTCATATACTTAATAATTTATGTTCGTTTTAAGTTTTAATGTTGCTCCTTATTTTCAGTTGAAAAAAACTTGGTTTTTTATTTAATTTCTGATCGTTTTTTAAATAGTGCTGGGAAATCTGGCGCCCCCTTCATGGAAATGTTCCTTCCCCTAAGGAAATATCCTCCATGGAAAGATCCTCCCTCGTAACCCTTACTCCAACCCCGACCCCCCACTAGAAAAAACTCCTCCTGAAAACACCTGTATACTTCCCAATAACCAATGCTGTATGTAAACAATGGGCAAAGTTTATAACTTGCAGCCCTTCCCCCGGGAACTGTGGGGAATTAAGTCATCCTCAAAGACACATTAATTAGATTTTCGACTATGCTGAACAAAATGGCTATCTCAAAATTTTTATTGGGCGACTTCGGGAAAAAATGAGCGTGGGAGGGGGCCAAGTTGCCCTCCAATTTTTTGGTCACTTAAAAGGGCACTAGAACTTTTAATTTTCGTTCGAATGGGCTCTCTCACGATATTCTAGGAATACTGGATCGATACGATCACCCCTGAGAAAATAAAAAAAGAAAGAAAAAAAAACAAATAAACACACATCCGTGATCTTCCTTCTGGCAAAAAATGCAAAATTCCACATTTTTGCAGATAGGAGCTTGAAACTTCTTTAGTAGGGTTCTCTGGTATGCTAAATCTGATGGTGCGATTTTCATTTGAGTTCTATGACTTTTACGGGTTGTTTCCCCCTTTTTTCGAAAATGAGGCAAATTTTCTCAGGCGCATAACTTTTGATGGGTAAGACTAAACTTGATGAAACTTATATATTTAAAATCAGCATAAAAATCTGATTCTTCTGATGTATCTATTGGTATCAAATTTTCATTTTTTAGAGTTCTCGGTTACTAATGAGCCGGGTCGCTCCTTTTGTTACCACGAACTGTTTGATTTAAGCCTAATGTACGCTCATTTCCTTTCTGTAAAAAAAGGTAAATAAGATCTTGCGAATGATGACATCAATATTTAAGATATCAGTTTAGCGGTAGCTAATCTGGGACTGGATTTGCGAGAAAATATCATATTATCCACACAGTCCACAAACAAAATTAGTTAAAGTAAGCAGTAAAGATATTTGGATCCATCTGTATAAACAACTAAATAAAAGGATATTTTTCAATAGATTTATTAAAAGCCACCTTTCATGTGCATGCATGCCAATGTGTTTTGGAGGACCCGCGTTTTTTTTTTCTTTCTTTTTTTTGTAGAATTTACTTATATATTTGACAAAAAAAACACCAAAAATGGTAAATTGTAAGAAGATTACCTGAAATTGCACAAAATTCTTCTTCTTTCTTTTTTTTTTGGGGGGGGGTAACATAACCAAATCCCCCACTTACCTGCTTAAGTTCCTGTTGTTCTTGTAAGTTTTCAGTAATGGCACAACAACACTCAGGGGCGGATCTAGAGCAAAATCTTGGGGATCCAATGTGACAAGGCCACTAATATTTGACCAAATTGACAAATTTATTTTAAAAAAAAGTGAAAAAAACAAGGAATGAGGGTGTCAGAAAAATCTTGGAGGAGAGGTCTCCCCGGCACCCCAGGATCCGCCAGTGATAAAACTTGGCAATCTGAATGTGAGTTCTTTCTTTTGGCTTTTGATTTGACAAAATGCATATCTACTTACCTAATTGAATAGAGAACTCCTCCATCTGGAAATATGCGAACATAAAGATTCGGCA
This sequence comes from Artemia sinica, assembly GCA_027921565.1. Classification (NCBI taxonomy): domain Eukaryota; kingdom Metazoa; phylum Arthropoda; class Branchiopoda; order Anostraca; family Artemiidae; genus Artemia; species Artemia sinica. Next base: position 58,174,191 of record CM051264.1, on the reverse strand, counting down.
TAATAATATTATGGAAATGTCCTTCCTTTTCATTGGAGAAAAATAAATCAGGCATCCATACTTTCGAACTGTCAACTAGGGTCAAATACTTTATTTTTCCTAAAAACAGAATATTATTTATCAGTGAGCATAAAACATTAGCAAGGACAGTCAATCAATAACTATCAGTATAATGAAATTTATGATAATAAGTCAAGTCTTGATGTATAAAATAGGAGAACTAAATGTTTATAAATCCATTTTTACAATTAAAATTGTATAAGTAAAAATTAAACCAACAGTTTATTGTGATTGAGGCAGCAAGGGGGGGGGGGGAGTTATAGCTTCTTCAAAGCTCCAAAAGCAGGTAAATTATTAGAAGAATATAAAAATTGTAAAAACTGAAGTGAACCGAACTGATTTAATTACTCGCTCACAACAACAACCAAGGAAAGGCAACAAAGTGCCTCATATATGATTGCTGCATACCTTATTTGACTCTCAACGAAATGTTGAATCAATTAAAAATGTAAATTATAAACTATGCATCATCATTAAAAATACTTCGTAAATCTATCATTAGCTGCGCAATAGTGCTACCTAAGTAAAGAGCGAAGTGGGCACAATGTATTATGTCATTTTTTTTCTGATCAAGGCACTTCAGCTAGAAGGAGTTATCATAGAATCTTCGGAAGGAGCACATTCGATTGGAAATTAGAAATTCTAGTGACCTTTTAAAGAGTATTGGAGGGTAACGAAGCCCCCCCCCCCCCCCCCCCCCCGCCCATAATTCCCCCAAACACATCCAATCAAATGCTAGTTGCCCATTATTAACATATAAGGTTTTTATGGATGGGGTAAATGTAAACTTTGTAGGCAGCTCATTCTATTACAAATCAGAAGTTATAGTGCCCTTTTAAGAGTCAAAAGTGATCAGAGGGTAACTATATCCCCCACGCTCTCTTTTTCCCAAATGCATCTAATTGCAATTTTGAGGTAGCCATTTTATTCAAAATAGAGAATGAATGAATGAATTTATTGTAATCCCGTCAAGTTTAAACAAGAAACACAGACGGAGCAAAAATGAAAGAAAATAAGAAAATGAGAAACGAAAAGATGCTTCAACAGAAACAATCATGAAAAAGAAAGAAAAGCAAAACATGACACTTAGACTTAACCTAACAAGGAGAAAAGAAATTTCACATTACTGATGAAAACTACTGGGTTAGTATGGGCCACCACTGATGAGTTTGACGATTATTATTGAATTTAACAATCTGTTCTTCTGCCGCTTTCAGTGGATCCGTGATATTGTAAATCCTGATTATTTTTGTATTCCCGGTCCAAGGTGGGAGTCTGAGTAAATATTTTGCAAACCGGAAAAAATTGCTGTTGATTTTATTTTTATCTGTTTGAGCAAATATTTTCCAAAAAAATATAATGTGGCAAGGATGGATCTATTGAAACGAAATTTGGCCTTGATAAATGTCGCATAAGCAGTGCAAATGCGGCGTTGTATATGTGAAAGTAGATTCTGACGTGTATGTTTAACAGAAGTGCCAATCGGGAGTCCAAGGTAGGTTATGTGGTTAGACGGTTTGATTGGCGTGCTATCAAGAGAGATGCTAAGATTTTGGGTTTCATCTTTACAATTAAACAATACAACCTCCGATTTTTCAGGATTAAATTCAAGTCTAATCTTAGCATACCCCTCGTCCAGCACTCCAAAAACCTCTGAAACCCGTTGCAGTGTACGACTCATATTCAGTATGTCGTCTGCGTAGCAGACCATCAACAGGTTTATAGCCTGCAAAATACATGATGATGGGCATTGTGCTTGAGCACCCAGGACGTAATTGTTGAATAATGTGGGGGATGTTACAGCTCCTTGTCTGGCTCCTTTTCTTATCGGGGTCAGTCGTTCACGTGGTGTAGGGGGTGAAAATTTATCTGGAAGCAATTTCGGCCGAACTTTAAGACCCGAATACATATCACGTAGAGCCATGATAGTGGCGCGGTTCACCCCTCTTTTTGTTGCAAAAAGAAGCATTATGGTGTGTATTAAATAATCGAAAGCCCTGCGTATGTCATGTCCAGCTAAAATTAGGCTGTCTCCACTTCTATCTGCATCAACAAGGGCATTAGCCACAGCTGCAAGAGCATCTGTACATCCCACACCAGGCTGGAAGCCAAACTGATTAGGAGTCGGATAACATTTTTCCGTTAATTCATCAATAAAAATCACCTCGAACAGCTTACAGATAGTAGTGGAGACAGTAATAGGGCAAAAGGATGAGCACTGTATGGACAGCTTGTCTTTCTTCGATATTGGTGAGATTCCCAACTCGGAAAGTAGACGGTATCACTCCCTGACTAAAAATCATCTGCATTAGCAGTTGTATATGATTTCGGAACTGAGTTCCCCCATGCTTGAGATGCATTACACTTATACGATCAATCCCGAAAGAAGGTTTTCGCTTCAGGTGTTTAATGGCACGTTCAACAGCTGAAAGAAGGACGACAAAATCATTAGGAGGCATCCCAGCAAGAAATCTATCTAATTCCTGCTCAAGCTTCCACTCCAAAACAGCATCCGGAGGCGAGAACTCCAACTCAAAGTGGGCTTACAAATCCGACGCCGTGATATCACCCACGGACGCCGGTGAGTTGGAGGAGGCTCCCGATCGGGGTACCAACTTCCACAGCTCATTTTGGTTCTGACTTACCTTTGCAGAAGCCTCCTCGACTATCTTTTTACGATGTTTTGCTAATGTATCAGCGAACGCTTTCTTTGTTGATTTGCGAATCTGGTTTACGAAAGCCTGCTTTGGCTGGCCGCAATCCTTCCAAATATGAAACCAGAATTTAGCAAAACACGCTATGTACATACGGCTTGTCGGAAGGAAGTAACTCAAGAATGACTGAGTGTATGAATTTGGAAGCTACTACTACTGCTACTATGATACTAGTACTATTAAGACTAAGAGTCTTAAGGTAAAAATTTGAGAGAATATAGAGAGGAAATTTTAATTAAACCAAATGATATTATGTACATGCAGATTGTTGAAAGGGCGCATCTCTGGTATGGATTAGGGTAGTAAGTTGGAACTTTCAAGGAATGCTCAAGTGATTAATTGATCAAAAGTAATACTTGCACTCTACTAGTATTACTACTACTACTACCACTATTACTACTATAACTACAACTTCATAGCAATTATTACCAAGGCTGAGAATACTGAAGTAAAAACTCGAGGAATGTTGAGGAGAAAGTTGAAATCAATCAGAAAAATAGTGGGTGGATACAGATTGCCAAAAGGGTGATCAGCGATATATTTGAAAATTGACTTTGATTGGACGGGAAATTGAAAATCGTAGTACCCTTTTTAAGAGTTTGAGGTGATTGGAGGGCAGCCAGCCCTCCTCCCAATTCCCCAAACACATCCAAGAAAAATTTAGAGATAGCCATTTTTTCACTATAATTGTAAAATCCAGTAGCTTTGTCGTTTTGGAAAAAGCCCCCCCCTACACACACACACACAGTCGTCATAATCCCAATTAATCTTACAGTTGCCCTTGCCTCACAACCTATAAGCCCTAATTATCACTCAGTACTGAATTAGCCTTTGAACTGTGAGGACACAAATTGGTTTAACTTTGAATTTAATTGGTTTGAAAAAGTGAATTGGCTTGGGATTATACACCTTGGGATTACGTCATTTAATTATGACAAAAAAGAAAATAGCCCAAAGCCAATGAATCAAACTCTGATTGAGTAGTAGTTCAGGTGTCTTTGTCGCTTGCCCAGAGGGGTGGAATGAAACGCAAGGATTTGAATAGTTGATTAGTTGAATTTTGCAAACGCTACAGAGTATTCCCGAAATTTGGCTGTGATTCCTGAGGTGGTGTCGGCAATCAATCGCTGTTGGAAGTCGTCGGTGCAGGAGATAGGGGAGTTAGCCGTGCCTTGCTTAACGGCGGCTTAGCGAACTGCACGTCCGCATCGACGTGGATAAACAATAGGTGCCAGAATAGGTAAGAGAGATTATATATTTTATTTTATTTGCAGATTTCATGCTTTCAAAAAAGGCGAAAAAGAAAGATTGCTAAAACCGTCCAAGTAGGTTCTCAGTCTGTTGAGAACAGTTTGTTGAATTCGACTGTTTTCGTCCGAAGGGAATAACGATGTCGCTTCGCTGAAGACTCTGGCGGATGATTTTGCTAAGATGCTAACAATACTTACTGAAAATGGTAAAAAACTGGACTCTATAAACGATAACATAAAATTATTAGAAAGTCGTATGGTATCAGCGGAGACTTCACAGTCCGAGCTAAAATCAGAAGTTAACAGTACGAGTTCGCGTGTTACACAGCTTGAATCTGATGTTGAAAGCTTAAGATATCAAATGTCAATTATGACAAGTGAAACGAAAAAGTATGAAATTGGGTGTGCGGATCTGTCTCATCGGTTTATGGCATCTGAGTATCGACATACAGAGAACAATCTTATCGTTTGGAATACTCCCTGTGAAAATACCACACAAGGCAAATCGTTTTATGACCAGTTGTGTTTGGAGGGCCTAGGTCTGTCCATGGTCCCGCAGTTTTGAGTTGTTGGTAATGTCCGTAAGGAGCAACAGTATTTTAAAGTTGAAATTGGTTCTCGAGATGTGAAGGTCAGTGTGCTTAAAAACGGAAAGAAATTAAAAGGTAAAGTTATTGGACACCATAGAAATGTATCTGTTAGCGATGATGCACCAGTATCAGTTCGTGAAGCTCGAAGGAAGTTGTATTTAAAGAAATCTACATTAAATGCTATTGGAGTTACATCATGGGTTCCTAATACAGTTCCACCGTATATACAAATCGACCGTGGTGGTATGGCGGCGCAATTTGGTTACGATGAGCCTATCCCTGAGTTATGTGACCAATAGATTCTTATATCATGAATGATGAATTAAGATTTTGTTGAGATACTTTTTTTTTGTATTTGTGCTTATGGAAAAGAAAAATTCTTCCATTTTTTTCATTTATTTAGTTTTTGTTAGAATTTAGAATGGGTAAGTGGTAGACACCTGTAGAGTATTGTGTTTTCTTCAATTATTATTTTCTTGAATTCAGTAATGAAACCAGAAAGCCTGTATTGTGACAGGCTAGTTTTAGTGAGAATTTTTTCACTTTATTTGTATTCGTTTGTTTATTTATACCATTTTGTTAATATGTTTCCAATTATTTTTAGGTTATTTCCTGTTTTTTTTCCAGAGCTTCACTTACGTTGGATGCGGGACCACTGACCCTCCTAGGTACAGTAAGTTATTCAGTTGTTTAGGTTTGGTTGCAACTACCCTTCTTTTCTATATATATATATATATATATATATATATATATATATATATATATATATATATATATATATATTATATATATATATATATATATATATATATATATAATATATATATATATATATATATATATATATATATGATATATATATATATATATAATATATATATATATATATATATATATATATATATATATATATATATATATATATATATATATATATATATATATATAAATATATATATATATATATATATATGTTTATTAAAAATGGTAATAGTTTGTAATGATCGTTTGGATTGGCTTGAGAATAATCCATTGAGTATTTCAGATTTACGATTAGGGTACTTCAAAGGGATTTTGATATAGGTGTAGATGATGTTTTTCCGAAGGTGAATTATAAGTGCCCAGTTGATCTACATATGCATTGTCAGGGGTTGAATAGTACGTTGGATTATTTGTCGGAGCTGTACATGCTATCTGATTTTTCATATTCTTGCACTTACTGAAACATGGTTAAAGAATAATAATTCTGGACTATTGGATATTTTAAATTATAGTATGTATGTTAAGAACCGTACTCATCATCAGCATGGAGGACTTGCCCTGTATATTAGAACGGATTTGAATGTGAAGATTAGGGATGATTTGTCCGTTAATAGAGAGATGATATTTGAGTGTTTTGTTGCAGAGGTTGATAAGAATGGTGACCCACTTCTTATTGCTGTTTGTTACCGCCCCCCTTCAGCTAGTGAAGATTGTTTTTTTAGAATTATTGGAGCAACAAATGGACCTTCTAACTCGTAAGAACATGCCGTGTTTTGTGCGTGGAGATCTTAACATTGATTTGAAATTGTTAGCATCTAACTTAAAAGCCCGGAATTTTCTGAATTTAATGTTAGGTTATGGGATGCATCCTGCTGTAAATATTTGTACTAGAGTTACGGAGTCATCTTCACCTCTAATTGATAATGTATTTTTGAATGTTCCCCATGATTCGTCGAGTGTTGTGTTAAATGATGTTTCGGATCACTTTGGTTTGGCAATAATAGTTCCGGGTATATTGAAGAGTATTAATATTAACAGTGATGCTCGCCCTAAGCCTAAGAAATTATTAGTTGATTCAAATACTCTTTCAAGATTTAAGCTTAGGATAGAATAGTTAGATTTTGAATTTTTACAAGAAGAATTAGATTTAAATTTGAAGTTTGAGCTTTGGTATGGTAATATTAAGGATACGTTGTTGGAATGTTGTGAATTGTCAAGAATACAGAAGAGAAGGGTGTCTCCGAATAAACCTTGGATTACAATGAGTTTATTACAGTCAATTAAAAGAAGACGTTTTTTTATATAAGTTGTCAACAAGGAGCAATGATCCTCATGATAGAGAAATGTATGGAGTTTATAATATTAGGTTAAATGCTGTACTCCGACAGGCTAAGGTAGAATATTATAAGGTTAAGTTTAAAAATGTTGAGGGTAATTCGAGTAAGACTTGGAAATTGATTAAGTCGGTGACTAGCCCTGGTAGCGTCTTGATCCGTCCAGATAATATAGGAATGAATGTTGTAGATGAGATGTGTAATCACTTCGCTACTATTGGGCAGCGTCTGTCATCATCGGTTCCAGTAATTGATCAAGATGGAGATTTTTGTCAGTTCCTACCTGAATATTGTGATGTGTCTGCGTACCTTAAATCTGTAACTATTGATTAATTATTTGGTGTTATAAAAATATGAAAAATGGTGCATCAGGAGGTGATTTTATTTCATTGAAGGTTTTGAAGTCAATTTTACCTGTTATATCTAGTCATTTTTTTGGACTGATAAATAACTGTTTAAAAACTGTAATATTTCCCGATTTTCTAAAATGCGCGAATGTTATCCCTATATTTAAAGGAGGGGATAAGAATTGTTTTAGTGATTATAGATCGATTTCTTTACTGCCATTTATTTCTAGAGTATTTGAAAAGTTGATTCATAGTAGGATGGTAATTTTTTTTAAGAAAAGATCATTTTTTTAGTTCTAGTCAGTTTGGGTTTTGGAGTCATCATTCTAAAGAGCATGCAGTTTTGTGTTTAACAACTTTTATTAATGATGCTTTAGACAAGGGTCTGAAGATAGCTTCGATATTTTTGGATATTATTAAATATTTGATTCTGTTGATCATGATATACTAGTTCAAAAGTTATATAGTAGAGGTATACGTGGTGATTTTTTGAAAGTGATAGTTAGTTTTCTTAGTGGAAGGACTCAGTGCGTCGTGATGGAAGGAGTTACGTCTAGAATTGAACATATTTCGATTGGAGTACCCCAGGGTTCCGTTTTGGGTCCTTTGTTGTTTTTGGTTTATATTAATGACCTTTGTAGAGCGTCAAGTTATGTGTCTTGTTCTTTAGACCTTGATACTTACGGTACTAAAGGAATTCTACCATGTTTTGCTGATGACGCCCATTTTACTGCAGCTGCTAGAACTGAAAATGAGTTGATGACTATATTGAAATGAGGTATTTCTTCGATTGAAAAGTGGATGCGAGTAAACAAATGGATACTGAATCATAATAAGTCGAATTTTTTGATTTGTGGCAGAATTGCTGGACATTATCAATGGATTAATAGGATAGAAGTAGGACACCATACTATTGTAAGATCTACTAGTACTAGATACCTAGGTGTTATTATTGATGAAAGCCTTAGTTTTAAAGACCATATTGCATCTGTTAGCAGCAAATCGTCTTGTAATATTAGTATTATGTGTAAACTTAGGTATGTGTTTCCGTGTGGAATTCTGAGAATGTTGTATTTTTCTATGGTTCACCCATGTCTCATTTACTGTTGTATGGTTTGGTCGAAAACATTCGTAACTCACCTCCATCCACTCCGTGTAACGCAGAATATGGCAATTAGAGTTTTGTACGGTAATAATGTTGACCTATCTATATCGGCGAGGCATCTTTACCGCGAGTATAAAATTCTACCGTTTGCAGGAATATGCGTATTCTATAATGCTTTGTTTATGTTTAAATATTTAGCTTCGGAGCACAGTTTATAGAACTGTGTTTATAGAACAGTTTATAGAACCTAATTATATAAACTGTGCTTCGGAGTTACCATCATGTTTTTCAGGAATGCTTAGTCTTGCGTCTACTACTCACGATCAATTGACACGATCTTCTCAGTTGGTGCGAAGACCAGCTATGGTCACGTCTAGGTCTTCAATTTGCCATGTTGTTCTGTTAGTTTGGGAGAGTTTGTCAGAGGATTTGAGGAATGTTTGGGGTTTGCAGGAATTTCGTAAATTGTTAAAGAACCATTGTTTTGATATGTATATTTTGGATGGATTATTCTGGGCCAGTTAAGTTAAGTTTTTGAGGAGGGTTTAGTTGCAGCTGAATATGATTATAATTGTTTTATGCTGTTTGGAGGTGGTTTCGGGTCTGGTAAGTTGAGCTCTAATTATGATGTTTTTTTATCTTGTGTTTTTTTTTTTTTTTAGTTTATTGATTTATTAGGAGGGTTTTCTCCCGCACAAGCTTGCTTCAGGGAATCGATGATGTATATTTTATTTTTAAATATACCCAGTGTTACTTACTTACTTATCTTGGTTATAGTGTTTTTTGTTTTGTTTTTTCAATAGTATAAGAAATAGTAACATTAAGCTCAAAATCAGGATTTTTTTCACTACAGTAAAGAATTTACAATACTCGGAAAAAATACTTTTTTTGCGATACACATTCAGCTGCACAATATAAATAAACTAGATCATATAGTATTTTCTTGTTTATATACATTTTTGGTAAAGCGATATTGAGGACTTGAATATAGATATGGAGTAAATGATGGACTACCAAATTCCTCTTGGTATTTTTGAATACTTTATAGCAAAATTCCCGCGGTATGAAAATTACTGGACGATTTAAATTTCAACTATAATTTAAACTAGGTTAAGTTTCGATTCATTTCATTCTAATTAACCATTTTATCTAATATTTTATATTTAAATTATAAGGGCTTAAAAATACCTAATAATCTGCAGTTTCTTTTTGATATTAATGGCAATTTGATTATTTTAAAAGTTTTATGCAAAAAGCTGTGTTTAATTATGAAAGGAAAATCAAACTTGTACACACGCAATTGTATAAGCAATTTGCTTATAATGACCATTCAAAGATAATATAGCGCTACTTGGGCTGATGAAGAATTAATTTAGAATTTAGTATGCAGTCTATTCGACGATTGTGACAATACAGTGACAAAAAGAATGTTTAAATACTTCTTGGGGTAAAAGTGTCTCAAAATATAAACTTACAAAAATACTAACAGATTATTTATTTACTCTTTGCTTACAAGACAACTAAAAAAAATATACATTCGTAAATTTGATTTTTGCATATATTCAGATTTTTATTTTTTTTTCAATTTGGGCCCTTAGTGAAAGGTTAATATAAATTGCTTATTCAACTAGGGTCTTCCAACAAAATCATTAAATTACTCAATCATTAACTTCAAGACATTTTTTAAGTTAATTTTTCTATTTTCTTATTCATTTTTACAGAAATTAATTAAAAACGAACAGATATTAAATAAAAAAGTTTATTTTAACAAAATTAAAGAGTACAGCTGTCTTAAGCAGGAAAAAAACACCATAAATTATAACGGACTATGAACTAAAAGTTAAAAGAAACAGATATTAGACTTAATAAAAAAAAATGAAAACGAATAATGGACTTATAATGTACCAAAAATAACACTGATATTCAACTCAAACTCAAAACGAGCAGAAATTAATAGATATATGGACAAGGAAGTCGTCACCTTGCCCCCCAACTATAGCGTGAGTGTCATTCGCAATTTGCTGAATGCAACATGTATTTTAAGTGATTTCTTTTTTATCATTATAACATTAAGAAAAAATTAACGAAAGCTCTCAAAATTAATGCGATTGTATTTTATAATATCCCAGGATTGCACAAAGCCTCCATTCATGGAGGTCCCAGGGACTTCTTGCTGTCCGGTTCTAAGCCGGCTTAAGCACTTCGGTGTAGACTTGAGAAGATGTGTGATCCCCGTCCTGCACTGGTATCCGGGATCATTGCTTTTCCTGAGGCGAAAATAATTTCAATGATTTAAAGAACATGAAAATTGGAACTTGGAATATTACGACATTAAAAAATGACTATGGTATCGACATTTGGACTGACAAATTCAGACGATTCGAACTGGATTTATTAGGAGTTTCAGAAACTCTGAGAGAAACTTTCCAGGAACAGTTGAATACTAAACTTGAGAGTTTAAAATTTGATAATGAGGAAGATGGTTGGAATAATTTTAGAAAAATAATTTGTGCGGAAAGGTGTATTAGGGAAGAAAGCTAGAACTGAGCTAAGAATATTAGTGAAAAAGCTTTATGTTTAATAGAAAGGAGAAAGGACTTGTACAAGAATTATCTGAGTGAGATCGTATGAAAACAAAAGAAATGTAAAGAAAGTGGAGAAAGCATTAAAATATGAACTAAGGAGGTGGGAAGTGGAGGCCATGGATAAAATTGCCGAGGATCTGGAAGATGCAGCTAGACGGCATAATAGTAAAATATTGTACTGGCACGTTAACAAATTGAGAGGGAGTAGTCAATCCGGACTTGTCCCAGTTAAAGATAGGAATGGGGTCGCAATTAGCGATAAGGAAAGAACTAAAGAGAGATGGGCCGAACATTTTGAGAACTTGCTTAACCGAGATAGAGTTGCAGTATAAAATATAGAGGAAAATGAAAAAGTTTGTAATACCTTGGATGTGAAGGAAGATTTGTTTTGTGAGGAGGAATTAGCAACAGTACTAAAAGGATTAAAGAGTAATAAGGCTCCAGGTGCTGATAGGGTGATAAATGAGTTTCTTAAATATGGTGGCTCTGAGGTTAGAAATAAGTTATTGAAGATTATGAATATGATTTTTGAAAAGGGGAAGTACCTAACGATTTTAGGAAAACCTTAATTAAGCCACTTTATAAGAAAGGTGATAAAAGTGCGTGTGGTAATTATCGAGGCATTAGTCTGGTCTCTGTAGGTAGCAAATTACTTAGTAATATGATACTTTTTAGACTGAGAGATGCCGTAGACAAAGTTTTAAGAGAAGAGCAGTGCGGTTTTAGAAAAGGTAGAGGATGTGTCGACCAAATTTTCACTCTTAAGCTAATAATTGAGAAGTGCCTGAGTTTTCGAACACCTTTGGTCCTCAGTTTTATAGATTATGAGCAAGCGTTCGACTCTGTTGATAGAAGAGCTTTAGTAAAGGTTTTATCCTTGTACGGTATACCAGACAAATACATTAAAGGGATTAGTGCTATGTACGAGAATAACACTGCTGCGATTAAGGTAGGAAATGAGGTTAGCAGCTGGTTTTGTATTAAATCAGGAGTTAAGCAGGGTTGTGGTCTATCCCCCTTTATATGGATTATTTTGATGGACTTTGTTTTAAGGAGCACAGGAAAGGCAATGGGAGACCACGGAATCAAATGGGGATGAAAAAGTCTCCTGGACTTGGATTATGCTGATGATTTAAGCATCCTAGATGAAAGTGTGAGCGAAATGAATGAAGTTTTAGAAGTTTTGCGAGTTCAGGGTGCTAGAATTTGTTTGAAAATTAATGTTAGGAAGACTAAGTCACTAAGGCTAGGAATAAGTGAAGATGAAAAGGTGACGTTGGGTAATGAAAAGATTGATCAGTTGGGCAGCTTCACTTACCTTGGTAGTATTATTAGTAAAGATGGTGGGAGCAGTGAAGATATTAAAAATAGAATAGCCAAGGCTCAGGGTGTTTTTTCACAGTTAAAAAAAAGTCTGAAAGAATAGGAAGATAAGTCTGCAAACCAATATTAGAATATTAGAAGCTACAGTGATGACAGTGGTCAAATATGGCTCTGAAGCATGGACGCTCTAAAAAGCGGATGAAGATTTGCTAGATGTTTTCCAGAGAAATTGCTTAAGGATTGTTCTGGGTACCCGGCTGACTGACCGTATTTCAAACAGTAGGCTATACGAAAAATGTGGTTCAATACCACTCTCTAGGGCTATAATGAAAGAAAGGTTGAGGTGGTTAGGGCACGTTGTGCGGATGAAGGATGACAGATTGCCGAAGATTGCTCTTCTCGGCCAACCATCTCGGGCTAAACGGAAAGCAGGTCGTCCCCGTCTGGGGTGGGAGGACGTCATAAAGAAAGATTTAAAGGAAATGGGAACTTCGTGGGCGGGTGTAAAAAGGGAGGCTTTGAATAGATTGGGATGGAGGAAGAGCGTGCGTAGCTGTGTTGGCCTCAGGCGGCTTGGTGCTGCGGTGAGTTGTTAGTAGTATTAGTATTAGTAGTAATCTAATTCCTCCAGGCTGATATACAATAAAGTTCCATTAATAGTTTCTTTATTCTAAACATATTCCTTTAAAACGCATTAAAGAGCCGAATAGATTTGTCAGTGCAAACTCCACTTCAAGGAATTAAATAGATTTCTTCAAAAAATTAAAAATTATCTTGTTTTTATTCGTTATAAAATCAACCACAACACAACAAAGAAAAATGACGTCCCAGGACTAATAAGTTTTAACCAAAAAAAGGTACTTTCTTTCGCTTTTCTTTTTTTTACAAATTGTAAACTGTATTTCATTGATATCAACTATGTATTTTGAACAGTTTAATTTCATCGGGCCATATTTAAAAATTGTTTTCGGGGAAGGAGTCATGACTTGTTCGAGGGGGGGGAGTGTTTACAAAAAAAAATTAAAAAACAATCAAAATTTGTTTATGTGCATTTTTGCAGTTTTTATGAGTAGAACAGAGCCTTTGGGCGATGGAATGGGTTGACCTGAAGCCCGGTAAATCTTTCACTCTGGTTACGGCCTTAAGTTTTCTTTTTTACAAAACCTCTATTTTTCTTATTTTGCTTTCGCTTTGAAATCACTTAATTTATATATTTCTTTCAGTAAAGCTTGAATAGCACTCACGCTATAATTAGGGTGCAAGGGGGACGATTTCCCAGATTGAAATAAAAACTGTGCCGTTTGTATAAAATTTTTGAAAACCCTTCACTACGATTCTCAGCGGTCCATTGTCAAAATTGAAAGAAACTGCATTTTAACTTAGGTACTATTTATGCACTATTCTTTCGTGATTAAAACTAACTGAGTGTTTATTTTATTATTAAACTTATTATTAATTATTATTTAACTACCAAATTTTGTTAGACTGCACAAAATTAATTTATAGTTGATCAAAGGCTAAACTTTTACTTTCATCTGGTCAAATAATCCATATCATTAAATTAAATGGCATTTTCAATCAGTGTCTAGACGCTAACGTTGATACAAAAAAGATTGGTTCAGTTCCTATGAACTATTGCAGAAACTTGGGATGAGTTTCTGGTTCTATTCCTTTTTTAAGCAAAATTCAGCGCATATACACTTGTGGTCTTTTTTTTTACCAGCAGTCATATGCAAGGCCATATCCAGGAGGGCAAGAGGGTTTGACCCCCCATCAAAAGAAATGTTTTTCCGACTCGTAAAAACGTAACAAAAATGAATGTAAACAAAATTTTGATGCACTCTTAAAATTGTCTTTGTATGTTTTAAATCGCTTGCCTTTCTTGACAATCAGAGTAGCCCCACCTGTCTTGTGCACTCTTAATCATTTTAAAATAGCTACTTATTTGGCTTAGCTGTATTTAAGATTTCCACACTAATATAAATTAGATTTAATTAAAGCATTTTATTTAAATAAAATTAATTTATTTAAATTAATTTATTAAAATAAGATTAATCTATTTAAATTAATTAAAGCATTTGATTTAAGGCAGCATTTCAGTATTAAAATATTAAAATTACTAAATAATTTTAATAATTAAATTTGATTTATTAAAATATCAAATTTGCAGTGAAGTGATACTTGGAGATCATAATGCATCTTCAGTCGATATTCTTGGAAAGTTTTACATTTTCTTAGATATGTTTTAACCAGGTAAGTACAAGCAAGTATGTTTTGAGGGAGGGGAAATAGATAAAAACAAAAAGCATAGGTGAACTATGTAAAGCTCCCACTCAATTTTACTCGTTATATTTTACAGCGTTGTCATTGTCTAAGCGTGCCCTCGAGAATTCAGCTTTTTGTTTGCTGCTCATTAACTTTTTGTATTTTGATTTATTTATTTAATCAAACAGTTCGCGGCAACGAACTGTAAGTAAGGAGCGACCCGGCTCAATGGTAACCGAAACTCTAGAAAACGGGTTTTTGATACCAATAGATATATCAAAAGAATCAGATTTCAATGCTGATTTCAAATATATAACTTTCATCAAGTTTAGTGCCTAACCTATCAAAAGTTACGCGCCTGAGAAAATTTGGCTGATTTTCAAAAAAAGGGGGAAAGACCCCCTAAAAGTTATAGAACATTAATGAAAATCACACCATCATATTCAGCGTATCAGAGAACCCTACTGTAGAGGTTTCAAGCTCCTATCTACAAAAATGTGGAATTTTACATTTTTTGCCAGAAGAAAGATCACGGATGCGTGTTTATTTGTTTGTTTGTTTGTTTGTTTTTTTTTCCCCCAGGGGTGATCGTATCGACCCAGTGGTCCTAGAATATCGTTGGAGGGCTCATTGGAACGGAAATTAAAAGTTCTAGTACCCTTTTTAAGTGAACAAAAAAAATGGAGGGCAACTAGGCCCCTCCCACGCTTATTTTTTTCCCAAAGTCACCCGACCAAAATTTTGAGATAGCCATTTTGTTCAGCATGGTCGAAAATATGATAAATATGTCTTTTAGGATGACTTAATCCCCCGAAGTTCCCAGAGGGAGGGCTAAAAGTTATGAACTTTACCCAATGTTAACATATAGTATTGGTTATTGGGAAGTATACAGAAGTTTTCAGGAGGTTTTTTTCTGGTAGTGGGAGGGAAGGGTGGGTCGGTGGTTATGTTGGAGGATCTGTTCATGAAGGAAGTTTTCATGGGGGAAGGGAAATTGCCATGAAGGGGCGCCGGACTTGCCAGCATTATTTATTGGTTATTGGGAAGTATACAACCATTTTCAGGAAGGATTTTTTCTGGAGGGGGGGGGGGGCTAGACGAGGGGGTTAATCTGGATAATATTTCCGTGGAGGATGTTTCTTTGGGGTAAGGGACATTTCTATGAAGGGGGCGCCGGATTTCCAAGCATTATTTAAAAAACGATCAGAAATTAAATAAAAAAAAAACAAGTTTTTTCAACTGAAATGTAAGAAGGAATATTAGAACTTAAAACGAACAGAAATTATAACGTATGTGAGGGGGTTCTCCCCCAAGTCAATACCTCGCTCTTACGCTACAGTTTTTTTTTAGTGCTTTCAAAAGAGCTATCTATTCTAATTAAACGGCCTTTGTGATTCAGGGGTTTGTGAATCAAATTTTTTTTTAAACTTTTAACGTAAAGAGCGTGGTATTGACTAAGAGGAGAACCCCCTCATATACGTAATAACATATACGTAATAAAAAAAAAACAATAAAAAAACAAGCGATACGGCTCAATAGTAATCGAAACTTTTAAAAACGGAATTTTGATGTCAATAAATGTATCAAAAGAATGTGTTTATAATGATGATTCTAAATATATAAATTTTATTAAGTTTAGTATTACTCATCAAAGGCTACGAGCCTGAGAAAATTTACTCGATTTTTCAAAGAGGGGGGAAACATCCCCTGCATTAACTAAAAAACGATCAGAAATTAAATAAAAAAAACAAGTTTTTTAAACTGAAAGTAAGGAGCGACATTAAAACTTAGAACGAACAGAAATTATTCCGTATATGAAAGGGGCTGTCCCCTCCTCAACGCCTCGCTCTTTACGCTAAAGTTTTTTATTGTTTTAAAAAATAAAGTTGTGAGACAGAGTCAAACTTTAGCGTAAAGAGCGAAGCGTTGAGGAGGGGACAGCCCCTTTCATATACGGAATAATTTCTGTTCGTTTTAAGTTTTAATGTCGCTCCTTACTTTCAGTTTAAAAACTTGTTTTTTTTATTTAATATCAATTAGTAACGAAAATTTGCCATAAACGGATCCCCTCCAAATGCCACAGTATGATATGGAGGAGAGGTAATCAAACAAATCCGCAAAAAGAAAAAAATAATAATAATTAACATTAACCTCAGAAGGGGTTTAAAAAACAACATTAAAATGATTATGAATTATTTGATTATAAACATAATAATTTGGTTTATATAAATAATATAAGTGATCTTAATGCACTTTTAAATAGTAACAACGTAATATAAATAATAACAACATAAATAATAAAACTATAAGTAATTTGATAACAAATAATAAATTACTTGACTACTACTATTTCTAAGTAGTAGTAGTGTCCCCAGGTGGCGATAGGGGAACGCCCTACAGATATGTAGGGTACCTCCATAGGAGGCACGGACCAAGAGGGGACCTTGTCCCTGGGGGTCCATAATAGAAACTGGTGTACCCTCGCCCGGGGTCATAAATACAGGCGGAGTAGGAAGAAGATCCCTCAAATGTACAGTCAAAAGGGCCCACTGGTTTGTCGAAAAGTCCCATGAGTTGCAAACCTTCTCCCAGTAATGGGTTAAATTGCATGGTGATGCAGAACACTATCGTGGGAGGATCCTCTATAGGAGGACAACTGCTGCAGGGCGTAAGATCCAGATCTATGGACAACGGCCTCTGAAAAGGGCTGCCTCGACCCTTTCGGGGTACCTGCAAGACTGGGGACCTTGCGGTCAACTCTATTCCCACTTGAGGAGTGGCACCCCTCGAGAAAATTATAGCCTAGTAAACGACACAGCATTCGCACGGGATTCTGACTAATGGACAATTCTTCTGGGCTTGGTATGTTTTAACAGGCGTCTTCGGGCTGAATAACCTCTTCCTAGCTAAATTATCTATTATGGGCTGCATCCCCGTAGTATCATAATATTTGTAGGCATGAATATATAATGAGTCGGAGGTAATAGGCTTGAGATTGTCTGTGCAGGATTTCTACTCTTGTTGATAGAAGAGCATCGCCAAGTGCTGAAAACCATGTTGTGACCAAGATGGGCCCAGGATTGCACAAAGCGTCCATTCATGGAGGTCCCAGGGACTTCTTGCTGTCCGATTCTAAGCCGGCTTAAGCACTTCGGTGTAGACTTGAGAAGATATGTGATCCCCGTCCTGCACTGGTATCCAGGATCATTGCTTTTGCTGGGGTGAAAATAATTTCAATGATTTAAAGAACATGAAAATTGGAACTTGGAATGTTACGAGGTTAAAAAATGACTATCGTATCGACATTTTGGCTGACGAATTCAGACGATTTGAACTGGATTTATTAGGAATCTCAGAAACTCATATCCCAGGGGTAGGAAGCATGAAATTAGGTGATATAGAATTTGTTTACTCATACGGGAAGAATGGGGTACATAGACAGGGAGTAGGGCTCATGATGAATAATGAAGCAGCTAAGTCTTGTTTAGACTGGGAAGGCATTAATAATAGACTACTAACTGTTCATTTTATGACTAAAAAGTTCAGGGTATCAGTTATAGTAGTATACACCCCTGTAGAACCGACTGACGGAGACACTAGTGACTCAGATGAATTTTACTTACAATTACAGGAGCAAATTGACAGGGTCCCAGGTAGAAATATGATGTTTTTACTGGGAGATTTTAACGCCCAGGTCGGTAGAAATAGGGATAGATGGTATCCTAGCCTAGTTAAATTTGGTGTAGGAAAAGTAAACAGTAATGGATACAGACTTTTGCAATTTTGCAGGTATAACAATCTAGTTATAACCAATACCGTGTTTGGTCATAAAATGGCCCATAAGTTAACGCGGTATTCACGTGATGGTAAGACAGCAAACCTTATTGATTATGTCATAGTAAACCGAAGACTGGCAGGATCAATACAAGACACTAGGGCATATTGGAGTGTCATTATTGATCTTGAAAGTAAAGATCACCATCTAGTAGTGTCAAGGGTTAATTTAAAGCTGAAATATCGGAAGGGTGACTACCTCCCGGGAAGTTATGATGTTGGTAGACTCCAGGATAAGAATTTGAGAGAAAATTTCCAGGAACAGTTGAATACTAAAAATATGAGTTTAAAATTGGATAATGTGGAAGATGGTTGGAATAGTTTTAGAAAAATAATTTGTGAAGTTGCTCAAGGTGTCTTAGGGAAGAGAGCTAGAACTGCATTTAAGAATATTAGTGAAAAAGCTTTATGTTTAATAGAAAGGAGAAAGGACTTGTACAAGAATTATCTGGTCATAAAAGCTTTATGTTTAATAGAAAGGAGAAAGGACTTGTACAAGAATTATCTGAATGATAGATCTTTTGAAAACAAACGGAATGTTAAGAGAGTGGAGAAAGCATTAAAATATGAACTAAGGAGGTGCGAAATGGAGGCCATGGATAAAATTGCCGAGGATCTGGAAGATGCAGCTAGACGGCATAATAGTAAAATATTGTCAAGGCATTTTAGCAAATTAAGAGGGAGTAGTCAATCCGGACTTGGCCCAGTTAACGATAGGAATGGGGCCGCAATTAGCGATAAGAAAAAAACTAAAGAGAGATGGACCGAACACTTTGAGAATGTGCTTAACCGAGATAGAGTTACAGGAAAAGATATTGAGGAAAATGAAAAAGTTTGTGATACCTTGGATGTGAAGGAAGATTTGTTTTGTGAGGAGGAATTAGCGACAGTAATAAAAGCATTAGAAAATAATAAGGCTCCAGGTGCTGATAGGGTGGTAAATGAGTTTCTTAAATATGATGGCTCTGAGGTTAGAAATAAGTTACTGAAGATTATGAATATGATTTTTGAAAAGGGGAAGTACCTAACGATTTTAGGAAAACCTTAATTAAGCCACTATATAAGAAAGGTGATAAAAGTGAGTGTGGTAATTATCGAGGCATTAGTCTAGCCTCTGTAGGTAGTAAATTACTTATTAATATGATACTTTTTAGACTGAGAGATGCCGTAGACAAAGTTTTAAGAGAAGAACAGTGCGGTTTTAGAAAAGGTAGAGGATGTGTCGACCAAATTTTCACTCGTAGGCTAATAATTGAGAAGTGCCTGAATTTTCAAACACCTTTGGTCCTCAGTTTTATAGATTATGAGCAAGCGTTCGATTCTGTTGATAGAAGAGCTTTAATAAAGGTGTTATCCTTGTATGGTATACCAGACAAATACATTAAAGTGATTAGTGCTATGTACGAGAATAACACTGCTGCGGTTAAGGTAGGAAATGAGGTTAGCAGCTAGTTTTGCATTAAATAAGGAGTTAAGCAGGGTTGTGTTCTGTCCCCCTCTATGTGGATTATTTTGATGGACTTTGTCCAAAGGAGCACAGGAAAGGCAATGGGAGACCTCGGAATCAAATGGGGAGGAAAAAATCTCCTGGACTTAGATTATGCTGATGATTTATGCATCCTAGATGAAAGTGTGAGCAAAATGAATGAAGTTTTAGAGGTTTTGTGGGTTCATGGGGCTAGAATAGGTTTGAAAATTAACGTCAAGAAGACTAAGTCACTAAGGCTAGGAATAAGTGAAGAATAAGTAAGTGAAGGTAAGCTTCACTTACCTTGGTAGTATTATTAGTAAAGATGGTGGGAGCAGAGAAGATGTTGAAAGTAGAATAGCCAACGCTCAGGGTGTTTTTTCACAGTTAAAAAAAAGTCTGGAAGAATAGGAAGATAAGTCTGCAAACCAAGATTAGAATATTAGAAGCTACAGTGATGACAGTGGTCAAATATGGCTCTGAAGCATGGACGCTCCGAAAAGCGGATGAATATTTGCTAGATGTTTGCCAGATAAATTGCTTAAGGATTGTACTGGGTACCCGGCTGACTGATCGTATTTCAAACAATAGGCTATACGAAAAATGTGGTTCAATACCGCTCTCTAGGGCTATAATGAAAAAAAAGGTTGAGGTGGCTAGGGCACTGTGTGCAGATGAAGGATGGCAGATTGCCAAAGATTGTTCTTTTCGGCCAACCGTCTAGGGCTAAACGGAAAGCAGGTCGTCCTCGTCTGGGGTGGGAGGACGTCATAAAGAAAGATTTAAAGGAAATGGGAACTTCGTGGACGAGTATAACAAGAGAGGCTTTGAATAGATTGGGATGGGGGAGGAGTGTGCGTAGCTGTGTTGGCCTCGGGCGGCTTGGTGCTGCGGTGAGTTGTTAGTAGTAGTAGTTCATATATCATCATCAAACCGCATTATGTTCTCTTTTGAATGTGTGCCTATGGACTAACTTATTTTATGTTTTTATTATAGACGATATAAAATCAAGAAAACTTCCTGTAGGAGGCTCTGAAGGAAGCTCCGGAGCTAATAGAAATCGTCAATACTATTTGTTTTTTTTTTCAAATATGACAAATAACAAATAGCCTATTGAATTAAAAAAAAGAAATAACTGAGTAGTAATGAATTAAAACAAATAATCAAACGCCATCTGAGCTTTAGATACAAGTGTTTAGATTGGATATTTCTTATGATAGGACTAGGATACTAGGACTAGGACTAGGAAAGAACTAGGAGCAGGATTCAGCAAATTTCTAATGATCTTTGAATTCTTCGATTCTTACTATCAAATCATAAGCCTTAAGCTATCTCTTCTATAAATTTATATTCTACATTTTCCTATGGGTCAATTTTAGTTATTTTACCTGTCAAAGCCATGAATTCTATTAATTCGTTTCTTTTGAATTTATTCCCATCAAATTTTTTTTTTAATTAATTTTTCATTCAAGTTTAGCTCGGTTTATTGAAAAAATAAAAAACTCATTTTTGCGTCAGTTTGTAAAGAAATCTAAGCTTCAGCTTCTCGTACTGTTTACATCCTTCTTTGGTAAAACGCAATAAAATATCACTAAACAGACTCAGCTTAATAAACTGTGCGTTTTGCATTCCTCTCCCCCCTTTGCCTCCTTAGAGTTGGATTTTTTTACTGAGAATTCTTTTTTGGCATTTTCATTGAAAAACAAATATAAAAAAAAAAACAAAAATTGCCCCCTATTTTTTTAAAGCCCATTCTATCCCTTCACCCTCCTACATTTTCGTTAATTGTTGTCATTGTTATACAGTATAAATATGAATACTATTAAGATGTTTTGGATGCAGAAATTAAAGCAGCATCTAGTTCTCCGGCAACTGTAACTATTTAATATTTATTTGTTGACTCGTATGTTCACGGCGTGTTTTTACCACATTCAATAAAAAAGAACAAGTTTTTTCAAGTGAAAGTAAGGAGCAACATCAAAACTTAAAACGAACAGAAATTATCACATATATGAGGCTAGCCACCCCCTCGTAAATACATCACTTTTAACGCTAAAGTTCGAATTTTATCCTAATTCTTAAAGAATGAATCCTGAATCACAAAGGCCGTTTAATTATTATATATAGCTCTTTTAAAGTACTAAACAAAACTTCAACATAAAGAGCGAGGTATTGACGAGGGGAAGTCCCCCCCCCACATAGGTAATTGAAAAGGGGCAGCCCCCCTCATACAGGTAATAATTTATGTTCGTTTAATTTTTAATGTTGCTCCTTACTTTCAGTTAAAAAACTGTTTTTTTTATTTAATTTCTGATTGTTTTTTTAAATAATACTGGGAAATCCGACTCCCCCTCCACGGAAAACTCCCACCCCCATGAGAAATTCATCCATGGAAAGATCCTCCAACATAACACCCCCACCCCTCACCAGGAAATTCCCCCTGAAAATGTTTGTGAACTTCCCAATAACCAATAGTATATGTAAACAATGGGCAAAGTTTATAACTTGCAGCCCTTTCCCTGGAGACAGTGGGGGGTTATGTCATCCTCAAAGACATAGTTATTAGATCTTTCGACCACGCTGAACAAAACAGCTATATCAAAATGTTGATCGGGTTACTGTGGGAAAAAATGAACGTGGGAGGGGGCTAGCTGGCATCCAATATTTTGATCTATAATAGCTGATTTATTTTAGTGATTTACTCATTTTGTGAATAGGATTGCCAAATATTTAATTTAATTGTGAATTTAAATTTGTCATTAACAGTTTCTTCAATACCATGTACACAATTCGAAGAATTAAATTTCGAAATTTCAGCTCAAACTGAGATTAAATAAAAAAAAAACAAGTTTTTGCAACTGAAAGTAAGGAGCAACATTAAACCTTAAAATAAACAGCAATTATTACGTATACGAGGGGGTTCGCCCCCTTGTCAATACCTCGCTCTTTACGCTAAAGCTCAAATTTTGTTCCAATTCTTTAAGAATGACCACTGAATCACAAAGGCGGCTTAATTAAAATAAATAACTCTTTGGAAAGTACAAAAAATACTTTAGCGTAAAGAGCGAGGTATTGCCGAGGGGTGAATGCCCTCATATACCTAATAATTTCTGTTCGTTTTAAATTTTAATGTTGCTCCTTACTTTCAGTTGCAAAAACTTGTTTTTCTATTTAGTTTCTTATCGTTTTTTAAATAATGCTGGGAAATCCGGCGCCCCTTAATGGAAAATTCTCTTCCCCCATGAAAAATTCCACCACGGAAAGATCCTCCCGCATAACCCCCTCCCCCGACCCCCCCCCACACCACTACCAGAAGAAAATCCTCCCTGAAAATGTCTGTATACTTTCCAATAACCTATACTATATGTAAACATTGGGCAAAGTTCATGTCGTGCAGCCTTTCCCCTGGTGACTGTGGGGGATTAATTTGTCCTCAAAGACACAATTATTAAATTTTTCGACTATGCTGAACAAAATGGCTATCTCAAAATTTATATCCGATGGATTTGGGAAAAAATTAGCGTGAGAGGGGGCCTTGTTGCCCTCCAATTTTTCCGTTCACTTAAAAAGGACACTAGGACTTTTAATTTCCGTTCGAATAAGCCCTCTCATGACATTCTAGGACCATTGGGTCAATACTATTGCCCCTGGGAAAAAAAAACAACAAAAACAAAATAAACACGCATCTGTAATCTTTCTTCTGGCAAAAAAAATTGGTATCTATTGGTATCCAAATTCCGTTTTTTAGAGTTTCGGTTACTATTGAGCCAGGTGGCTCCTTACTTACAGTTCTACCACGAACTGTTTGATAGCTAGCATCGTAACAAACTTGTCCTAATTCCCTGTTTACTGTTAATTTAATTATGAATCAGAATTTAATGTAATAAATTCATTCACGCTAAGAACTGGCAACAAAATCTGGGTATTCCGCAAATGTTTCTATTTGCTAAGATCCCCTACGCCTCAGGTTTCTTTTTCTCTATTTTTTTTTTATTGGCGTTAAATCTCTGAAAAAATTATTCTAAAATAAGTTTTCAAGCACAAAAAAGTTTACGAGAAAGTTGTATTACTTGCTAATGATTTTTCAAGCTATTTTCTAAGAACTTGTTTTTTTTTCCATGAGAAGACAATAGGAATGGAAGTCTGTAAAAACATCTCAGCAATGAAAAGTTATGTGACAGATATATGGTAATGGACAGATATCTAAAAAAGTTTTATGTAAAGTTAGCTGGCTGTCTAATAAGCGAAAATGTTTTTTTTCATGTGTATCTGCCACCCTTCATTTAAATTAATGACTCGTGACAAGATGATAATACAATACTATTGTCTATTGTAAGCCTTTCGAAGAACTGAAAATTAACTAGATGCCCAAATAAAGAGGCGACAGGAGTACCTAGGGAGCCCACTCTTAGTTTTGAGCCGTACGTCTTATCTCTAACGTAACAAATATCTAATTATTCATCCCAATTGAACAAACATTTGATTATTAATCTTACCAATTTAACCCGTCTTGAAATCAGTCACAAAGGCCCCTGTTTTTGACGACTTTCAAGTCGCAGGGGTAATATTGAACTATTTTAAGCTCAATGCTGCTGATCGTAATGAAAATTTGGGTAAAGTTTACTACAAAGCCTGCAACACAAATCGAGTCAGACATATGTTCTAGCTTTCTAGCTACTTGACTTTCTAGCTTTCTAGCTGCATATATTCTAGCTACTTGAGTGGTTGCATCTGTTTTCTAGCTATTGAATTCTCCTAACATTAATTTTCAATTGGTTTGAAAATTAATGTTAGGAAGACTAAGTCACTAAGGCTAGGAATAAGTGAAGATGAAAAGGTGACGTTGGGTAATGAAAAGATTGATCAGGTGGGCAGCTTCACTTACCTTGGTAGTATTATTAGTAAAGATGGTGGGAGCAGTGAAGATGTTAAAAATAGAATAGCCAAGGCTCAGGGTGTTTTTTCACAGTTAAAAAAAGTCTGGAAGAATAGGAAGATAAGCCTGCAAACCAAGATTAGAATATTAGAAGCTACAGTGATGACAGTGGTCAAATATGGCTCTGAAGCATGGACGCTCCGAAAAGCGGATGAAGATTTGCTAGATGTTTTCCAGAGAAATTGCTTAAGGATTGTTCTGGGTACCCGGCTGACTGACCGTATTTCAAACAATAGGCTATACGAAAAATGTGGTTCAATACCGCTTTCTAGGTCTATAATGAAAGAAAGGTTGAGGTGGTTAGGGCATGTTGTGCGGATGAAGGATGACAGATTGCCGAATATTGTTCTTTTCGGCCAACCATCTAGGGCTAAACGGAAAGCAGGTCGTCCCCGTCTGGGGTGGGAGGACGTCATAAAGAAAGATTTAAAGGCAATGGGAACTTCGTGGGCGGGTGTAAAAAGGGAGGCTTTGAATAGATTGGGGTGGAGGAGGAGCGTGCGTAGCTGTGTTGGCCTCAGGCGGCTTGGTGCTGCGATGAGTTGTTAGTAGTAGTAGTAGTTTTTAGCTACTGGCCTTCTAGCTTTATAGCAACTAGCTTTCTAGCTACATATATTCTAGCTACTTGAGTGGTTGTGTCTGTTTTCTAACTACCTTTCTTGCTTTCAAGCTTTCAAGAAACTAGCTTTCTAGCTACATATATTGTAGCTACTTGAGTAGAGATGCCATAATAACTCGTGACAGCACACCATATATGGGCATAGAGTCATTAGGGAGAATGATTGCGTAATCGGTCAATGACCTCTTTCTCCAGGTGTGTTTTTGGCACGCTCTTAGCGAATGTCAATGTTGTTATTGTTTCCGAGGCCAAATGTCAAGGTCAATGTTGTTGTTGTTTTGAACAGAGTAATTAGAGAGAACACGTGGTTAATGGGATCAATGTTGTTGTCGTTTCCGAGCCAACTTTCTTTTCTGGTCAGTCTAGAGTTGGCAGTCATTAATCAAATTGTTTCCAGGGAGTGTCTGACAGATGACGTCAAGTTAGTTAATGTCTCTGGAGTTCGACCAGAATTGTTTCCGAGAAACAGTTAGATCACACATGATGTCATGATTGATTGATTCACACGAAAGGGGAATTAATTTGTTGTTCTAAAGAGAATTGATTCACGAAAGGGAAATTAATTTGTTGTTTCTAACAAGAGAATCGTTTCCGAGCAGACGTTTTGATCTTAGCGCGCGAAAAGGTTTCTTATTAATTTGAAATGCATTAGCGCAGAGATGTCAATAACAAAGGAACACGCTGAATTTACGTTTAGGGATTATTTGGGCGAAACTGTTTTAGACAGGTTATGGAACTATTTCGGCGAAACAGCTAGAGACATTTTAAAAGGTGATTTTTGAAGAGATTTTGGAAGAGAATTTAATGGTGAAACTCTGTGGTCGTTATAATACACAAGTTTCATTTGAACAGTGTTGTGAGGTCCTCTAACCCAACCCCAAAGGGTTCCAATCCTCCTACCCAACCCCGAAGGAAGCCCCCGGTCCTCAAAGGCCCCCAAGCTCCCAAAGGATCACCGGCGCCCCCAAAGGCCCACCCAGACCCCCAAAGGCCATCCCCGGGCCCTCAAAGGCCCCCCAAGCTCCCAAAGGGCCCCCCGGATCCCAGAGGCCATCACCCGGTCCCCAAAGGTCCACTGGGCTCCCAAAGGACCCATCGGCCCTCAAGTGCCCCACCAGACCCCCAAAGGCCCTCCCTGTGCCCCAAAGGCCCTCCCCTGGTCCTCAAAGGGCCCCCGGACTCCCAAAGGGCCCCCCGGATCCCAGAGGCCATCACCCGGTCCCCAAAGGTCCACCGGGCTCCCAAAGGACCCATCGGCCCTCAAGTGCCCCACAAGACCCCCAAAGGCCCTCCCTGTGTCCCAAAGGCCCTCCCCTGGTCCTCAAAGGGCCCCCGGACTCCCAAAGGGCCCCCCGGACCTCAGAGGCTCTCACCCGGTCCCCAAAGGTCCACCGGGCTTCCAAAGGACCCATCGGCCCTCAAGTGCCCCACCAGACCCCCAAAGGCCCTCCCTGTGACCCAAAGGCCCTCCCTTGGTCCTCAAAGGGCCCCCGGACTCCCAAAGGGCCCCCCGGACCCCAGAGGCCCTCACCCGGTCCCCAAAGGTCCACCGGGCTTCCAAAGGACCCATCGGCCCTCAAGTGCCCCACCAGACCCCCAAAGGCCCTCCCTGTGTCCCAAAGGCCCTCCCCTGGTCCTCAAAGAGCCCCCGGACTCCCAAAGGGCCCCCCGGACCTCAGAGGCTCTCACCCGGTCCCCAAAGGTCCACCGGGCTTCCAAAGGACCCATCGGCTTCAAGTGCCCACCAGACCCCCAAAGGCCCTCCCTGTGACCCAAAGGCCCTCCCTTGGTCCTCAAAGGGCCCCCGGACTCCCAAAGGGCCCCCCGGACCCCAGAGGCCCTCACCCGGTCCCCAAAGGTCCACCGGGCCTCCAAAGGACCCATCGGCCCTCAAGTGCCCCCCCCCCAGACCCCCAAAGACCCTCCCCAGCCCCCAAAGGCCCACCCCGGTCCCCAAAGGTCCCCCGGGCTCCCATAAGACCACCCCAGCCCTCAAGAGCCCCTGGATCCCCAAACGCCCTCCCCGGGCCCCTCCAAAGAGCCCCCTCTCCATTTTTAACACTTTTTATGGCTTTATTATATCTTTTCAGAGCAAGTTCCTTTCTTAATGTCCCTCCTAAACCCATTTTCCCACTTGAAGTACCAATCCCTTTACTCACAACTATACTTTACAGCTTTTTGGATACCTCAACACCAAGAAATACTTTTCAAAAGTCATTTCAGAGCAACTTCATTTCTTAATGTTCATTCTAAACCCATTTTCCAACTTGAAGTACTTATCTTTTTTACTCACAACTATACTTTACAGCTTTTTGGATACCTCAACATCAAGAAATACTTTTCAAAGACCAATTCAGAGCAAGTTAATTTCTTAATGCCCTTCCTAAACCCATTTTCCCACTTGAAGTACTTATCTTTTTCACCCACAACTATACTTTACAGCTTTTTGGATATCTCAACACCAAGAAATACTTTTCAAAGACCATTTCAGAGCAAGTTAATTTCTTAATGTCCCTTCTAAACCCATTTTCCAACTTGAAGTACTTATCTTTTTTACTCACAACTATACTTTACAGCTTTTTGGATACCTCAACATCAAGAAATACTTTTCAAAGACCAGTTCAGAGCAAGTTAATTTCTTAATGCCCTTCCTAAACCCATTTTCCAACTTGAAGTACTTATCTTTTTCACCCACAACTATACTTTACAGCTTTTTGGATATCTCAACACCAAGAAATACTTTTCAAAGACCATTTCCGAGCAAGTTAATTTCTTAATGTCCCTTCTAAACCCATTTTCCAACTTGAAGTACCAATCCCTTTACTCACAACTATACTTTACAGCTTTTTGGATACCTCAACATCAAGAAATACTTTTCAAAGACCATTTCAGAGCAAGTTAATTTCTTAATGTCCCTTCTAAACCCATTTTCCAACTTGAAGTACTTATCTTTTTTACTCACAACTATACTTTACAGCTTTTTGGATACCTCAACATCAAGAAATACTTTTCAAAGACCATTTCAGAGCAAGCTAATTTCTTAATGTCCTTCCTAAACCCATTCTCCGACTTGAAGTACTTATCTTTTTCATCACAACTATACTTTACAGCTTTTTGGATACCTCAACACCAAGAAATACTTTTCAAAGACCATTTCAGAGCAAGTTAATTTCTTAATGTCCCTCCTAAACCCATTCCCCGACTTGAAGTACTTATCTTTTTCATCACAACTATACTTTACAGCTTTTTGGATATCTCAACACCAAGAAATACTTTTCAAAGACCATTTCAGAGCAAGTTACTTTCTTAATGTCCTTCCTAAACCCATTTTCCAACTTGAAGTACTTATCTTTTTCACCCACAGCTATACTTTACAGCTTTTTGGATATCTCAACACCAAGAAATACTTTTCAAAGACCATTTCAGAGCAAGTTACTTTCTTAATGTCCTTCCTAAACCCATTCTCCAACTTGAAGTACTTATCTTTTTCACCCACAACTATACTTTACAGCTTTTTGGATATCTCAACACCAAGAAATACTTTTCAAAGACCATTTCAGAGCAAGTTAATTTCTTAATGTCCCTTCTAAACCCATTTTCCAACTTGAAGTACTTATCTTTTTCATCACAACTATACTTTACAGCTTTTTGGATACCTCAACACCAAGAAATACTTTTCAAAGACCATTTCAGAGCAAGTTACTTTCTTAATGTCCCTTCTAAACCCATTCTCCGACTTGAAGTACTTATCTTTTTCACCCACAACTATACTTTACAGATTTTTGGATACCTCAACATCAAGAAATACTTTTCAAAGACCATTTCAGAGCAAATTACTTTCTTAATGTCCCTTCTAAACCTATTCTCCCACTTGAAGTACTTATCTTTTTCACCCACAGCTATACTCTACAGCTTTTTGGATACCTCAACACCAAGAAATACTTTTCAAAGACCATTTCAGAGCAAATTACTTTCTTAATGTCCCTCCTAAACCCATTTTCCGACTTGAAGTACTTATCTTTTTCACCCACAACTATACTTTACAGATTTTTGGATACCTCAACACCAAGAAATACTTTTCAAAGACCATTTCAGAGCAAGTTACTTTCTTAATGTCCCTCCTAAACCCATTCTCCGACTTGAAGTACTTATCTTTTTCATCACAACTATACTTTACAGCTTTTTGGATATCTCAACACCAAGAAATACTTTTCAAAGACCATTTCAGAGCAAATTACTTTCTTAATGTCCCTCCTAAACCCATTTTCCGACTTGAAGTACTTATCTTTTTCACCCACAACTATACTTTACAGATTTTTGGATACCTCAACATCAAGAAATACTTTTCAAAGACCATTTCAGAGCAAATTACTTTCTTAATGTCCCTCCTAAACCCATTCTCCGACTTGAAGTACTTATCTTTTTCATCACAACTATACTTTACAGCTTTTTGGATACCTCAACACCAAGAAATACTTTTCAAAGACCATTTCAGAGCAAGTTACTTTCTTAATGTCATTCCTAAACCCATTTTCCCACTTGAAGTACTTATCTTTTTCACCCACAACTATACTTTACAGCTTTTTGGATACCTCAACACCAAGAAATACTTTTCAAAAGTCATTTCAGAGCAACTTCCTTTCTTAATGTCCCTCCTAAACCTATTCTCCGACTTGAAGTACTTATCTTTTTCACCAACAACTATACTTTACGGATTTTTGGATATCTCAACACCAAGAAATACTTTTCAAAGACCATTTCAGAGCAAGTTACTTTCTTAATGTCCCTCCTAAACCCATTTTTCGACTTGAAGTGCATATCTTTTTCACCCACGACTATACTTTACAGCTTTTTGGATACCTCAACACCAAGAAATACTTTTCAAAGACCATTTCAGAGCAACTTCCTTTCTTAATGTCACTCCTAAACCCATTTTCCGACTTGAAGTACTTATCTTTTTCACCCACAACTATACTCTACAGATTTTTGGATACCTCAACATCAAGAAATACTTTTCAAAAGTCATTTCAGAGCAAATTAATTTCTTAATGTCACTCCTAAACCCATTCTCCGACTTGAAGTACTTATCTTTTTCACCCACAACTATACTCTACAGCTTTTTGGATACCTCAACACCAAGAAATACTTTTCAAAGACCATTTCAGAGCAAGTTAATTTCTTAATGTCCCTCCTAAACCCATTTTCCGACTTGAAGTACTTATCTTTTTCACCCACAACTTTACTTTACAGCTTTTTGGATATCTCAACACCAAGAAATACTTTTCAAAGACCATTTCAGAGCAAGTTAATTTCTTAATGTCCCTTCTAAACCCATTTTCCCACTTGAAGTACTTATCTTTTTCATCACAACTATACTTTAACAGCTTTTTGGATATCTCAACATCAAGAAATACTTTTCAAAGACCATTTCAGAGCAAGTTAATTTCTTAATGTCACTCCTAAACCCATTTTCCCACTTGAAGTACTTATCTTTTTCATCACAACTATACTTTACAGCTTTTTGGATATCTCAACATCAAGAAATACTTTTCAAAGACCATTTCAGAGCAAGTTAATTTCTTAATGTCCCTCCTAAACCCATTTTCCAACTTGAAGTACTTATCTTTTTCACCAGAACTATACTTTACAGCTTTTTGGATACGTCAACACTAAGAAATACTTTTCAAAGACCATTTCAGAGCAAGTTACTTTCTTAATGTCCCTCCTAAACCCATTTTCCAACTTGAAGTACTTATCTTTTTCATCCACTTTCTCAATGAAAAAAGAAATTAGTTTTTAATCAATTCTAATTTTCCAAATAATATAAAAATTTTCCACTTCGGTTCAGATTTTCTCAAAGGGGTGAAAAAATTTAAAATAATGTTCCAAATTTTTCATAGAAGATAGAAAAGTTCAAGTTCTCTTCTGAATTTTACCAAAGAACACGCTTCAATTCTAATTTCTCCAGAGAAAATAAAAATCTTCCACTTCAGTTCTTTATTTCACAAATACATAAAGAAATTTAAAGTTCAATTCTAAATTTTTGGTAGAAGATAGAAAAAGTAATACCATACTTGTGAATATTTTCATGGAAGATAAAAAGTTCTAGTTCAATTTACAATTTCCTCAACGAAGTGAAGAAAAGTTCAAGTTCTCTTCTGAATTTTACTAAAGAACACAATTCAATTCTAATTTCACCAGAGAAAATAAAAATCTTCCACTTCAAGTTCTCTATTTCACAATGACATAAAGAAATTTAAAGTTCAATTCTAAATTTTTCGGAGGAAGATAGAAAAAGCAATACCATACTTGTGAATATTTTCCCGGAAAATAAAAATTTCTAGTTCAATTTAAAATTTTCTCAACGAAGTCAAGAAAGTTCAAGTTCTCTTCTGAATTTTCTCAATGAAAAAGAAATTAGTCATTGATCATTTCTATTTTTCCAAATAATATAAAAATTTTCCACTTTAGTTCAGATCTGTCTCGAAGAGATGAAAAATTTAAAATACTGTTCCAAATTTTTCACAGAAGATAAAAAAGTTCAAGTTCTCTTCGGAATTTTACCAAAGAATACAATTCAATTCTAATTTCTCCAGAGAAAACAAAAATCTTCCACTTCAGTTCTTTATTTCACAAAGCCATAAAGAAATTTAAAGTTCAATTCTAAATTTTTCCGTGAAAGATAGAAAAAGTAATACCATGCTTGTGAATATTTTCACGGAAGATAAAAAGTTCCAGTTCAATTGAAAATTTTCTCAACGAAGTGAAGAAAAGTTCAAGTTCTCTACTGAATTTTACCAAAGAACACAATTCAATTCTAATTTACCTAGAGTAAAATAAAAATCTTCCACATAAGTTCTTATTTCACAAAGACATAAAGAAATTTAAAGTTCAATTCTAAATTTTTCGGTGGAAGATAGAAAAAGTAATAGCACACTTGTGAATATTTTCCCAGAAGATAAAAAGTTCTAGTTCAATTTAAAATTTTCTCAACGAAGTGAAGAAAAATTCAAGTTCTCTTCTGAATTTTACCAAAGAACACAATTCAATTCTAATTTCACCAGAGAAAATAAAAATCTTCCACTTCAGTTCTTTATTTCACAAAGACATAAAGAAATTTAAAGTTCAATTCTAAATTTTTCGGCGGAAGATAGAAAAAGTAATACCATACTTGTGAATATTTTCCCGGAAGATAAAAAGTTCTAGTTCAACTTTAAATTTTCTTGAACTTTTCCAGAGGATTTCAAAATCCCCACCCCCCCCCCACCCCCTCCAAACTCAAAAATTTCTAGGAACGTATTTTCATCATATTTAAATATTTACCTACGTACGCATCACTTAGGTTAGATTAGATCGCCACCAAGGTCAGGTTAGGTTAGATTAGGTTAGCTCACCTAACATTTCTAGGTTAACTTACATCAGCTTAAGTGGCGCGCCACTATAGTTCTGGTGAAAAAGTATTTCTTGGTGTTGAGGTATCCAAAAATCTGTAAAGTATAGTTGTGGGTGAAAAAGATAAGTACTTCAAGTCGGAAAATGGGTTTAGGAGGGACATTAAGAAAGTAATTTGCTCTGAAATGGTCTTTGAAAAGTATTTCTTGGTGTTGAGGTATCCAAAAAGCTGTAGAGTATAGCTGTGGGTGAAAAAGATAAGTACTTCAAGTGGGAGAATAGGTTTAGAAGGGACATTAAGAAAGTAATTTGCTCTGAAATGGTCTTTGAAAAGTATTTCTTGATGTTGAGGTATCCAAAAATCTGTAAAGTATAGTTGTGGGTGAAAAAGATAAGTACTTCAAGTCGGAGAATGGGTTTAGAAGGGACATTAAGAAAGTAACTTGCTCTGAAATGGTCTTTGAAAAGTATTTCTTGGTGTTGAGGTATCCAAAAAGCTGTAAAGTATAGTTGTGATGAAAAAGATAAGTACTTCAAGTTGGAAAATGGGTTTAGAAGGGACATTAAGAAATTAACTTGCTCTGAAATGGTCTTTGAAAAGTATTTCTTGGTGTTGAGATATCCAAAAAGCTGTAAAGTATAGTTGTGGGTGAAAAAGATAAGTACTTCAAGTTGGAGAATGGGTTTAGGAAGGACATTAAGAAAGTAACTTGCTCTGAAATGGTCTTTGAAAAGTATTTCTTGGTGTTGAGATATCCAAAAAGCTGTAAAGTATAGCTGTGGGTGAAAAAGATAAGTACTTCAAGTTGGAAAATGGGTTTAGGAAGGACATTAAGAAATTAACTTGCTCTGAAATGGTCTTTGAAAAGTATTTCTTGGTGTTGAGGTATCCAAAAAGCTGTAAAGTATAGTTGTGATGAAAAAGATAAGTACTTCAAGTCGGAGAATGGGTTTAGGAAGGACATTAAGAAATTAGCTTGCTCTGAAATGGTCTTTGAAAAGTATTTCTTGATGTTGAGGTATCCAAAAAGCTGTAAAGTATAGTTGTGAGTAAAAAGATAAGTACTTCAAGTTGGAAAATGGGTTTAGAAGGGACATTAAGAAATTAACTTGCTCTGAAATGGTCTTTGAAAAGTATTTCTTGATGTTGAGGTATCCAAAAAGCTGTAAAGTATAGTTGTGAGTAAAGGGATTGGTACTTCAAGTTGGAAAATGGGTTTAGAAGGGACATTAAGAAATTAACTTGCTCGGAAATGGTCTTTGAAAAGTATTTCTTGGTGTTGAGATATCCAAAAAGCTGTAAAGTATAGTTGTGGGTGAAAAAGATAAGTACTTCAAGTTGGAAAATGGGTTTAGGAAGGGCATTAAGAAATTAACTTGCTCTGAACTGGTCTTTGAAAAGTATTTCTTGATGTTGAGGTATCCAAAAAGCTGTAAAGTATAGTTGTGAGTAAAAAAGATAAGTACTTCAAGTTGGAAAATGGGTTTAGAAGGGACATTAAGAAATTAACTTGCTCTGAAATGGTCTTTGAAAAGTATTTCTTGGTGTTGAGATATCCAAAAAGCTGTAAAGTATAGTTGTGGGTGAAAAAGATAAGTACTTCAAGTGGGAAAATTTGTTTAGGAAGGGCATTAAGAAATTAACTTGCTCTGAATTGGTCTTTGAAAAGTATTTCTTGATGTTGAGGTATCCAAAAAGCTGTAAAGTATAGTTGTGAGTAAAAAAGATAAGTACTTCAAGTTGGAAAATGGGTTTAGAATGAACATTAAGAAATGAAGTTGCTCTGAAATGACTTTTGAAAAGTATTTCTTGGTGTTGAGGTATCCAAAAAGCTGTAAAGTATAGTTGTGAGTAAAGGGATTGGTACTTCAAGTGGGAAAATGGGTTTAGGAGGGACATTAAGAAAGGAACTTGCTCTGAAAAGATATAATAAAGCCATAAAAAGTGTTAAAAATGGAGAGGGGGCTCTTTGGAGGGGCCCGGGGAGGGCGTTTGGGGATCCAGGGGCTCTTGAGGGCTGGGGAGCCCGGGGGACCTTTGGGGACCGGGGTGGGCCTTTGGGGGCTGGGGAGGGTCTTTGGGGGTCTGGGGGGGGGCACTTGAGGGCCGATGGGTCCTTTGGAAGCCCGGTGGACCTTTGGGGACCGGGTGAGGGCCTCTGGGGTCCGGGGGGCCCTTTGGGAGTCCGGGGGCCCTTTGAGGACCAAGGGAGGGCCTTTGGGTCACAGGGAGGGCCTTTGGGGGTCTGGTGGGGCACTTGAGGGCCGATGGGTCCTTTGGAAGCCCGGTGGACCTTTGGGGACCGGGTGAGAGCCTCTGAGGTCCGGGGGGCCCTTTGGGAAGTCCGGGGGCCCTTTGAGGACCAGGGGAGGGCCTTTGGGACACAGGGAGGGCCTTTGGGGGTCTGGTGGGGCACTTGAGGGCCGATGGGTCCTTTGGAAGCCCGGTGGACCTTTGGGGACCGGGTGAGGGCCTCTGGGGTCCGGGGGGCCCTTTGGGAGTCCGGGGGCCCTTTGAGGACCAAGGGAGGGCCTTTGGGTCACAGGGAGGGCCTTCCGATCTTGGGGGTCTGGTGGGGCACTTGAGGGCCGATGGGTCCTTTGGAAGCCCGGTGGACCTTTGGGGACCGGGTGAGAGCCTCTGAGGTCCGGGGGGCCCTTTGGGAGTCCGGGGGCCCTTTGAGGACCAGGGGAGGGCCTTTGGGACACAGGGAGGGCCTTTGGGGGTCTGGTGGGGCACTTGAGGGCCGATGGGTCCTTTGGGAGCCCGGTGGACCTTTGGGGACCGGGTGATGGCCTCTGGGATCCGGGGGGCCCTTTGGGAGTCCGGGGGCCCTTTGAGGACCAGGGGAGGGCCTTTGGGGCACAGGGAGGGCCTTTGGGGGTCTGGTGGGGCACTTGAGGGCCGATGGGTCCTTTGGGAGCCCAGTGGACCTTTGGGGACCGGGTGATGGCCTCTGGGATCCGGGGGGCCCTTTGGGAGCTTGGGGGGCCTTTGAGGGCCCGGGGATGGCCTTTGGGGGTCTGGGTGGGCCTTTGGGGGCGCCGGTGATCCTTTGGGAGCTTGGGGGGCCTTTGAGGACCGGGGGCTTCCTTCGGGGTTGGGTAGGAGGATTGGAACCCTTTGGGGTTGGGTTAGAGGACCTCACAACACTGTTCAAATGAAACTTGTGTATTATAACGACCACAGAGTTTCACCATTAAATTCTCTTCCAAAATCTCTTCAAAAATCACCTTTTAAAATGTCTCTAGCTGTTTCGCCGAAATAGTTCCATAACCTGTCTAAAACAGTTTCGCCCAAATAATCCCTAAACGTAAATTCAGCGTGTTCCTTTGTTATTGACATCTCTGCGCTAATGCATTTCAAATTAATAAGAAACCTTTTCGCGCGCTAAGATCAAAACGTCTGCTCGGAAACGATTCTCTTGTTAGAAACAACAAATTAATTTCCCTTTCGTGAATCAATTCTCTTTAGAACAACAAATTAATTCCCCTTTCGTGTGAATCAATCAATCATGACATCATGTGTGATCTAACTGTTTCTCGGAAACAATTCTGGTCGAACTCCAGAGACATTAATTAACTTGACGTCATCTGTCAGACACTCCCTGGAAACAATTTGATTAATGACTGCCAACTCTAGACTGACCAGAAAAGAAAGTTGGCTCGGAAACGACAACAACATTGATCCCATTAACCACGTGTTCTCTCTAATTACTCTGTTCAAAACAACAACAACATTGACCTTGACATTTGGCCTCGGAAACAATAACAACATTGACATTCGCTAAGAGCGTGCCAAAAACACACCTGGAGAAAGAGGTCATTGACCGATTACGCAATCATTCTCCCTAATGACTCTTTGCCCATATATGGTGTGCTGTCACGAGTTATTATGGCATCTCTACTTACTTGAGCAGTTGCATCTGCTTTATTCCAAAAACAATACGTTTTTCTCCAAGAAAACAGGTTTTTTTTCAACTGAAGTAAGGAGCAACATTTAAACTTCAACGACGAGAATTTATTCCGTATATGAGGGGGGCTGCCCCTTCTTCAACCCTCACTCTTTATATTAAAGTCTTGAAGTTCTTTAAAAATACTTCTCATTCAAATTCAATGGCACTTGCGTTTAAGCATTGTCTTAGCTGGTGCAATGGCTTATATAATAAGAATTCTTCATTTTTTGCCAATGAAGTGAATAAAGCAAATTGCTTTAAAAAAAGAAAAAAAAAACTATAGAAGACTTATTTTAATGTCTGGTTCTATTTTCGAAATGGCTATCATTTAGGAAAGAAAGGAAAGCGTGATATCTTCTAATCAACTTATATGGGAATTAGGACAAAGCCTGTTTGTTTCCTGTAATTTGTACATAAGATCCGGAGGT
Organism: Artemia sinica; assembly: GCA_027921565.1. NCBI lineage: Eukaryota > Metazoa > Arthropoda > Branchiopoda > Anostraca > Artemiidae > Artemia > Artemia sinica. The sequence continues at coordinate 58,137,223 of CM051264.1, read as the reverse complement.
ATAAAATCACCATGACCCTTATTACGAGACTTAAGACGTTACTTTACTTTCCTCCCTTTCAAGAAATCAAAATTAAACACTGTTAAAAGCATTGAAAAAAAAAACTATTGCAGATAATGGATACTCGTATACCTGCCAATATCGTTGACTGCTAACTTACCATTGAGGTTTTTGGTATCATACTTCAGGCGCTCATCCAGCCACTCCTCTCTGAACGTTAACTGAACACTGTACTCCTACAAATAGAACATGATTTAGTCAAGAAAAGAAGACAAAGATTATGGTAGAATAGATAATTCAAAATCCCAAACTGCTTAACTGTTGGAGACGAGAAAGTCATGTATATATGTATGTATTAGATTAACGGTGCCTCTTAACTAGTAAGGTCCTTACATCGGCCCTGTAGTTCATAGCCACGGCTGAGTTTTAACTCGGGGTCCCTTACTATCAAGCTGAGATCAAACCCTCTGTGCTACCATGAAACCACAAAGAAGTCACGTGACGTGACATAATACATTTAAACACCACAGTTAAACAGACCACGGTTTACAATAAGCCCACCAACATGAAAGCTTATAAAATAAAACTCACAAAACATTCAACCAAAAGCAGCTCCAACCCATTTCATATATACTTATCATCTCAAATTCGACTTTATTATTCTCCCAATTGTCCTTTCTCTGAAACAAAATGCTCATTGGTGCATCGTCACATTGAAATAATTCCTTACATTCTTAATCTCCCATTGGTAATCACTCTCCAAATTTCATGGAATATTCCCTCTTAATACAATCCCAGCAATTTAACCCCTTATATCATGAAACTTCTTCCAAGTGCACATAAAGCGCTCTAAATTCTCATGATTTCCCCACATCTTACACAAACCCGGAACCCTCTGTAACCTAAACATCAGCAAATACTTTCTTCTTTCTCCAAATAGCATAAAATATATTCAAGTTTCAACTGTTTCAGGTTTCCACTGTACGCTAAATTTTGATGTATCAACACTTGAAAACGATTTTGGAATCGTTTGATATAATTCAATTCCTTTTTGTACATCTGAATTGTCCAGTTTCAGCTGAAAATTGTATTTTTGAAATTTGCTTCGCATTTTTTTAGACTAAATAATACCTTGAAAAACATGAAAAACAATAAAAAGAATCTATTTTTCGGAAAGTTTTGATCATTTTCTAAGAAAAAGTCAGAGTAGTATCCTTATTAGGGCTCGGCAAGGGGATAATCTTAAACTAATAATTTCAGTAGCATAAGTATCTTTCCTTTTCGGTTTTTGCATGTTTACTTTGTATTTTATGACGTAACGGTAGCAAGTAAAAGTTTTGAAAGACAAAAAACCGACAAATCAGCAAAAAACAAAGAAATTCGTTCTAGCATACATTTTCAAGTACTATTTAGGCCCCAAAACAGTTAAAGCAGAAATATTGGAACTGAATAGAACTTAAAGCCAATTACATACATTTCCTTGTTTTTTTAAGTAAGGTTTAAGCTGTGTTATACTTCAATCTTTGCAAAATTAAATTCAAAAATATTTTTTTCCAATGAAAGTAAAGAGCAACATTAAAACTTAAAGTAAACAGAAATTAATTCGTATAAGAAGAGGATCCCCTATCTTCAACCCCCCCCCCCCCCACTTTTTACGCTAAAGTGTTAAAGTGCTTTAGTGAAAGAATAAGTGAAGGCAAAAACTGTACATAATGGTTAATTGCAAGTCATATATTTGCCAATATCTGTTAAACAGTTGAACGGAAATTTTATTGTTTTAATCAAATATACATCAGAAAACTCTAACGCCCCAGAAGCTGTGTAGAAGCTACCCATATTTAAAACCCATGCAACCTATATTGGTTTCCTTGTCCTTAGGCCGTCAGCATGAATTCTGGTCTTTCACCTGATTTAATCATTTCTGTATATTATTTTTTGGCTGATGGGCCATGAAACCGAGATGAGACTTCGAAAAGGGTTCATTCCATTGAAAATTGAAAGAACTAGTGCCTTCTTTGAAAGTCGAAACGGATTGGAGGGCAACCAGCCCCCCCCCCAACGCCAATCGTTTCCCCAAACACATCCAATTAAAATTTTGAAATAACAATTTTGTTCGGCTTAGTTGAAATTTTCGGAAATTATACACCCCCCCACCCTCAAACAGCCCTCAGGGCAAGGGTTGTATGTTATGCCCAGAGGACATATAAGTATCTTATGGAAAGTGTGGTCGTCTAAACTTCGGAGGGGGCTCATTGGATTGTAAATCAGAAGTTCTAGTGCCCTTTTTAAGAGTCAATATGATCGAAGGGCAGTTAACCCCCCCCCCCCTCCGTCTCGGGTTCTCCCGAATGCATCTGATAGAAATTTTGAGATAGCAATTTGTTCAAAAATAATCCAAATATCACATAACAAGGTCTTTCACCACTACTACTACCACACAAGTTTGGTATGTTTAGTTAAAACTAACATGTTCGCTGTGGGGGGTGTTAAACTAATCAAAAGAAAATATTTACGTCCTAACACTACTGCTGCTACTCATATTACTACTACTCTACTTTTATTACGACTTCTACTGCTACTGCTGCCACTAAGCTAAAGCTACTACTATCAATTCTACGGCTACTACTACTGCTATTCCAGCTAAGGGTATTAAGCGAACATTTTTTAATATATTGAAACAATCTGGAACTCAATCGATGCACACTATGCCCTCATAGGTCGTCAACAGGATGTATCAGAAAAGCTTCTGGAACGGTTGAGGTATTAAGTTGAAACCTTCATCGCAACTAATGACGCTAAGGGTAATAATGTAAAACTTTTAGTGAACGTTTAAGGGGAGTTTCAATTCAACGAAAAAAATGTATGCATGCAGGTTTTCAAAAGGGCATATAAGCAATATTCTTGTCAGCACCACTCTATGACAGCTAGAAACATCATTGAACTTTTAAAGGAGCCAATTCAATTCAAAATTAAAAGTTCTAGTGCCCTTTTTAAGAGTGAAAAGATATTGGAGGGTAAGCAGCCCTTCTCCTAAGCCCATTCATTTTCCAAACACATCTAATCAAAATTTTGAAAAAAATATTTTGTTCAGAATAGTAGAACGGTCCAGCTGCTATGTCTCTAGGAATATTGGGAATGTCAACACTCACAATTATGCAGCTGGTCCATTATGCTTTGAAACTCAATGCTATTTTAAAACTGAATCAAAACGCTTCGTGTGTATGGTAGCCAATAAGACACTTCGGAAATATATCGAGAATGACTGAGGGTATTAAGTTGAAACTTTCGGGGCTACTACTATTACTACTTCTGCTCTTACAAATTAAATAAATAAAAAGAGTGTAAGTGTATCCACGTTGTCAACAAGCATAGATAGAATCTTCTGGGAATGATATTAAGTTTCATTTTTCAGGTCAATTTGAAGAGATATAAAATTAAATTAAAAAAAAACTATTTATGTCAGGATTAAAAATTGTTGAAAAAGTTTCTACAAATACAAATAGCAAGCCAAACTATGGATTCTTACAGAAAAAACCTTAAAGATATAAATGATAAAAAAGATACACTTTAAATTTAAATAAGTCTTAAACAAAATTCATTGTAAATGTTTTCATATTTTTGCTTTAATAAATAAAAAATTACTAAAACTTTAAGGAACAAATATCAGTATATGTAAATGAAACTGACAATCACGATCTTTTTTTATAGTAAAGTTCAAATTATTTTTTGGTCTTGAAAGGGCATAGGGATTATCAGCCCTACTCATGTTAATTTTTGCTCGTTTTGAGTTTGACTCGGCTATTGTTTGTAATTTCTGTTCGTTTAGATTTCCATTTATTTATTGATGAAGATTTGTGGTAGTTTTACGCTTGGAAGATTAGTTGACTTTATCTCTGCTTATTTATAGCCTAATGGAGCTCTTTAGTTTTCTTTGAAAAACTTGTTTGTAAAACACGTTTTTTAAATTAACAGCATTTAGTATCTATCTATCATGTGTGCGACATTTTGTGTAATTACGTGAGTTAGTTGTATGGTAATATGCACTTTATTATACTTACTTTGTCTTATACTTATTGTGTTTCTTTGTCATTGTCATTGCTATATATAATGTTTTGTTATGCGTGTCGTTATCAAGTTCTATTATTTTGTGTCTTTTTTTCCATGACCAAAGCGGCTTTTCTGAGAGGAAACTGTGGTGACGCTTTCTAATTAAGTCGATTTGGAATTTAGTAAAATATTAAGATGAAAATAAAAAAGTTTAGAAATACCACTTTTAATAAGATAAGGAACATATCCTGGCAAGCGTATGCTTAACAGGAAATTGAGAAATTACCACTTCCTAGCTATGTGCGTCAGTGGGTCCCGATAAAGGTGGGGTTGAGGAAATGTATAAAAGATACATTTTATGGAAAGGGGCGGGGAGATACAAATCTTATGCCGGACTGACCTCTGGTCCGTTGATTTAGAAATACCCAGCAGAATATATATCTATTATTAAACCTTATGCTAGTGTATGTTAACTGAATAAAAGTATTGTATTATATCCAAAGTCTCTACAATCTACACTTAGTCTCTCGAATATACTCAGCTGGTACACCTCATTAGTCCGGTCATAGCCTAAGGCGCGCTACCAAAGTTTAATTACCTTTGGGTCATAGTTTATCTCCCCTATAAAGGGAGAAATAAAGGTATCTACCACAACTTCACCCAAATAACATAATACCACTTTACCACAAAACGCTATAGCGTTGCCTATAGGAAAAGCCATCAATGGTTCATTTTTTTATCCCTAGAGGTATCTTATATGGAAGGGGTGGTCATATAAACTTTGGAGGGGACCCATTCGATTGTGAATCGTAAGTTCTAGTGCCCTTCCTAAGAGTCCAAAGTGATCGGAAGTTAACTAGCTCCCCTCCAAATCTCAATTTTACCCAAATGCATCCGATAAAAGTTTTAAGATAGCCATCTTGCTTAAAATAGTCCAAAAATCATACAACAATGCCTTCAAGGTTGATACATCCCCCCAGAACCAAGGAGCAAGGTTGAAAGTTATGCCCCTGGGGCAAATAAGTTTCTTATGGAATGGTTGGACGTACAAACTTTGTAGAAGAGTCATTTTATTGGAAATTGACAGTTGCAGTTTCCTTTTTAAGAGTCAAAAGTAATCGGAAGGCAAGTACCCCACTCCCCCCCCCCCCCGACGTGCTCATTTCCGCAAATGCATCTGATCAAAATTTCAAGACTGCCATGTCTTTCAAAATTGTCCAAAGATTGTATAACAATACCTTTGGGGTTTCACAGCCCCCCTCCAAGCTAGGGGGCAAGGGTTATAAATTATAACCCGGATGTAAATAAGATTTTATTGAAGGAGTGGTCGAACAAACTTCGGAGGAGGCTCATTTGATTAAAAATTGGAAGTTCTAGTTCCCTTTTTAAGAATCAAAGTGATCAGAGGGCAAGTAGCCCCCCTCCCTGAAATCCCTCTTTTCCCCGAATGCATCCGATCGAAATTTTGAGATAGCCATTTTTGAGCATACAACTACCATGAATCATTATAAATAAATAAATGAAACCCAAAACAAACAGAAATTAAAATAAATAACAGAGCCAAACTCAAACGAGCAGAAATTAATGTGAGTAGGGTTCTAAACCCCTATGCTTTCTAAAAGCCTTATGTAATTTGTACTTTCCTGAAGAAATTCAAATGAATTTACTGAAAAAATGTGCATTGTCAGTTTAATTTACATATGCTGATAATTATTCCTTCAAAATCTTAATTAATTTTTAATTTGTTAAAGTTATAAAAGTGAAAACATTTAAAAGAATTTTTTCTGTATTTATTATTACTTTATTCTGCCCTGAGGACGGTCGAGTGGAGGTCTTGACCGAAATACTTGCTTAGTTTTCTTCTATTTTCACTAGTTGTTATTATCCTCGTCCTCTCTTCTTTACGATTTTTTTGTTTTGGAATCTAGGTTGTCGGAAGAGCGTATCTTAAGGTCTCAGGAATGGTTTATAGCATTAAGTTGAAACTTTCAGGGAATCTTAAGAGGGTACAGAAGTAAATCAAAAGCCACTAAATACAACTATTAGGTGGCCGGCGTTTACCGCCCCCCATGTGATTACCCCCCGGTATATACCCTCCCGTGCAAAACACCCCCGGAAAATATCCCCCGCTAAAAATACCCCACGCAGAATATAGCCCCCCCAGAAAATACCCTGTCGGAAAATACCCCCCATGGAAAATACCCCCCTCTGGAAAATACCCCCGGGAAATACCTCCCCCCCCTCGCGTGGAAAACACCCCCCCCCTCCCCGGAAAATACCCTCGGAAGATACCCACGGCCAAAAATACCCCGCGGTAAATATCCTTCCCCCCACCGTTGGAAATAAGGCTTTTCAAATTTGAGAATTATATTTGAGCTTTCTTTTATTTCCGTAGGGGGAAGGAATTTTGGTACTTGTGTATTATGCGCCATTCACTCAAGTTTACGCTGTGTAAAATTCGAGAACTCACCTGTTTTTTCGTTAGTTTTTTCGTTACTTTAGAAATAAATTTGGGCTATAGATTTACATATTAGGGGGGGGAGAGCAAAGTGTAGCGGGTCTGCATGAAAAATGTGTTTGGTACAAGTATTCAGCATATTAGATAAATAGATAGAGAAGTGTGTTTTAAAGCCAAATATACGGCCATGAACATAGTAAAAGTAACATAATGCACAAATAACATAAATTTTGATCAGCGATCATCATAAAACACTTGAATGAAACGCTACATTAACCTAATAATAGTACCTAATACATGGAAAAACGGTCATTGAAAAAAAGAACTCTTAACACTTGGAAAAAACACTTAAATGAAACATTACATTTACTTTATACTGGGATTGTTTTTTTTAGTTCACAAAATTTCCGGATACCTCGTATTCTTCTGTAATTTTTTAGTGGCTATATAACTAGAAATAATTATTTGTGACTTCTAACTGTCCAAATACTTTACTCCCCCGGTAAATAGGCCGCTCCCGGAAAATATCCCGCCCCTTGGAAAAGATGGCTTTTTAAATTTGAGAATTTTATTTGAATTTTATTTTTTTAATTTCCGTAGGGGAAAGGAGTTTTGGTACTTGTGTATTATGGGCAACCCACTCAATTTTACGCTGTGTAAAACTCGAGAACAAACCGTTTTCTTCGTTAGTTTTTTTCAGCTTAGCGCGAGACAAGACAAAGACAAATACCAGAATCTATGACAAATACAGAATCTATGGGAAATATTGAGCTATATATTTGCACATAAGGGAGGGGGGAGGGTGGTGGTAAAGAATTTGGACAGTTTGAAGTCAGGAAACAATTCTTTCTAGGTATGCCCACTAAAAAATTACAGAAGAATAGCGAGGTATCTGGTATTTTCAGGGGGGAGTATGTTCCACTCGGAGAATTTTTCCCGGGGGGAATTTTCCGGGGGAGGGTGGTATTTTCCTCGGGGTGGGGTATTTTCCGGGGGCTAAGTGCCCGGGGGGGGGTAAACGCCTGGGACTTATTATACTGATTCCAAATATGAAATTTTCTTTCAGTTTAGTGCTACAATTCAAATACTACGAGCCTGGGAAAATTTACCTGATTTTACTAAAAAGGGGAAACACCCCCTAAAATTCAAAGAATTTGACTTAATGAAAATCACACCATCAGGTTCAGCATATCAGAGAACCTTATTTCAGAGGTTTCTACCTCTTATCTGCAAAAATGTGGAATTTTCTATTTTTTGCTGTAAGAGCGATCAAGAATACGGATTTATTTATTATTTTTCCACGGGGCGATCGTATCGACCCATTGGTCCTAGAATATCAAAAAAGGGCTCATGCGAACGGAAGTTCTAGTGCCCTTTCTAAGTCAACAAAAAAATGGAGGGCCACTAGGCCCCCTCACCCGCACCTTTATCCCAAAATCATCTGATCAAAATTTTGGGATAGCCATTTTGTTCATCATAGTTAAAGGGCCCAGTATTTATACCTTTGGATATAACATGACCCCCCACAGCTTCAGGGGAAAGGTCTTTAAGTTATAAAATTTGCCCATTATTTATGCATAGCATTTGTTATTATGCATACATTTTGGGTAGGGGGGGGGGGTAGAAATTTTCTTCTGGTTGTTTGTTTCATGGGAGAATTTGCTATGGGGGAGAAGTTTCCAGGGGATGAACTTGTCAGGGGAAATTTTACACGGGGGAATTTGCCTGAATTCCCATACAAATTTCTTTTTAATATGTCTTGCTTTCTCATTTCCGTCTCAATTTTACGCGTGGAGCTGTTCAGAGTAATTATTTTTTCAGTAAATATTATAAATAGAAAATAATTTCACCGGGATTGATTTGTCGAGAATATTTTTCCGTGAGGAGGGAACTTCTCAGTCGAGGTATGGCCATATTTTGTGACATTATTTTAAAAACAATCAGAAATTCAAATTCAACTGAAAGTAAGGAGCAACATTATAACTTAAAACGAACGGAAATTATTACATATATGAAGGGGGATTTTCCCTCCTCAAAACCTCGCTCTTTGCGCTAGAATCTGAATTTTGTCCTAATTCTTTAGGACTGTTCAAGACACATATAGTTTTCAAACGAATTATATAACAAATATTTTCTTTTGCACTTATTACAACTTTGAAAATAAAAATTACAGTGAAGTAAAATGTTGAACTGACGAGCCTTCAGTAATTAATATCATCATATATCAAATATCCAGTATAATCTTATTAGTTCTTTCCAAGACTGTTCAAGACACTTATAGTCAAACAGTTCGTGGTAACGAACTGTAAGTAAGGAGCGACCCGGCTCAATGGTAACCGAAACTCAAAAAAATAGAATTTTGATACCAATAGATACATCAAAAGAACAAAGTTTTAATTCTGATTTCAAAAATATAAGTTTCATCAAGTTTAATCCTACCCATCAAAAGGTACGCGCCTGAGAAAATTTGGCTGATTTTCGAAAAAGGGGGAGAACCCCCTAAAAGTTATAGAACCTTAATGAAAATCACACCATCATATTCAGCCTATCAGAGGACCCTACTGTAGAGGTTTCAAGCTCCTATCTACAAAAATGTGGAATTTTCCATTTTTTGCCAGAAGAAAGATCACGGATGCGTGTTTATTTGTTTTTTTTTCTTTTTCCCAGGGGTAATCGTATTTACCCAGTGGTCCTAGAATATCTTAGGAGGGCTCATTGGAACGGAAATTAAAAGCTCTAGTTCCCTTTTTAAGTGACCAAAAAAATGTAGGGCAACGAGGCCCCCTCCCACGCTCATTTTTTCTCCGTCACCCAATTAAAATTTTGAGATAGCCATTTTGTTCAGCATAGTCGAAAATCTAATAAATATGTCTTTTAGGATGACTTAATCCCCCACAGTTCCCAGGGGAAGGGCTGCAAGTTATGAACTTTGCCCATTGCTTATATATTGTATTGGTTATTGGGAAGTATACAGACATTTACAGGAAGCATTTTTTTCTGTTGGGGGGGGATGGAGGAGGGGGATACTCGGGAGAATCTTTCTGTGGAGGATGTTTCTTTGGGGTAAGAGACATTTCTATGAAGGGGGCGCCGGATTTCCAAGCATTATTTAAAAAACTATCAGAAATTAAATTAAAAAAAAACAAGTTTTTTCAACTGAAAGTAAGAAGCAACATTAGAGCTTAAAGCGAACAGAAATTATTACGTATATGAGAGGGTTCTCCTCCAAGTTAATACCTCGCTCTTTACGCTACAGCTTTTTTTTAGTGCTTTCAAAAGAGCTATCTATTCTATTTAAACGGCCTTTGTGATTCAGGGGTTTGTGAATTAAATTTTTTTTAACTTTTAACGTAAAGAGCATGGTATTGACTAAGGGGAGAACCCCCTCATATACGTAATAACATATACGTAGTAAAAAAAACAATAATAAAAAAAAACAAGCGATACGGCTCAATAGTAATCGAAACTTTTAAAAACGAAATTTTGATGTCAATAAATATACCAAAGAATGGGCTTATAATGCTGATTCTTAATATATAAGTTTCATTAAGTTTAGTATTACTCATCAAAGGCTACGAGCCTGAGAAAATTTACCTGATTTTTTAAAGAGAGGGGAAACATCCCTCACAAGTGAAAGTATTTTAGTGAAAATCACACCGTCAGATTCAGCGTATAAAAAAACCCTATAACATAGGTTTCAAGCTCATATCTACAAAAATCTGCAACTTTGTATTTTTTGCCAGAAGAAAAATATACGAATATAGAAGTTCGTTACGTAAGTTAATTTGTAAATTACGTCAGAACCAAATTTAGAGACAGCCATTTAGCAAAAGAAAAGTAAAATTTTTATGCAAGTTTTGTTTACTTATTCAATGACGGTGAGCCAAAATCAAAGCTGCATTAACTAAAAAACGATCAGAAATTAAATAAAAAAAACAAGTTTTTTAAACTGAAAGTAAGGAGCGACATTAGAACTTAAAACGAACAGAAATTATTCCGTATATGAAAGGAGCTGTCCCCTCCTCAATGCCTCGCTCTTTACGCTAAAGTTTGACTCTGTCTCACAACTTTATTTTTTAAAACAATAAAAAACTTTAGCGTAAAGAGCGAGGCGTTGAGGAGGGGACTGCCCCTTTCATATACGGAATAATTTCTGTTCGTTTTAAGTTTTAATGTCGCTCCTTACTTTCAGTTTAAAAAAACTTGTCTTTTTATATTTAATTTTCAGTAAAGCACCAATGATGCAGTAGGTTTTAGACTTTTACAATTAGAGAAAGGACCAGTAGCCAAACTCTTGTTTGTAGTAATTTCTGCTCGTTTTAGGCTTTATTTGTATAATCAATTTGAATTTCACTCATTTTAAAGTTTTTTTTCATTTATATTAGTACCTGTTGTGCAATTGTTTGCTATGATTGTTTATTTAATTTCTGTTCGTTTTCGGTTTCATTTATTCTTTTAATTTCTAGTCGTTTTGAGTTGGAATTATTATACGGATTTATTTCTACTGATACTAGGTTTAATATGGTCTTTACCTTTCTTTGAAAAAAATCTTTTTCGGAAATATATATCTATCTATACTAACAACAGAAAATATTGAATCAAAATCGTAATTTTGAAATTAAATTCGGTTTTCTTTTTATTGTGCTGAACGGCACATAACGGCACATAATGCTGAACGGCACATAATGCGTAACCACGTTAAATTGTACTCCCAAGGAGAGAAACCACAATTGTTTTCTACTAAGCCAAAACACTAGTAATTTATCCTAAAAATCCCATAAGAAAAAATGTCCTAATTCCCTCTGAAAGATTGCCTTGAGTCTTACATTTCTTAAAATTGATTTTGTTTTTGTCTCTCTCCTAGATAGCTTACAGCCATCGGCTGCATCACGGGAATTGTCACTGGAAACAAATTTCAATTAGATCTAAAATCGAACATTCGTTCAGGAACGACTGGTTATCTACAAGATGCAACAGTTATAGGAATGGCTGTCGAAATAAATAGATACATTAATTAAACCATGGGAGCATGTACAAGAATTCTTGTACCCCCAAGAAATACAAATTTCCTTTAAATACTTATGATATCTCCCCACCCCATTTGGGGACGATATATTGTTCGTTGGAAAAGACATTGGATGTCCGAAAAAGACGATTTTCAGGAATCTTTCCTCCATCATCCACAAAACATATTCTAACCATCTCAACTTTGCCCTCATTACAACCTTAGAAAGCAGGATGGAACTCCATTTTCTCCTCCTCCTTCCTATTCGTTTGAAATTTTTTAACTCAGAAAAGACATCCTTGACCTTGATTATTCTCCTTTTTTAACTTCACTGCATTCAGTCCCTTAACTAATTATACTACTAAGGTAATTGAAGCTTGATCGCTTGAATCCGCTTGATCGATCTTCTCGTTATCCAGCATCACCTCTGTGCCTTCATATATTACTAGTTTAAACGACTTAGTCTTCTTAATCTTGGTTTTCCACACCTATCCTTGCACCCTTAGCTATCAAAACCCCCTAAAAATAATTTACTCTGCTTACACTTTCATCTAAGACCCTGAAATCAACAGAATGATCTAAGTCAAGGAGAGGTTTACTTCAGTTTTTCCCTAAGTGAATGACAAATTGTTAAAAATTATAGAAGTATAAACAGAGGGATAAACAAGAACTGTTTAATATTTATGGTTAGTAGTAATTGTTTTAGTATTTGTATTTTAACTGTAATTATGCTATATAACATGTATTTGATTAAAATAAATGTATGAATAATCACTATATTACCAGTGATACCGGATGGATATTGAATGAATGAATAACCAAAATATTCCTGTTAATCCAAAAATAAAATTATATTCTTGCTATTTCCTGGTCTTCTTGAAAGTAAGGAGTAACATTAAAACTCAAAACGAACAGAAATTGTTCTGTATATTAAAGGCTGCCACCTCCTCAATACCTTACTCTTTACGTTGAAGCTGATAGCACTTTTAAAAAAGCTTTAATGTTGCTCCTTACTTTCAGTTAAAATCTTTTTTTTTTATTAAATTTCTTTTTTTCAAATGTTTTCATAAAGTAAAGAAAATACTGGATGAAACGAAACGGATATTTCGGGAAGACACCCACATCCCTTAGTCAGCGCTATAAGGATAAGTTTTAAAGGAACATGTTCACATTTTCTGAGTGAAAATGCGACCAAACAAACCGGATAAAAATAAAAATAAAAATCAAGCAACGTGGAAAACAAACAGAAACAAAAACCCAAATTTGAAGAATCTTAAAACCAACATCATGGAAATAACCAACATCAGATCAACTCAAAATTGACAGAGTTAAAACCATTAAAAGCCCACAAACCTAACGCAAAAGCTAGCCACTCACCAAAATCCACGTCTAACAAAAAACTTTAAATTAAAAAAAAACAAGTTTGTTTTTAACGAAAACTAAGGAGCAACACTAAAACTCAAAACGAACAGAAATAGGGTTGCTCCCTCCTCAATACCTTGCTCTTACGCTAGAGCTGTTTGCACTTTTAAAAAAGCTTCCTATTATAACTAAACGGCCCCTTTGTTTTAGTAGTCTTTCTCAAAATCGGGACAAAGAGTCAAATTTTAGCGTAAGGAGCAAGGTATTGAGGAAGGGGCAACCTTTCATATACAGAACCATTTCTGTTTGTTGGGAGTTTTAATGTTGCTCCTTACTATTAGTTAAAAAACTAATTTTTTTTAATTTAATTTCTGTCCGTTTTTCAAATAATACAGGTTAATCTGGCTCAGACTCCATGAAATACCCCCCCCCCTCCCTCACGAGAAACTCCTCCGTGAAAATTTCATTCACCGTAAAGTACACCCCCCTTGGTGGGTGTACTTTTACTTAAAATTTTGATCAGATAACCTTGGAAAGTAAATGGGCGTGGGAGGGGGACCAGTTGCCCTCCAATTTTTCTGTCACTTAAAAAGGGCACTAGAACTTTTGGCATTAGGATGCGCCCTTTCCCGATCTTCTAGGACCATTATTTCAATACATTCACCCCTGGAAAAAAAGAAAAAAAAGAAAAAAAGAAACAAACAAACAAACATCCGTGATCTGTCTTCTGACAAAAATAACAAAATTCCATATTTTTGTATATAGGAACTTGAAACCTCTACAGTAGGGTTCTCGAGTACGCTGAATCTGACGGTGCGATTTTCGTCAGGATTCCTTGAATTTAGGGTGTGTTTTTCCCCTATTTCAAAAATGAGGCAAATATTCTCAGGCTCGTAGCTTTTGATGGGTAACACTAAACTTGATGAATTTTAAATATTTGGAATCAGCATAATAAGCTGGTTCTTTTGATGTATCTATTAATATCGGTTTTTATATTTCGGTTTTTAGAGTTTTGCTTACTATTGAGCCGAGTCGCTCCTTACTTGCAGTTCGTTACCACGAACTGTTTGACGACATTTTCGTAAGGATATAAGACAAGTGAATGAGATTCTTTCAAGCTTAACTAATAAATTAACAAAGCAGAAAACTACATCACATTTGTCCAATTTTAAACAAAGCTTTTTTAGCACAAGGTCTTTTAGATCTGATGGGTCTCAGATGTAAAAGAATAATTTATCCATTATACCATTTGAAATTCCTGCATGACCGCATGACATGAATTTAGGGATCGCTACCTTAATCTTTATTCATAAGAAATATCATATCTGGTATATCTTTCTTTCAATTTTTTTCTAACGTTTTTGAGAACCATAACGGAGTTCCAATATTCCAATGAGAAGTTTCTTACCAAATTTATAAAAAGAAGTGGGATGTAATTGTTCTCCCTAGAGACTGGCGCTCGGTACCCGGGTCGGTACTCTTTGAGACCCAAAATCAGAATAGCAGTTTGCTGACTCCTGGACCCAGAGGTATTTGAAGTCGCGGTAGCAGCCTGCACATTCTGCTAAAATGTAGGAAATCAAATAAACTGGATTTTAAATCTGACAATTCTTATTTTGGCTCGAAGGGTGGATCTCAGGGAAACATTTTTCTAAATTTTTCCTCGGTTAGAATATATATTTATAATAAATAATAATTCTTATTGTTTTACGTTTTTGGCCCACGGTGGAAAGTAGGGGGGTGTAGGTAGCAAAAACGACAATTTGTCCACTAATTTCTTCCATCTGTATAACTCAATTATATTTTCTTATCAAAACGGCTCTTGAAATTAATGAGCCCAATGGTTCCCATCAACTTTTACATTATTTCCATTACTTTATTGATTGTCTTGTGCACATTTTCTAGTAGTAATCGATATCCCCGATTTTAGACATGTTGAAATTTCTTGGGTAGCGAGATTAGTAAGTCACTGCCTCAATCTTATATTCCTAGAGCCTTGAACTGGTTAAACATCAAGTAGAACAATAGGGAATTTTTTTTTATATAAGACAGTGGAATGCCCTCCACTATCTTATATAAAAAGATTTCCCTGTTCTTCTACTTGTTGTTTATGATGAAAAGGCAGTGTGTTCTTATTCGCTATATTGACCTGGGTACCGAAGACCCGGCTTTATTTTTTCTGGAATATTATTTTTTAATAGACTAGTTTTAAATTATGATTTCTACCAGAATTAAGAAGTTAAACATAAACTTTCTAAAGAGAGCTATTAAAGTAAAACATAAGTGAGTATTTCATTTCCATGTCTTCCGCGAAAAATAACGTAAATGCGAAGCAAAAGAAAGGAATAGGAATCTTTTTCACTCAAAAATTCTTTAATAAAATAAACATGGATTAAAAACCACAAAAAACATAAAATTTGGACAGAGCATCAGCTTCATCTTGTTTTTGTTATAAAATCATTAGAAAATTTGTTACTGAGATTTTTCTTGCAAAAGAAAACAGTGTTTTAAGGGCTTCACCTTCACATGAATTGCGAAGCAGGAACTGTTCCATTTTTCATTAGTGCACAATTTAGTGTATAATGAACATTGATTAGGATGAATAGTAGGCTATTGTAATCTATTTTTAGTAATTACACAATTCTACTGAAAGGACAGTTTTACTGTTTACCACTCGTCTATTCACAATAACAAAACCGAGATAAGTCTGAGGCTACTCAATGTTACGTCCAAATAATAATAATAATAATAATGATAATAACAATAATAATAGCAATAATAATAATGTTAATAATAATGCGTTGCTGAAATAAAGGTTATAAGCCTATAAATAACAAAAATGAGAATAACACTGATTTCTCTTCAGCTCAGAACTATTTTTCAACTCACATATCTCTTCTTAATTTGTTGACATTATACTTTGTTATCAGGTATGATGTCAACAACATCATACATCATACTTTGTTATCATATTTTTTTACATCATACTTGTCATCAGGTATGATGTCACAACAGGCATGATCAGGTATGATGTCAACAACATCATACATCATACTTTGTTATCATATTTGTTGACATCATACTTTGAATTTACTATAAAATATTGAGTCTAGTTGGTTTTGAAAGTTGAAATCAGTGGAGACAAAACAACCTCAGCTGGTAAATGGTTCCATTCATGTATGATACAATTTAGTATAGTCCAACGTCCGATTTCTTTAGGGAATCGTTTAGCTTTAATATCCATAGCTTGTTTTAACAAAGGATTTTGCCCGCTCTATATTACTGGGTAGGCAACCCTGTGTCGGAATAAATTGAGGACCGTAAATTTTTCCCGTAAAGTCTAAGTTTCACGACAAACAGTTGCTGCTCGCAGTAGTCTATTAAAATTTACTGTTTTTGGGATGCCGCAGAAAGGACTCTGGAAAAAACCTGGAAAGAGATCTGAAATGGACCTCTTGCTAACAAGAACTAGAATAACTAACTCAAGATCCGCATAGGGTGTATTCCAGGTTCCACAAAAAGTTACTAAAAACTAACTTGCTCCCTCCAGCGTTTTCATAATAGCTGAACGACAGACAAGTAACTTTTAATTTACTTTTGCAGTGACTTTTACTAAAAATTAACGGGCATCTTTGGCGAAGTAAATCTACATCATTATCCTCGCCATTACTCTCATATTGAAACATATTGAAGATACTATTAGAGTGAAAGCGAGGTGGGTACAATTGAAACTTATGCTGATTATACCCTTATATGCCCAATAAGTGCGTAGTTACTTTATTACTGTTCTCGGTGGATGCCAACTTTAGGTACCTTCTGTAGTTAATGTGAATTCATCACATTCTTACAATATGAAATGCACACGACTAACACAATCTGATATGCACAATCTGAATGCTACATACAAATTCACATGAATACAAAGCTTTTACTGAGTCGTTTCTAATTTGAAGCATAGTTTAAACAATTGAAAAATCCAAATACGTATAACTCCGGAAAAAAGGAAAAAAATGTACATAGATGTTAAACTTCCTAAACACCAGCCAGGAATTCAAATAAATCCACTGAGATGTTTAAAAAAGGAACTGAGACAAGAAAATCAACTGTTCTACAGTTTGGTCTCCCAAGAACTAACAAATTTCTGCTGGTTAACTTGAAAAAACTATAGAGAACAGTGTGCCCAATCTTGGTCAACCATGCCAAAAATTATTCTGTAGACAATTGCTCCTGGAAATTTCTCCTTACTTTCATTTGAAAAAAAAACGTCTTTTTAATTTTTGACAATTTTTTAGATCATACCAAAAATCGCCCTCCGTGAAAAATTTTTCCCAGAAATCACTCTCCCAATGGAAAATTTCTCCCCCAGCAACTTCAACCATGGAAAAATGTCTGTGCACTTCCCATCAACAAGTACTACATGTAAGCCGAGGGCAAATTTCTTAGATTACAGCCCTTTAAGATTCCGTGACATTTTGGAGGTATTTCCTCCGTCTTGGAAAATCTGGCAATTATCACAGGCTCGTAGCTTTTGATGGGTATTACTAAGCTTAATGAATTTTATACATTTGGAATCAACATTAAAAGTCAATTATTCAGATTTATCTAGTGACATCAAAATGGTATTCCAGCAAGACCTAAAAAATGTTGCGGGGTTTTAGAGTATAGGTGAAAATTCGCCCAGTCACTCTGTACTTACAGTTCGTTACAACCACTGCATATAAATAAATTTGGACAGTACAATCATTTTCGTATCAACCATTAGACAAAGCCAGACCGAGATGCAAGAGCTCCAGAGAAAATTGAAACAAGTAGAAATATAAGCGACATTAGTTTTTTTTTCACGGACAGACCTGTCAGATTTATCTTGAACTCGAAATTTTGCTTCACCTTTGTAAAACTAACCTTTAAGGAATCTAATCTTAAATTAATTTCTTTCAAAACATATATAAAAATCAGTAATTAGTATTGTGATGTTATTATTTGATGTTTTTACAAATTGTCAGTTGGTTTCATAGCCTCAAGTTGGTTTCATAGGCATTTTGAGAAAGTTTCTGCCAAAATACGTGTTCCAGGGTAATATACACTGGACCACTGATGACAGGTGAAATGGGAGGAGCTGTTTGTATGTGCCGATAATGTAGTAGCGAAAACTTACTGAGTTTGATTATACTGTATAAATGTATAGACAATGGTTACAGCAGACTGTTTGAAAGATGCTTCTGGACTCTGTCAGTAAAAGTCGAGCTGGTGTTTGTTAAACTTAATTGAAAGCAAGGGATGAAAATAATTTCAAGAGACTCTGGATCTTGTTCCCGTCATACAACTTCTTTAGCTTCAGACTAGTTACAGAAAAAAAACCTAAAGCGAAATAAAGACAATAATGACCGGGACAGTTAATGAGGAACGTGAAGTCAAATTACAAGGAAATTTGCTATCTACACGAAGACTTGTCAATTTACAATTACGGCACTGGATTGGTAAAAGAATTTAAAAAGAAAAAAAGGCTAATTATAACAGTGATTAAAGAATAAAGCTAAATTACAGAGTCATGATTATAAGTTTTATTTCTCGTGAAAACTGGCTAAAACAAAATTACATGAGTTCGCCAGATGAGTTCTGACTAAGAGCGAAATGAGTGTATGGACATAAATCGATACGCTGAGTCTGAAACCAAACGGAACACAAAAGAGAAAGTTACGCTACAAGAAAAATAAACTTAGATGAAAAATGACAAAAGTAGGCGAAATATGAAGAAATATAAAAAAGATTGGAAAATGCAAGTCTGAAACTATTAGTTGATGAAGAGGGGCAACATCTTGCTCATTGAAGGGGTAACAAGTTACCTATTGATAAAACCCATCACCATCTTTCGGGTATTAGCATTTAAAGGAAAGCAAAGAGAAAAAGAAAGGCCTAATGCTACACCAATATCATAAACAACATCTTGTGTTTGTGCAAAAATTGCCAAACATGTAAAAATAATGTGGTAATAAACAGTAAAGTCGAAACTACTACTACTACTACTACTAACAACTAACCGCAGCACCAAGCCTCCTGAGGCCAACACAGCTATGAACGCTCCTCCTCCATCCCAATCTATTCAAAGCCTCCCTTTTCACATCCTCCCATGAAGTTCCCATTTCCTTTAAATCTTTCTTTATGACGTCCTCCCAACCCAGACGAGGACGATCTGCTTTCCGTTTAGCCCTAGACGGCTGACCGAAAAGAACAATCTTCGGTAATCTGTCATCCTTCATCCGCACAACGTGGCCTATCCACCTCAACCTTTCTTTCATTATAGAACTAGAGAGCGGTATTGAACCACATTTTTCGTACAGCCTATTGATTGAAATACGTCAGTCAGCCGGGTGCGCAGAATAATCCTTAAGCAATTTCTCTGGAAAACATCTAGCAAATCTACATCTTCTTTTCGAAACGCCCATACTTCAGAACCATATTTGACTACTGTCATCACTGTAGCTTCTAATATTCTAATCTTGGTTTGAAGACTTATCTTACTATTCTTCCAAACTTTTTTTTAACTGTGAAGAAACACCCTGAGCCTTGGCTATTCTACTTTTAATATCTTCACTGCTCCCACCATCTTTACTAATAATACTTCCAAGGTAATTGAAGCTCGCCACTTGATCAATCTTTTCAAAAGGTGACCCAACGTCACCTTTTCATCTTCACTTATTCCTAGCCTTAGTGACTTAGTTTTCTTAACATTATTTTTCAAACCTATTTTATCACCCCGAACTCGCAAAACCTCTAAAAGCTCATTCATTTTTCTCAAACCTTTTCTCTAGGATGCTTAAATCATCAGCATAATCTAAGTCCAGGAGAAGTTTCCCTCCCCATTTGATTCCGTGGTCTTCCATAGCCTTTCCTGTGATCCTTAAGACAAAATCCATCAAAATAATCCATATAAAGAGGGATAGAACACAACCCTGCTAAACTCCTGATCCAATACAAAACCATCTGCTAACCTCATTTCCTACCTCAACTGCAGCAGTATTATTCTCGTACATAGCAATAATCACTTTAATGTTTTCTTCTGGTGTACCATACAAGGATAAAACCTTTTCTAAAGCTTTCCTATCAACAGAATCGAACGCTTGGTCATACTCTATAAAACTGAGGACCATAGATATTTGACAACTCAGGCACTTCTCAATTATTAATCTAAGAATGAAAATTTGGTTGATGCGTCCTCTATCTTTTCTAAAGCCGCACTGATCTTCTCTTAAAACTTTGTCTACGGCATCTCTCAGTCTAAAAAGTATCAAATTACTAAGTAATTTGCTACCTACAAAGACCAGACTATTGCCTCGATAATTACCACACTCACTTTTATTACCTTTCTTATAAAGTGACTTAATTAAGGTTTTCCTAAAATCGTTAGGTACTTCCCCTTTTTCAAATATCATATTCATAATCTTCAGTAATTTATTTCTAACCTCCAAACCTCCATATTTAAGACACTCATTTATCACCCTATGAGTACCTGGAGCCTTATTATTTTTTAATCCTTTTAGTAGTGTCGCTGATTCTTCCTCACAAGACAAATCTTCCTTCACATCCAATGTATCACAAACTTTTTCATTTTCCTCTATATCTTTTCCTGCCACTCTATCTCGATTTACCAAATTCTCAAAATGCTCTGCCCATTTTCTTTAATTCTTTCCTTATCGCTAATTATGGCCCCAACCCTACCTTTAACTGAGCCAAGGCTGGATTGACTACTCCCTCTCAATTTATTGACATGCCACTACAATATTTTACTATTATGCCGTCTAGCTACATCTTCCAGATCCTCAGCAATTTTATCCATGGCCTCTACTTCACACCTCCTTAGTTCATATTTTAATTCTTTCTTCACTTTCTTTACATTCCTTTTATTTTCATATGATCTGTCACTCAAAAAATTCTTGTAAAAGTCCTTTCTTCTTTCTATTAAACATTAAGCTTTTTCACTAATATTCTTAGTTGCAGTCTTAGCTTTCTTCCTTACGACACCTTCAGCAACTCCACAAATTATTTTTATAAAATTGTTCCAACCATCTTCCACATTATTTAATTTTAAACCCTCAAGTTCAGTATTCAACTATTCCTGGAAATTTTCTCTCAAATTCTCGTCCTGGAGTCTACCAATATCATAACTTCCAGGGGGATAGTTATGCTTTCAAAATTTAAGCTTTAACTTAACCCTTGACACTACTAGATGGTGATCTTTAACTTTAACATCAATAACGGCATTCCTATGTACCCTAGTATTGGGTATTGATCCTGTCAGTCTTCAGTTTACTATAACATAATCAATAAGGTTTGCTGTCTCACAATCACGTGAAAACCATGTTAACTTATGGGCAATTTTATGACCAAACACCGTGTTGGTTATAACTAGATTGTTATACCTAAAAAATTGGAAAAGTCTTTATCCATAGCTGTTTTCTTTTTCTACACCAAATTTACCTCTTCTAGATTACCATCAATCCCTATTTCTACCAACCTGGGCATTAAAATCTCCAAGTAAAAAGATAATATTTCTACCTGGGACCCTGTCTATTTGCTCCTGTAACTGTAAGTAAAATTCACCTGAGTCACTAGTATCTCCGTCAATCGGTTCTACAGGGGCATATACAACTATAAGTGATACCCTCAACTTTTTAGTGATAAATTGAGCTATTAGTATTCTATTATTAATACCTTGCCAACCTAAACAAGACTTAGCAGCTTCCTTATTCATCATGAGCCCTACTCCCAGTCAATGTACTCCATCCTTCCTGTCTGAGCAAAAAAAATTCTATATCGTCTAATTTCAAACTTCCAACCCCTGGGATAAGAGTCTCTAAAACTTCTAATACGCTTCTGAAACTCCTAAAAATAAAAAGGACATTGGTAGATAATATCACCAATAAGTCTTAAACCGAATCGGTGGAAAACAAAGCGCATGTGAACATTATTATGATAGTTTATCAAGAGATGCAGTCAATGAGCCCAATAGCACCAATGATGAAATGTGTGATGCAATTGTAGCTGAAACCGTGTTAAAACTTGTGCATAACCCAAAAATGGCATAAGTAACATGTCAAGAGAAAACATAATGAAGTATATTATTGAATGGATTCACAGCAATTATTTTTATTTTAATGATAATATTCTACACGTCCTTATTTCAATAAGAATATTTTATACATTACTTTGTTATGTTTAATTATTTTTAGGGTAAGCTCACAAATCGAACATTTTAGAATATATATTAAAAAATCGGACACGTAAGAGAAGGAATTTTCAGAGACAAAGATACTACTAGCGGGGTTCATAGGAGGTATATTAGAATCTAAGATATGTTAACAGGGTTTTTACAAAGTCTGAGAGAGATTAAAAGATCAGATGTATTGAGTAAATGAGATGTATCTTCAAATGATTTACTGATTGAAAACAGATTAGAAGATATATATTACTCTCGCTCAAAATGTATCGGCTCTCGGAGTAAGATGGAAACAGGCAAATGCATTGTTAAGCATACCAATTATTTTATTCGAAATACTTTGTTGCTTGAAATAAGATGAGGAGAAATACAATGGTCTTGCTAAAATTGTCTGGTTTCTGGAAATAAGATGGCAGTAAGATAATGCATTATTCAAAATACCAAATATTTTATTTGAAACGCTTTGTTACTTGAAATAAGATGAGGAAAAATACAATGGTCCTGGTCATATTGCATGGTTTCTTGAAATTAGATACAAATAAGTAAATGCTTATTCTAAATACCAAAAATTGTCTTCAAATTGTTTTACTGCTTGAACTAAGATGAGGAGAAATGCAATCGTCTTGCTCAAATTGTGTAGTTTCATGAAATAAGATGGAAATGAGCAAATCCTTTATTTAAATTACCAAATATTTTCTTCAAAATGTTTTACTGCTTAAAATACGATGAAGAAATTTGCGATGATACCACTCAAAATGTACTGTTTCTTCAAAGAGAATGGAAATATGAAAATACATAATTCAAAAATACCAAATATTTTCTTCAAATGTTTTACTGATCGAAACAAATTGAGGAAATATGTGACACTGTCGCTCAAAATGTATTGGTTTTTGACATAAAATGGATATAAGCAGATGTATGCTCAAAATAAGCAAATGTATTATTCAAAATATACTATATTCTAATGGAATGCTTTGCTGCTTGAAATAAGATCAGGAAAAATGCAATGGTATTGCTCAAATTGTATGGTTTCTTGAAATAAGATGGATGTAAGCAATCTCAAAATGTACTGGCTCTTGAAATAAGATGGGAAATAAGCAAATGCACTATTCAAAATATTAAATTTGTACTGGAAATAATTTTTAAATTGAAATAAGTTGAGTGAATATGCAATGGAGTTGCACAAATTATATTGTCTCTTCAAGTAAGATGGAGATAAGCAAATGTATTGTTAAAATATCAAAAATTCTCATCAAAGGTTTTTCTGCTTGAAATCAGATGAGGAAACATGCGTCGGTGTTGCTAAAATATATTGGTTCTTAAAATAAGATAAAAATAAGCCAATGTCTTATTCAAAATGCGAAATTTTTTCTTCAAAGGCTTTACTGCTTAAAATAAGGTGAGGAAATGTACGCTGGTCTTGTTCAAATTGTGTGGTCTCTTGAAAAAAGATGGAAATAAGCAAATACCTTATTGAAAAATATAAAAATTTTTCTTCAAATGTTTGATGATGGTTATATGATGGTGTCTCTCAAAATGTATTTGTTTTTGAAATAAGATGGAAACAAGCAAACGCATTATTCAAAATATCATACATGATTTTGTTTTGTGGCTTGAAATAAGATGAGGAAACATAAAATATTTTGGTTCTTGAAACATAATGAACATAAGCGAATGCAATATTCAAAAATACCAAATATTTTCTGCTTGAAGCAAGGTGAGGAAATGTTTTACTGCTTGAAACAAGATGAGGAAACATGTGATGGTATCTCTCAAAATGTATTGGTTCTTGAAATAAGATGGAAATAAGCAAATTTATTTTTTAAAATACCAAATATTTTACTCAAAATACTTTGTTGCTGGAACTAAGATGAGAAATATGCAATGGTGTTGCTTAAAATTTATTAGTTTTTGAAATACGATGGAAATAAGCAAATGAAATCTTCAAAATATCAAATATTCTCATGACATTTTTTGCTGCTTGATATAAGATGAGGGAATATACGTTGGTGTTGCTTAAAATATATCGGTTCTTGAAATAAGATAGTAATCAGCAAATGCCTTATTCAAAATACAGAATATTTTCTTCAAAAAACTTTATTGCTTGAAATAAGATAAAGAAATAAACGTTGGTATTGCTCAAATTGAGTGGTTTCTTGAAATAAGATGGAAATAAGCATATACCTTATTCAAAAATACCAAATATTTTTTTCAAATGTTTTACTGATTGAAATAATATGAGAAAATAGGCAATGGCGTCTCTTAAAATGTATTGTTTTTTTAAATAAGATGGAAATAAGGAAATATCTTATTCAAAATTACAATTCATTTTTTTAAAATGTTTTACTGGTTGAAATAAGACGAGGAAAAATGTTTGATTCTGTCGCTCAAAATGTATTGAAATACGATGAAAATAAGATTATACATTATTCAAAATACCAATTTTTTATTCGAGATACTTTGTTGCTTGAAATAAAATGAGGAGAAGTAGAATGTTCTAGCTCAAATTGTTTAGTTTCTTGAAATAAGATGGGAATAAACAAATGCATACTCAAAATACCAAATATTTTTTTGGGATACTTTGTTGCTTGGAATAAGTTGAGGAGAAATGTAATAGTCTTGCTCAAATTGTATGGTTTCTTGAAATAAGACGGAAATCAGCAAACTTCTTATTCAAAGCACCAAATATTTTTTTCAAAATGTTTTACTACTTGAAATAAGATGAGGAAATATGTGATGGTATCCCTCAAAATATACTGTTTATTGAAATAGGATGGAAATGAGCAAATGCATTATTCAGTAATGCCAAATATTTTATTCGAAATACTTTATTGCTTGAAATAAGCTGAGGGAACATACGATGGTGCTGCTAAAAATATTTTGGTACTTGAAATAAGATGGAAAGAAGCAAATATATAATCCAAAACATCAAATATTCTCATGAAATGTATTTCCGTTTGGAATAAGATTAGAAGAAATGCAATGGCCTTGCTAAAATTGTGTGGTTTCTTAAAATAACATGAAAATAAGCAAATTCTTTATTCAGAAACACCAAATATTTTCTTCAAATGTTTCACTGATTAAAATAAGATAAAGGAATATGCAATGGTGCCTCTCCAAATGTAATGGCCCTCGAAACAAGATGGGAAACAGGCAAATTCACTATTCAAAATCCTAAATATTTTATTATACTTTGCTGCCTGGAATAAAATGAAGAAATATGCAATGGCGTTGCTCAAATTGTATTGTTTCTTCAAATAAGATGGAGATAACAAAATTTGTTATTCAAAATATCAAATATTCTAATTAAATGTTTTGCTGCTTGAAATAACATGAGGATATATACATTGGTGTTGCTTAAAATATAATGGTTCTTAAAATTAGATAAAATAGCCTTATTCAAAATACAAAATAATTTCTTCAAAATGGTTTACTGCGTGAAATAAGATGAGGGAATATACGTTGGTCTTGTTCAAATTGTGTGGTTTCTTAAATAACATGAAAATAAGCAAATTTTTTATTCAAAAATACCAAAAGTTTTCAACAAATGTATTACTTGATAAAATAAGATGAGGAAACATTGATGGTGTATCTCAAAATGAATTGGTTCTAGAAATAAAATGAAAATAAGCAAATACTTTATTCAAAATACCAAATATTTTATACAAAATACTTTGTTGCTTTAAATAAGATGAGGGAATATGCAATGGTGTTGCTCAAAATATATTGATTTTTGAAATAACACTGAACTAAGCAAATTTATTATTCAAAATATCAAATTTCCTCATGAAATGTTTTGCTGCTTGAAATAAGATGAGAAAATGTATGTTGGTGCTCCTTAAAATATATTGGTTCTTGAAATAAGGTAGAATTAAGCAAATGCCTTGTTCAAAATACCTGATATTTTCTTCAAAATACTTTGCTGCTTGAAATAAGATGAGGAGAAGTACGATACTGTCGCTTTAAATGTATTATTTCTTGAAATAGAATGGAAATAAGCAAACGAATTATTTAAAATACCGAATATTCTCATCAAAATGTTTTGGTGATTGAAATATGATGAGGAAATAGTGGATGGTATCTTTCAAAATGTATTGATTCTTTAAATAAGAAGGAAAGACCCAATTGTATTATTCAAAATACCAAATATATTATTCGAAAAGCTTTGTTGCTTGAAATAAGATGAGGAAACATGCATTAGTGCTGCTCAAATTGTATTGCTTCTTATAATAAGATGGAAATAAAAAAAATGCATTATTGAAAATCTCAAATAGCTTCATGAAAATGTTTCCTGTTTGAAGTAATACGATGAAAAATGCGATTGTATTTCTTAAAATACATTGTTTCTTGAAATAAGATAAAAATAAGCAAATGTTTTTTTCAAAATACAAAATATTTTATTAGAAATACTTTGTTACTTGAAATAAGATGAGGAAATAACCAATGATGCTGCTCAAATTGTATTCTTTCATGAAATAAGATTGAAACAATATAATATATTGTTCAAAATATCAAATTTTTTC
This sequence comes from Artemia sinica, assembly GCA_027921565.1. Classification (NCBI taxonomy): domain Eukaryota; kingdom Metazoa; phylum Arthropoda; class Branchiopoda; order Anostraca; family Artemiidae; genus Artemia; species Artemia sinica. The sequence continues at coordinate 58,110,614 of CM051264.1, read as the reverse complement.
ATAAAAATGTTTTGCTGATTAAATAAGATGTGGAAATATGCTTTGGTGGTGCCCAAAATATATTGTTTCTTGAAATAAGATATAAATTAGCAAATGCTATGTGAATTGAGAAATTATAAAGATTCAGACCTGAATGAATTATTAACAGCTTCATAATAGAATCTCTACTGCTATAATCTGTTCATTTATAACCATACATGGCATTTTTTAATACCCCAAGTGTTGCCATCTTGGCACACCCAGGGTACCCTCAGCCAAACTGCTGCACCCCAGGAATCCAGAGTAAACCTAACTTTTTTTTACCTAGGTTACAAAATGTTAACTATTTGTAAACTAGGTTCGTTTCGGTTCAGCAAGCGTGCCCGCAAGCTTACTGAACCCGAACGAACATAGCTTTAAAATACTAAAAACAAGGTAGTAAAACAAAACGTCATCTATAATCATAAATGAATAGATGATAGCAGTAGAGCTTCTTTTATGAACTTGTCAATAGTCCATTCAGGTCTGAATCTTGATAAATTCCCACTTCATATGGCATTTGCTTTTTTCCATCTTATCTCAAAAAACAATATATTTTGAGCACCACCAAAGCATATTTCGACACCTCATTGCAATAAGAAAAACATTTTGAAGAGAATATTTTATATTTTGAACAATACATTTGCTTATTTCCATCTTGATTTAAGAGCCAGTATAATTTGAGCAACAGCATTGCATATTTTCTCATCTTATTTCAAACGACTGCGTATTTCGAATAAAATATTTGGAATTTTGAATAATAAAATTACTTATCTACATATTATTTCAAGAAACCATACAATTTTAGCAAATCCGTCGCATATTTCCTCATCTTATTTCAAGCAGTAAAACGTTTATGAAGGAAATATTTGGTATTTTCAAATAACACATTTCCTTATTTACAATCTTATTTCAAGAAATAATACATTTTGAAAAACAACATCACATATTTCCCCCTATCTTATTTCAAGCAATAAAATGGTATTTTTGAATAATGCATTAAGCATATCCAATATTATTTCAAGAAACCGAAAATTCTTTTTCTTACATCTCCGACTTTTTAACAAATATTCTAAAACAAAGCAATTCATAAAATATTTTTATTGAAATAAAGACATGTATAATATCATCAAAGAAATAAAAACGGATGTTTTGACTCCATGCCATAATATACTGCATGTTTCTCTTGACAAGTCACTTATTCCGTTTTGGGGACATACACGAGTCTTATGGTTTCAGCTAAAAGTGCAACACACGTTTCATCATTGGTGCTATTAGGTTCATTAACCGTACCTCTTGGTAAATTATAAATCGCAGTAGTAATGTTCTCAAGCGCTTTCTTTTCCATCATTCGTAAATTCCTTGTGGATATTATATGCAAATGTCCTTTTTATTTTGCTTTTGATTTTACTGTCTATTACCACATTATTTTTCCATAATTGGCAGTTTTGGCAAACATAAAGATAAGGTTTATTATATTAGCTTAGTAGTAGGCCTTTCTTTATCTATTTGCTTTCTTTTGAATGTTAACACCCGAAACATGTTAATAGGTCATATCAACAGGTAACGTGTTAAGCGCACATTTAGCAAGAATAGCCTCTCTTCATCAACTGGTAGTTTCAGGCTTGCATGTTCTTTGAGTGGTATCATCTTGGATATCTTACTTTCTCATGTCCACCACCTGCACAAGACTTGAATTTTTTCGATACTCCAAAGTAATATAATCTCTAACAGTCATGATAATGCAAGCGTACATTTCCTAATAGTGATATTACTAGTGGTTGTTTCATAGTTCAAAAGTATGACCTTGCTAGCATTAATTGCCACGACAATTCTATCATGTGCACACACTTTCTTGGAATACTCCGTCTTTAGACATAAAAAAAGTTGAAAAAAATTCCAAGTCAAGCAATTCTAGGCAAAAAAAGAAGTGTGACCGCAAACATTATTTTTCAATCAGATGATAAATAAAAATTGAAAAATTTCTAAGCAAAAACAGTTAAATTTTAAAAAATTAAGTACAAAATAGGAGGGGGGTGGGGTTAAAAGGGGGGGGGGGGGGGGGGGGGTAATGGAGTCCTTGGTGGTTGGGACTCGGATGACTAATGATATTAAAACTCTATTCTCGGTGCCTTTTACTATAATACATTTAAAAATTCCGTTTTTTATTCACTTAATACCGATTTCCTATGAAAATGTAAGCCGGTTTCATTCAAACCAAATAAAAAAAAATTATTCATATTATTGTCACATGAATTTACCTCGGGATTCATGGCCAGGCAAAAATTACGTAAATAAGATGCCGTTTCTTACCTGTCTACATGTATGTAAATGACCCAAAGGCATCGGATACCTTTCTGGGTATGCTACTATGTAAGTAGGTTAATGTAGGTAATGTAAGTAGGTTAGTAAAGGCATGCTTTAGTGGTCAAGTAGTGATGTATGTTACGGAGTTATAAATGCCCCAATACTTAAATATTAGATTTTATTATTGCATATTTTGTAACACAGGCTTCATTTCATATAGTTTAGGCTTTAGTTGAAAAGGATTACTCTTTACTTACAATTCATCTTGGCAATTGTTTATCTAAGGCTCTCTCACATGTTAGGGGAGTTAACACTCTCCTTGATCAGCAATTTTTTTACATTAAAGTTTAATGCATGCATAGCAACGCTTCAAAAATGATAATCATGCCTGAAAAGTATACCTTTTCAAATGCTTCTCAGTTTGGTGAGAGGGGTCTGAAATATCAAATTGACGCTTGTGTTTCAGGAGTCGTTCTTAAAGAATTGGAACAAAATTCAAACTTTCGAGAAAGGAGCGAGGTATTGATGAGAAGGGAACCCCCCTTTAAATACACAATAGTTTCTGTTCGTTTTAAGCTTTAGTGTGGCTCTTTGCTTTCAGTTGAAAAAACTTGTTTTTTTTATTTAATTTCAGATCGTTTTTTTTAAATAAGGCAAGAAAATCTGGCTCCATTTCAACGGAAAAATCCTCCCTCCCCACTAATATATCTTCTAGACAATTCAAACCCGGTGAAAATTTTTGCCCGATGTTGGGGTTCCACCCCTTGTTTCTTTTCTTTTCAGATAAATGACCTATTTTCTTTTCTGTAGTTATATTTACCTACAAGACAAATTTCAATTGTGAGTTAACTCTCGTCGCCAAGGCAAAAATTTTGCAAGAGAAAGTAAATTGCCTTGATTATAATTCAGTATGAGTCATTTCATGGGCCTGCTAAAATTCAAGTCATTGATTTTCAAAATATTTGCAGAGCGAATTCAATGGACGGACCTCATACATTTGATTGGCCCTTGAAACACTGAGCCACTCCCCAAGTGCCAAGATTCTTTTAGTGTCACAATATTATTTAGTTAGTCTGTATTGCGAGTTGACGTTGAGACCCCGTGTGGGAATCTATATATGTGTTTGTGGGAGATTACATTTTTTTGGAAGATTACAAATAAGCTATTTTCTAAAGCTGTGTAGACCATTTTTGCAGGAACCCATACAGGGTAGGAAAAGAGTTGTGAGAAATACCGCCATTATCATGTCTACAGGGGGGTTCGTTCACCCTCCAAGGAGATAGCAAGGTATTTTAGTGGTGACCCGGGTTGGGTGCACCCTTGGCCTTAGAGTTTGGCCGTCTGACTGTTCGATCACGTTATAATACCCTGGAGCAGGGTATATTGTAAATTGGTTATTAACATACCCTAAATTTACAGAACTGTTTTGGTAAGTGTGGGCATCCCATAATAATATTTGGTTCCAGCGGGGCTATCCCCTCCAGTAAGTTGTGTAGCACCATTTTTGCAGCAATAAGTGGTGAAATCCGTACCTTGCCAGCTCGAATACTGGTGGCAGTCGTGGCTTACCAGTTCGAATACTGGTGGCAGCAAGAAAGGTCCTATCTGTAAACATGATAGTAAAAGAATTCCTCGCTTTCGAAGAGATAAGTTAATTTACCTTACATAGTAGCCTATTATGATTATATATAAAAAAAAATCGCGAAAAGAAAAATAAATTATGAAGATCTAAATAGGCTGTGGCTAGTTATACACTAAAAAATTTATGAATCAGTATATAGCGCAACTAATTAGTGTACAAAAATAACAGGCTAATTGATATGCAGTGCAGGAGAAAGGGTATAGCCCACTTTCATCAACTCTTTTCATCAAGGTTTGGGCTGAGCCTAAATGGAAATTAGAGAAAATTAAAAAAAATCGACCGTTTTTCGTGGGAATGGTTTCACAATAAAAAAAGAAATAACGTAAAATTAATCGAGTTTTGAGTTTACAATGGGGGAATCTCTCCGTATTAGAAAGTATTACAGGGTTTAAGAACGGATAAGAAAAAAGTGAAAGTCGGGTCATTGTTTGAGTGAATTGGTGGACATAGATATAACCGTCAGTGACGAAGGTTATAAGATTATTGAAGACGGCAAATTAGGAGAATTTTTTAGTTTTGTGCGCACATTGGATAAGGAAGGTAAGAGGCACCTGTCCTATTGAGTAATTAGCCTAAGATCAGATTAAATTTGGAGTAAGAGTATCCAGGGAGGATACGTGATTTGTTTTACAGGGTAGTTCCCCTGTTTGAGTTTTAGTCCAGCTAATTCACTAGTGGAATATTCGCACCATTTTTCAGTTTACTTTCTTGTCCAACCCCTTTTAATTTGTTTTTCGGAGATATATTTCACTCGTGTAAAATTGCTTGTTGTGAAAGAAGTCGTTATTCCATAATGAAATCTAGATATTCCGGTTATTTGAAAAATTGTTGAATATCATTACACGGCGGTAAGAATTCACAATAGTAATTGCGTACCATAATTTTTGCGTGTGCCAATTGTTGAACTTGCCACGATTGACTAATTAATTAAGAGATAATATAATCGAGGAGGTAAAATGTCATAAAATGAGGGGGCACGAAGAAAACAAGTAAGATATAATATATGACAAACAAGACCAACTCACCCCTCAAATGCTGTGAAAATGAAGGGGAGTTGCGGGTAAGAGAAAATAAGGATAGAGAACGAACATATTCAGAAAATGAACTAGGAAGGTATAATGGCAGAAGGAACCAAAGTAATCCAAGTAGCAGGAGTAGCAGAAGTTCAAATTCCAGCAGGGGCTCACAAAAAAAGTAGTCATGCAGAAATGACACAATATTTATTAAATTACATGAAAGAGAGAAAGGAAGAATAAAATAGCCTAGAAGGCTGATAGAATATAATAGAAAGCAGATAAAATAGCCAGAGAAAGAAAATAGAAAGAAGATAGAGAAGAAAGAGAGGATATTAGAATAGCTAGAGAACGAAAAGAGGAAGAAGAGTGAGAGAGATCACCAAGAGTTCAAAAGAACCATGATAGTCCTAATAAAAGCCCGCTGGAGAATTCCAGAAAGTGAGATTTTATCACAACTAACTTCTAGGCTATCGGATAGCCATAATAATTTGTCTAAGAATCAATCGCGAGAAAAAAAATTACCAGACATTAAATGCTAAAACGGAAAAATAGGCTACTTCGTTAACAAGGTGGGGACGTGAACCAGCCCATAAAATAAATTGGGATGCTGAGCCACCCTGTCGAAAAAACAAAATGCTTGATGTTCGTGTTCAAAATGTTGACAATCCACAAAAATGGGATGCGCAAGTAAAAAGACCACGTAAATTTGAAAATAAGACGCAAGAAAATGATTTCCGAGAAAGTTTTCAGAAAGTAAAAAAATTCAAAACACAATTAACGAATATGAGATGCTAATAAGTACATGCGAAAATGAAGCACTGATTGTACCAGAGAAAAATGAGAAGAAATTTATTGTACGCGCTTTTCCTCGTAAAGTTCAAGAAATTTTAGTACAATATGAGAAACTAAATGTCAGAATCTACTTCTCAATTAATAACGCAATATTTGTTTCTGCGGTAAAAGTAAAAAAAAAAGAAAAAAAGAGAGAAATAAGATGCAAAGCGGAACTACAATAAAGAAAGGCAGTCAAACATAATGGACACTGGAGTCCAACTCAGATTTCATGACGATTTATTTAATGCTACTACAAAAGAAAAGAAAACTAAAAAAGAGAAAAGAAATATTAAACGGAGCTACAATAAAGAAATGCAGTCAAAGATAGTGGACACTCACGAAGGAAAAAGTTGAGAAAAGTGAAAAAGAACAAATAAATGCAAAAAAGTGACAAAAATGGAGATTCAGCCTGCAGTGGCGAAAAATAAAAAAAAAATAGATGAGCTGTGCCTAGCTAACGTAGATAAAATAAATTTTAGAGGGGAATAAGACATGATGATCACCTGTATTTTCGGCCTTGGATTATTCGAAATTATGCCAAGGGGCAATTGACACTTTAATTGAGAAGTGGGGTTGTTTCCACAGATGTAAATTAAGAGCTAGTGCAGCCAATTGTTCATGATGGCTGGCATCATCGAATGTGCCAGAAACTGATTCTCTGCTCCTCTCAAATGTAAATTCGTGAGAGTGAGAAAAGTTGTATTTTTGATTGTTCTGAGCACGATCATTTCTGCGAATCTTGGAGACTTCAATTTTCAAAACCTAAAGTGGATGCCATACGATAGAAACCATGGTGGTTGTACAGTAGAGACGAGTGGATGACGACAGATCCTGAGCCAAGCGGTGGAAGTAAAGGCACTGGTGGAAGAAAGAAGACAAATGGATTTTGTAAAGTTGAAGTTCAGTGTTATGTTTGTATGGGTGGACCAGCGTGGTGCATAGATGGTAATTTATCTTACGGGGGGAGTTGTTGGGGTTTACCCCTTGTTCCTTTTCTTCTCAGATAAATGACCTATTTTCTTTTCGGTAAATATATTTGCCTACAAGATAAATTTCAATTGTAAGTTAACTCTCGTCGGCAAGGCAACAATTCTGCAAGAGAGAGTAAATTGCTTTGATTATAATTCAGTGTGAGTCAAGTCATCGCATGGGCTTGCTAAAATTCAATTCATTGATTCTGAAAACATGTGGAGGGCGAAGTCAATTGAGGGACCTGACACATTTGATTGGCCCGCGTCACACTGAGCCACACCCCAAGTGCCAAGATTTTTTAAGTGATATAATATTATTTAGTTAGTCTGTATTGAGAGTTGTCGTTGAGACCCCGTGTAGGGATCTATATATGAGTTTGTGTGAGGTTACGCTTTTTTTGGGAAGATTACAAGTAAGCTATCTTCTAAAGCTGTGTAGACCATTTTTCCAGGAACCCAGAAAGGGTAGGAAAAGAGTTGCGAGAAATACCGTCATTGTCATGTCTACAGGGGGGGAGGTTCATTTAGCCTCAAGGAGATAGCTACAGGTTTTAGTGGTGACCCGGGTTCGGCAATCACTTGGCCTTAGAATTTGGCCGTCTGACCTTTTGATCACGTTATCATACGCTGGGGTAGGGTAGATTGTAAATTGGGTATTAACATACCCTATATTTACAGAACTGTTGTGGTAAGCGCGGGCACCTCATTATAATATTTGATGCCAGCGGGGCTTTCCCCTCCAGTAAGTTGTGTAGCACCATTTTCGCACCAATAAGTGGTGAGATCGGTACCTTACCACCCTAATACCCGACAACTATCTTTAACATCTCAACGCGTAAAACTGAGTTGGCAAAGAGAAACCAAAACACATAAAAAGAATTTCCTATAAGAATTCTCGCGAATATTTACAGTGTAAAATTTCCCCTAAAAAGCTCACCTCCCCCGGGCTACTTAAAAAGCACACCAGAACTTTTAATTTCCGTTCGTATAAGCCCTCTCCCAATATTGTAGGACCACTGGGTCGATACGATCACTCCTGGGAAAAAACAAAAAGCAAATATTATAAAATAAATAAACAAACACGCATCCGTGCTCTTTCTTCTGGCAAAAATATAAAATTCCACATTCTTAGATATAGGAACTGGAAACTTTTACAGTGGAGTTTTCCGATACTCTGAATCTGATGGTTCGATTTTCCTTGAAATTGTTTGACTTTTAGGGGGTATTTTCTCCCTTTTTCATAGCTCAGGCAAATTTTCTTAGGCGTGTTGCCATATGATACGTAACACTAGATTTAATGGAACTTATATATTTGGAAACAGCATAATAAGCCAATTCTGTTTATATATTCATTAGTATAAAAATTCCTATTAGTATAAGTTTTTTAGAGTTTCGGTTACTATTGAGCCGCTTCGCTCCTTACTCACAGTTCCTTGCCACAAACTGTTTGATTCTGACGATTTAAAATTCTAAAACTAAATTATACCTTAAATAAACTTTTCTTTTGCTTTGGGATTATCTCAAAATTCTAATATGGAATAAAAAAAATTAAAAATAAACAAAATATGTAACTGACAATTCGAGGTATGTGAAACTTAACGAAAAGAAAAAAAGAAAATTTAACAAAATGTTTTTTTTCTCCTCGATGAAATTCTACCGCAATTCAGTAAACTATGTGTTTCTCGCTAAGAAAATCTTTGACCTTTTGGTTTCCTGGGTTTCTCGTTTCTGTGTGAACTAATTGATTAAACAAGGAAAATCGACAACAGTTTAGGCTTATCTTTATCAAAGAGAATGAACAATGTTGTTTGTCGGGGAGGGAGAAGAAGGGCACTACCCTCCCCCTATTCATTTTGAAAAGTGTTTTTCTCTGCATTTTCAGGGGGAAACGCCTTTTTGAGTATTTCATCGAAAACTTGAAAAAAAACTCTCCACATATATTTTGGAGAATACAATTTACCGCCTTCCCCTACTTTTTGTCAATTGAAGCCAATGAGAAGGGAATTAGGAGCAATTTTGTGCTTTCACAAGCATTGGGCGGGTAACTCGTATATGAGAAATACAAACATTAAGGAGAAAGATTGAAAGAATGCTTAAATGTAGAGAAGATAAGGGAAAATTTTCCCCCTCTGTGTACCCTTATTCGCAGATATGGCTATACGGTATTTTGGCCAAAGTTAAACATCCAAAACTGTTCTTTTTATTCACAACTAAGACAAAATAAGAAATAAAAAAATGGTTGTTATTTTGTAAAGAATTCTAAAGGTACATTTTATTATTTTTTTTAAATAGTTTTACAGCCTTTTTGTATTGTCGTATTTTTTGTCTTTTTATGCTAAATACTTAAACAAGCGAAACTCACATGAAACTGATGTCTTTTGCATTGATGTGTGAAACCTAGCCTGATTCGAAATCTTTGTAAAACTCCAGTTTAAACAAGGTGCAACATGTCCACCAAGCCAGTGCAAAGTTTTAACTTAGACAATATTTGCACTCAGTCGAGCCTTAAATCGCTTTCACACCTCTGCATCGAAGTTTTGTAGTTTGGACCGGCTTGAAGCACAAGAACCCTATAGTGCAATCGCAACTCTGCATAAAAATTGTGTAGCTTGAACTTCCATCGGTTGGAAGCATAGGAAGCCTATAGTGTAATCACACCTTGTGCGATCGCATCTATGCACCAAAGTTCTGTTGAATGGACTTACATCCGTTAGAAGTACTGACAGTCCATAGCGTGATTGTTCCAAAAGTGTTCGCTTTTCTTAATTTGAAGCGGTAAATCTGAGGTTCATAACTTTTGATTGGTACCATTAAATTTGATGAATTTCACATGTTTGAATATGAATCAAATTTATTCTTTTGATGTATCCATTGTTATCAAGACTCTGTCTCTTAGAGTTTTGGTTACTATTGAGCCGTGTCGCTTCTTACTTACAGTTCCTTAACACAAACTGTTTTGAGAACCAATACCAAGGTGTTTTGACAATTTAACAGACTCGAACCATCTGAACAAGAACATTTTGGGATTGAATTCCCTATGGCACCGGGTAAATACCCTGAAGGTTTAAATACGACCTTTGTCAATATCTGTTGCGCGTTGAAGTACAAACAGTCAAGCAGGGTTGCCGCGGCCATAGATTTATCCATGAAACATGGATTTTTTAACCCCTGACATGGACTTCGGAAACGCCATGGATTTCCATGGACTTTTCAAGAAAACATGGATTTTTTTTCACATGATATGAATTTGGCGTCGCCCAGAAAATCAATCTTTAAGTCAAGCCAAAACGGGTTAGCGGACCAGCTGTCTCACTGCTCTTAAATATGTGGCCATAGAGGACGCTCCAGATCCAGCTCAGCTGGACCAGCTGACTTGCTGAAGAAGTCCGTGAAATTCAAAACTTCTGGAATGTGACTTGTTTTGACCAGTTCTAACGTTTTATCTATACCCTAAAACAAAAAATCTGCCCTTGCTTTTGCCCCCACCAAGGAAAGTTGGAAATGGCTGTACAGGAGAGCTATGTGCGATAGAGATAACCTTTTAGTCAACCTCATCAGTTTTGCGTCTGATAATGCAAGTGTGATGCTCGGTAAACAAGCGGGTCTGGCTGCGATTTTAAAAAAAGATGTGCTGTGGCTCGCCATTTTCGGGTGTATTTGCCATTCTTTCTCTCTGTGTTTGGCCGCTGCTTGCGATGTTCTAGATCATGAAATAATACAATTTGCTCACGACATGTACAATTTTCTCGCTTATAGCCCTAAAAAGAAAAGTGAATTTGCCGAGTGTCAGAAGTTCGTGGACGTTGCCGAACACACAATACTTTACCCGTAAAAGACACGCTGGCTAGCAAAATGGAGCAAGTTGTGAAGAGGTTGCTTGAGCAGCGGGATGTTCTGAAAATTTATTTTCAGAGTATGCTCGCTGATAACATTCCCACCGTTGTGAGCATGCATGAGGGACCCGGGAATGTCAAGCTTCGTGTTTTTTACCTTTTTTGGGGTATATACTGCTTGTCGTGAACGAGTTAAACATTGAGTTTCAAAGTGAAAGTGTCAGGGCTCACCAAATCCTGAAGAAAGTCCGGGAAATATTGAAAGAATTATGCAGAACTTCATTAAACAGAAAGTTGTAGACAGAACAGACCCCTTCAAAATAAATATGCGGTCCCAGAATAATCTTAGACCTCACGAAAACGTCTACTTTGGGCCCAAGATTCGGGCGCTCCGTGACGGAATGATTGGAGACGTGGATTTCAGTCGCAAATTGATTTCCGTTAAAAATAAGTGTGTCATGTTTTACCAAAGACTGTGTGAGGAAATCATTAGAACGGTCGATTCCAGTGACGAGCTTTCAGTTCAGCTGGAGTGCGTTGACCAAAGGTAGCAGTAAGTAACCGTATCAATAGCTTGGTAGGAATTTACTCACGGTTTTCCGCTACCATGAGTTTTGATACTGACCAACTTGACAGAGACTGGCGGAAGCTCTGAATTATCCGCAATTCTCTTGACGATTTGGTCAAAAAAGAGCCAGGGTCATTTTGGTGTGAGCTTCGCAAGCTCACTAACGCAGGTGACAACCCCTTATTCAGTGCGCTGCCAGCGTTAATGCAGATACTGCAGATATTGTCTCTGCCACATTCATCAGCAGCAGCGGAAAGACAATTTTTGCTACTTAAGTTGAATAAGAAACCTCTAAGAAACAAGCTGGATCCAGAAACGAAGTTGGCACTCATGAGAGTGAATCGGTATGCCCCGGTTCCACACGAATGGGATATCCCCGATTCACTCATGAGGCGTGCTTGACGCTGGAAGTGAAAAAGGGAGAGAAGGGAAGTACCGTCGCGGACAGAAACAATCTTCCTTATGTGTTCGCGGTGAACTTTAAATGTTTTTTTGTCATTATTTGACGTTCGTTATCGTTATTTGAAAATATTATTTGAAGTTCACGAATAAACCATACCTGATTGGAATTTGATTACTGCTTATAAAATGTAGAATGCATATACAATTTTTTTTGGTATATTCCAAATGTCGTGAATCGATTAAGTTCTGTTCAAGGCACAAGGTTAGTCAGCTTTTCATTCTTGCGTGCCACAGTACTTCTATCAGCAGAGAGGGAAATCACTATAGTTTTCGATTCCCGTCACCTAGCGATAGAATGCAATTTATCTCCATGTTGCAAAACAGTCGAGTCAGGGCGCGAATCGGAATTCCGTTCTGTCAAAACCAAAAGTAAATAACCGTAACAGAAGTAGGAAAGTTGAGCGCATCCAATCAGCCTAGACCCCCCACGTTCTTTCATGCAAATGTTTTCTTCCGGTCGAATCGCCTATCTTTTTGTACGAAGAAATCGGCCGGAAGAAAATGGACGCAAGGGTCTAGCCTGATTTGAGACCAGCATTGCGCTTATAGCAGTTTCTTACTTCCATTTTATGTACTTCTGGTCAGAACCTAGCTATACTTTCGGTTCACACAGATGCAATCTCACGGTTTTTGCACTTACTCACGGTTTCTCCATAATGACGGAATATTCTACATTTTGCTGGTTTGCGAGATACGTTGAAATATTCCAGTGCATTGGACGAACTATCACATGAAAAAAAAAAAAATGCAAACCGTGCACTTCCACGTTGCAATTATATGAACGAAGGTCTACGTCATCGAAAAGCCATACCTGCGAGCGACGCGAAGCGTCGCGAGCGGCAAATTTTTTCGTATCATTGGCAACAGTGACAAACATGGAAAAACATGGATTTTTTTCTTGAGCTGGTGGCAACCCTGCAGTCAACGTTATATGTTCTGCACGGTTACCACCTGTGGCACGAAAGTGCTATTTTAGCACTATTATATTAAGCTTAGCACTGTAGCACGTAATTAGGGTTGCTAAAATAGTGCTAAAATAACACGAAAGTGTTCTAATTAGCACTATTACAGTCGATTTTTTTTTTTACTATATCTCATAAATCGCTGTGTAGCACGCAAATTTGGGCAATTGTAGCACTTTAGGAACTGACCGTAATGGCAGCCCTGATGTTCTGTAAGTTTCGAGCTAAGCAGAGATCTAAAATGTAGTCAGGCCTGGATCGAATGTGTGTGGGGCCCGATTAGACTTTGTTCTTTGCGGGGTCCTCTTTATATATTAAATAGGTACTTGTATGATATACGCCCTACCTAATGTCCTTCTAATACGTTTCTCTGACGCTAAATCCTAATGAAATATACCAAAGTAAGATAAAAATATAATGCTTTAGAAACAAATTTGGGCTATATATTTGCAAATTAAGGGAGCGGGGTTAACATATAGCGGGTCTGCATGCATAATGTGTTAGGTACAATTATTCTGCATTTTATGTAGTAAAAATTGTTTTCTAACTTCACACTGTCCAAATACTCCCCCCCCCCCGTAATGTAAAAATATATAGCCAAAATTATATATTTTCCATCTATTTTGTCACTTCCCTTTGTCTTGTTTCTCGCTAAGCTGAAAGAAACTAATGAAAGAAAAACCGGTTTCTATTATATCTCAATGAATGAACAACTTGAGCGGTAGGGCGTTTATCATACAAGTACCATTAAATATCAAACAGTTCGTGGTAACGAACTGTAAGTAAGGAGCGACCCGGCTCAATGGTAACCGAAACTCTAAAAAACAGGATTTTGATACCAATAGATACATCAAAAGAATCAGATTTTAATTCTGATTTCAAATATAAAGTTTCATTAAGTTTAATCTTACCCATCAAAAGTTACGTGCCTGAGAAAATTTGGCTGATTTTCGAAAAAAGGGGGAAAGACCCCCTAAAAGCTATAGAACCTTAATGAAAATCACACCATCATATTCAGCGTATCAGAGAACCCTACTGTAGAAGTTTCAAGCTCCTATCTACAAAAATGTGGAATTTTCCATTTTTTGCCAGAAGAAAGATCACGGATGCGTGTTTATTTGTTTGTTTGTTTGTTTGTTTGTTTGTTTTTTTTTTTTTCCCAGGGGTGATCGTATCGACCCAGTGGTCCTAGAATATCGTGGGAGGGCTCATTGGAACGGAAATTAAAAGTTCTAGTGCCCTTTTTAAGTGACCAAAAAAATTAAGGGCAACTAGGCCCCCTCCCACGCTCATTTTTTCCCAAAGTCACCCGATCAAAATTTTGAGATAGCCATTTTGTTCGGCATGGTCGAAAATATGATAAAAATGTCTTTTAGGATGACTTGATACCCCAAAGTCCCCAGGGGGAGGGCTGAAAGTTATGAACTTTACTCAATGTTAACATATAGTATTGGTTATTGGGAAGTATACAGACTTTTTCAGAGGAGATTTTTTCTGGTAGGTGGGGGAAGGAGAGGGTCGGGGGCTATATGGAAGGATCTTTCCATGAAGGAAGTTTTCATGGGGGAAGGGACATTGCTATGAAGGGGGCGCCGGATTTCCCAGCATTATTAAAGAAAAAGATCAGGAATTAAATAAAAAAAACAAGTTTTTCAACTGATCAACTGATTGTGATTAAGAGGTCATTTTTAAAGAACTGGAAAAAAATTTGAACTATAGTTTAAAGAGCAGGGTATTGACTAGGGGGCGAACCCCCTAATATACGTGTTAAAAATTTATGAATATAGAAGTTCGTTACGTAAGTTAATTCTAAGTTACGTATATTTATTACTATTAAAAACGTTCGTAAATAAAATTAAACAAGTTTCGAGAAAGCCATTTAACCAAATATAATATGCAAATTTTGTTTTAATTATTCATGTACGGTGAGCCAAAATCAAAACCTGCATTAATTCAAAAACGTTCAAAAATTAAATAAAAAAAACAAGTTTTTTTAACTGAAAGTAAGGAACGACGTTAAAACTTAAAACGAACAGAAATTATTCCGTATATGAAGGGGGCTGTCCCCTCCTCAACGCCTCGCTCTTTACGCTAAAGTTTGACTTTCTCACAACTCTATTTTTTTAAACAATAAAAAAACTTTAGCGTAAAGAGCGAGGCGTTGAGGAGGGGACAGCCCCCTTCATATACGGAATAATTTCTGTTCGTTTTAAGTTTTAACGTCGTTCCTTACTTTCAGTTAAAAAAACTTGTTTTTTTTATTTAATTTGGATAAGATTCGAATATATATATATATATATATATATATATATATATATATATATATATATATATATATATATATATATATATATATATATATATATATATATATATATATATATATATATATATATATATATATATATATATATATATATATATATATATATATATACATATATATATATATATATATATATATAAATATATATATATATATATATATATATATATATATATATATATATATATATTATATATATATATATATATATATATATATATATATATATATATATATATATATATATATATATATATCAAATGGCATGGAGCATCAGACGGGTAAACTTCTGCATAAACTAAAAGAAGTTCAAAATACAAAAACATTTGTCGAATATAAGTTTACAGCGCCGAAGACGAGACATGAATTTACATATTTCTAAGTTTTTGTTCTGCAATTTCTTCTAAAATTGCTTGAAAATCTAATTTCCTTGCGTTTTCACTTTCAATCGACACAATTGCTTAACAATTGAATCTATCCTTATTCATTGTCGATCTTAGATAGTTTTTATTAGTTTTATCCTGGAAAATCATCTATCTCCAGAAGCAACGCTTACTTGAATTGATAAGAATATTTGGAGAGCAATAAGTAAGTTCAGAAATACCGCTGGTCTATTATTATCCAATAAAAATTTAAACTTTGAAACGAATTTTCAAAAAAATTCTGAAAGGCAGGTAGATTTCAAAGCTTTCATTTCTTCAACAAACATTTTCCCGCCTATTCACCTTTTGTAGGCTACATCATTAATTTGGAACCTGATTGAGAAATTCCTAATTCAGCTGCATGTTTTTGAAATACTTTTTTTTAAAATTTTAGAAATTTTTTAAAAATTTTAGAAATTTTTTAAAAATTTAGAAAATTTAGAAATTTTCCCATTTTGAAAAACGATCTTTTAGAGATTCTGCAGTTTTGTCTAAAATGCGATTAAAAAAAAAGATATCTTGTATGCATTTATCGAGTCTTTAATAGGCTCATCATTGCCTTTATATTCTTTTTTCGTTCATTTTGATTGTATCACGGGGCCCATAAAATGAGGGGCCCGATTAGGCAAAGTCGGTCCAATTGCCTTTTATCCAGGCCCTGAATGTAGAAATAAACGCTAGTGCATATCCTCTCATAAACAGTTCCAAGTGATGAAACATATGTTAGTAAATTAATTAACAGTTTTAATCATTTTTCTGAGTTCTGAAACTCTTTTTGCTCTTTTTGCTCAGTAGTTCAGTTCGATAACGCTAGTGCACATAAATGCATTACATAGCATACAACACTGTACTGTAAATTCATGAGCCTCTAGAAACCCCAAAGGAACGTTCACTTGAGAATCATTTTGATTCTCATTTTAGTTTATTTGAGTTCCTTTGAGTTCATTTTACAAAATCATTGAGAATAACTTTAACCGTCTGATGTCAAACAATTTTCACCAGATTATAGTTTTCCACTATATAAAGATAGCCGAGGGGTTGGCGCGATAGACTTGTAAACCTGTCCGTCCGGACAGGGGTCCGAATCCTAATGTCGCTAATTATTTGGTTTGGAAGGGGGCTCAAGGTCGTCAACCCAGCCCTAAATTGGTACCTGTAGAAAACTGGGAAGGTAAAAAGTAAAGGTTCACGAAAGAACACGATTGCTGGCCCTGGCTTTAGCCAGGAAGTGGAATTGGGGGTCCGGGGGGCTAATTGCTAATTAGCACCACCGGATTCGGCTATAGAGTTTACTGTCGCATCCTTTACTTTTTTTGTTTTACTATGTAGAGATACAAAATCCCTTCAGTAAACATTTAAGAAGCTTACTCACAGTCTCTTTCGAAATTTTGCTCTCGAGGAAATCCCCTTGGTATATAAGAGATCCTACTCCATAAACTTTCTTTTCCCATAATATTTGCTTTGGGAGTCCATTCAAAATAAATCAACCTTCAGATGATAGTTTACTCTGTAACCTCATTTCCCACCGCTTTGAAGGAACGTAGAAAATGGCTTTCTTGACAGAAAAAGTAATAAGTTACTTAGCCCTGTCCTCTATTCAATACAAAGTGCTTATTGGACTGTCGTAAAAATGAGTAGTTTGGCAAAGGCATACTAAAAAGGAAATGAAGTAAAGCACTGAAATCGGAACACTGCCAATTCCTTAAAAGCTAGTGTCTATAATAAGGTAAAGTTACTCTAATCAGATATTGGAAGGATATGATATCCCTTGGGACTAGTAAAACCTTGCTCTTGGACTGAAGAATATTCGATCGCACAGATTTAATTCTTCTAGAATATTTTACTTTATTGGAGACGAAGGGACAAGTACTCCCAATATGGATACTAAGTCAGATACTATAGATTAAAAGTCCTGGTCTTACTGTACATAAGTTTTCTTTACCAAACTAAAAGATTCTGTTATACTTAAAATTTTCCGTTGATTTTCAAGAATTCTAAAATTTTGGTTTTTGGGTTTCATTTACTTATTGACAGTTATTTCCCATGGTTTAATCTTGAATCTTTATTAGTCTTTATTTCTGCTCACTTTTATTTTAAATAAATACTCTTTACTTTCATTTGAAATTTTCTAATGGAGAATTTTTTCGTAAATAATTTCCGTTCGTTTTTAATTGATTTCATTTTTAATAATTTATTAATAAAAGGAATATTTGTAAGACTCAGTCCTCCGAATCAAAACTAGAAGTTAATATATATATATATATATATATATATATATATATATATATATATATATATATATATATATATATATATATATATATATATATATATATATATATATATATATATATATATATATATATATATATATTATATATATATATATATATATATATATATATATATATATATATATATAATACTTGGGGCCCGGCACGCGGCAGGCTTCTGTATATAGATTCTCTTTGTCGCTTGTCTTCTAAACGCGCACAATTTAACATGACGTCCAAATCAGCCTTAAATTAGAAGTGGTGCCTTTTTAAAATTAATTTTTTTTTTATTGGACCTTCAACTTTTACATCGGCTTGTCTTTTGTCATTATGAAAGATATATCGCCAAACCTTTTTTTTCTTTTAATTGTTCAGTTAGTGGGACAAAACCTCTTTTTCTTCCAACGATTTATATGGTCAAGGTTTTTGATTTTACAAGGTATGGAAAGCATTGACAACCACATTTATTTCTTTTAATTGTTCAGGTGGTGGGACAAAAACTTATTCTTTTGCCTTGGCTTGTGTGTTGTCATTACGAAATACATATCACCAAACCTTTTTTTCTTTTAATTGTCCAGGTGGTGGGACAAAAACTTCTTTTTCTTCCAAAGATTTATTCAGTCCATATTTTTGATTTTCAAAAGTATGGTAGGTATTGATGATCTTATCCATGTCAAAATCGAAAACCCAATCATCATCGCTATCATTTTCAATTTGTTTGCTTCGTTACACTTCGGCTTATCTTTCGTCATTATGAAATACATATCGCCGAGCTTTTTTTTTAACAAAGGTATTGCAGGTAGACCCCGACGCCACGCCGATAAGGGACGACCGGCGGCGGCGGGGCCAAAAACAGCACGCCGCGCCGCGCCGCCGGTAAGATGTCAGCGGCGCGCCGCCGGCCTGATCAATGTTGACCGCAAACATTAATGTTTTCATCAGTTTTTCTCAAATCACAGCTTAAATTTACAACAGATTCGAGCGTATTCATGAGTTCAAAAATTCACAAGGCGCTGGCTGGAAACTGGTCTTCTTCGTTATTCATCAAGAGAAGTAGAAATGTGGTAGAAACGAAATGGGTGTGGTGTTTCAGAACTTTTGCATAATACGAGTAGTTGAAGTATCTATTAGTTATGTATTCTTAACATAAATAGTTATCAAAATTAGTAGTTTTTTTCATCGAGCATTACTGCATACAAAACTTCAGAAACCGTTTCACAAAATTCGTCAGTTATCTGGGTAAAAACTTTGAATATAACTTTGAACTTAGAAGCTTAATTTTTTCATAATGCCCTTTGCCTATACCTGTTTTGTCACCTTTAAAACAGGTGAAATGGGCGACTTTGATATTGATTGTTTTTTTTTGCTCTTTTGGATTCTTAAAAAGACTTCTTGTATTAAAAACTGGTTTTTAATTACAATTTTAAAAAATGCATTTTAAAGTTTTTTAGCTTCTTTATAGAATATATGTCATGTAGGCTAAGGCTGAACTGCTGCTTTTTTTTGCTTTTGGCTGGATATTATTCATTTTTTTTCTTTTGGGGATTCATTCCAAATTATAGATTGTTAAATACCTAATATCAGTCAAATTATAAACTGCATCTAATAGGAGTAAATTTATCAAATTGAAAAATAAATGGTGAACACTTCACATGAGAACACTTCAATTACAATGAAACAAAAAAACACCCAATGGTTTATTCAGTATGAAGAAAAATTGAATGCCAGCTATTTTCTGGTAAAAAATGAAAAAGCTCATCCGTTTTAAACGTAATTAAATGAAATAATATGCAGACTGAAGTAGCTCCAAGAAGATGATGAGATTTTCATCCTAGTTCGTCACTTTAAATCCAAGCAAAATGTTAGGACACTTAGTATCAGTTATTGAGTTTAAGCTTTGATTTCCAAATGCTCACAAAAATTACCAAATTTAAGAGAGTCGCAACAATAAGTCACCTGTGGTCAAAATACTCAAAGACTCCTCTTAGATTCCCACCCAGGCTCAAAGCTTCTGCTATGGTCATTTCCATGGAATCTCCAAAGTTTCTTTTTAAAATAGCTTTCAAGCGTAGTTAGGGGTATTTAGCCTTTTTTGCTTTTCTTCAAAGCTTTGAAAAAAGTGTTACAATATTCCAAATGTTACATTTGTTATATTTATGCATATTTTTGGTAATCATTTGTGGGATGATCGAATTTTTTAAACCACTGTAAATACGTAAGACCGTTGCAACATCTAGTACCCTGAGGTCATAAGACTGTCAAAGACTCCTTCTTAAACCTCCCAAATTGAAAGCTTTTATTATGACCTGGTCTTTTAATGTAACTTGGGCACTGGACCAAGGGTGCCATTGTCACTCGAGCGCAACGTTAGGTGGGGATTTTGATATCGCTTTCGTCACACCAATTCGTTTTAGTGTAAATCTGCCTGGTACTTATGAGTGAATGTTTTCAAATTAAACCCGTTTCATCAATAAGAAAAAAAATGGGTTGGACGCATATGTCCCTTTCCCTTTGTCAACTTTTCAACTTTTTGGCATCCCTGCTTTCAATAAAAAAAAAATCAAGGTACTATCACTTAAATATAATAACTCCCTATGCCCCCCCTCTATGGATACTATCTTGATAGGACACCGTCTATGCTTTAAATAAAAAAAAATAAATAATTAACTTATTGGTACCCCTGCTTTAAAAAAAAAACCGAGGTATTATCATTTAAATATGATAGCTCACTACCCCCCCCCCCCTCTGGATACCACCTTGATAAAATGCCGTCTCTGCTTCAAATTAAAAATAAATAACTTTTTGGGATCCCTGCTTTCAATAAAAAAATTTCGAGATATTATCATTTAGATGTAATACCCCCCCTACCCCCCCCCCCCCCTCTGGATACCACCTTGATAGGATACCGTCTCAGCTTTCATTAGAAAAATAAGTACTTAATAATTAACTAGGTCACTATATGTTTCAAACAAACACGCAAAATAGCATTAAACAGCTTAGTGTTCCTTGAAAAAAATTGAGGGTATGAGTATAGGGGTATAAAGACAACAGCAAAAATGTCGAAATTATTCAGATATTCCTCAAATTATTCGAAAACTGAGCAATAGATTCGCCGTGTCATTCAATAAGATCCAAAGAATCTAATCAAAAGGGAGCACACAAAAAGCCAAATTAGGCCCGTAGCCTATGAGAAATTGCTAAATATCCAAGACAATGAACAAGTATTAATGGGGGGCCCTGGGTCTATCAAAATATTTCAATGGTTTCCCAGGAAATTTGATATCATTTTCTTCTGTCTCCACTTCAAATGAAAAAAACAATTATCCTTTTGGCATCCCTGCTTTCAATAAATAAAAAAATGACGTATTATCACTTAAAAATGATAGCCCCCTATCCCCCCCCCCTATAGGCAATAATTTACAATTTATTTATGAGTCATATTTTTGGGGTAGCTTCTGAGCAATTGAGTATTAAACATTCAGGCGTTCAAGAATTGAGTATTAAACATTACTCAATTAATGTCTTGAAATTTAAATCTGTAATAGAGGATTTTTATTTATGTATTTTTCATACGGATAACCTTGAAACCAGATACTTAACTATGCAATTGGTATTTAATGTGACATTTCGGAAACAAGTATGAATCATTTCTCTGAATGAAAATCTGTTTTCATTCAGCGTTGCTTGCAAGTGAAATACGAAATAGAATTTAGACTCTTGTGATAATATCTCTGGACTGTTATTTATATATGATTATTGATCCTGATTTGGATTACCGAAGCAGGAATACTCAAGCAGTGTGTGGGAGGATTGAAATTTTTGAAAAATGAATAACTCAAACGGAGCGACTATAGCTTTAACTGAGGCTATGCCTGAGGGTACAGCCAGTGCTCAGTTTTTACGGGAAATTAATTTCAAGCTAGATCTGATACCACGATTAACTGAGGCTACTGAAAAGACTTTGCCGGACGTTTTAGTGAAGGTTACATCAGTTGAAAGCCAGTTTTCTTCTTTGAACCAAAAACTGTCTGAAAATGTCAAAGCTTGTGAAGAGATGAAAGGAGAAATTGAGATGCTTCGGAAGAATTTACGAGCAGCTACCATGCGGGCTGACACATTTGATGAAGAACTGAGAAGATGTAATGTTGTCCTATATAACTTCGAACCTATTAATCCTGCTATATATACGCTGAAGCAAGAAATAATTATGGTTCTTAAAAAGTGTATACCAGACTTAAATCTGAACCGTTGTGACGTCAAAGACGTGTTCAGAATGCGTGCGGGACCAGTCTTACTAAAGATGAACTCTGTTGAATTTCATGGGATAATTCTTAAGTCGAATTCCCTTTTGAAGAGGAATGGGTTGTCGGCTGCCCCTGATTATATTGCCAGGCAAAGGGAAGCCCGTAAAAACCTTAAACCGGTCTTAGAGTACGCTTTGTCGAAACACCACCAAGCTAGGCTTAGGGGTGAAAAGTTATACATCGACGGCAGTGTGTTTGTTTATGACTTTCCTTCGGAATGTGTTAAGGAAGTAACCACCAGCTCCAGTGAAGTGAACAAACAGGGGCCTCCTCGAAACGGGTTAGCAGAAACAAGAGAAGTCGAACTAGCTAAAGAACCGGCTAGCAAAAAAACGGCCATTTCCGTCGCTGGCAGAGTGGTGTTTGAAAGCTCTGAGAGTGATAGTCAAGCCGAGAGTGATATCGAGACTGTGATCGAATTTAATATACGTGATCCGAAACCGAAATTCTCGAAAGGGGCTTCGTGTCCTATCCGGAATTCTCCAATAGCTGCGAAAAATACTGAAAAGCGAAAAGCCTGGGAGGTCATAAGCCCGGACGATCAAAATCGTATTGATGCCCGTCATGTTGCAAGAAAGGACTCTAGATCTGGCGGCGGAAGAGCTAACTACAGAGGTCAGTCGAGGAGCACCAAAGCTGCGTCATCAAAAGATTATTATAGACTTTCATTCTTACCTGATGAGCCAGAAACGCCCTTTGTCCTGCCGACACATGACCAGCTAAGTGAATAGGGACAGTGTGGCCATGTTCACCCTATGCGAGTAATCATATGGAATGTCCAGGGTGTGAGAAATAAGGTTGAACGAGTACTGAAGGACCTAGGTGGTGTTGATATTATTGCTCTTGTGGAGTCGTGGCATAGGGACGATACAGTGCCTTATTTTGATGGATACTGGGTAGAAAATGTGGCGCGTAAACCAGCAGAGAATATGAGATATTATGGAGGTATTTTGTTGTTAATTAAGCAAGGTCTTTTCCGTAAACATTCTCGAATTTCTAGTGTATCGGAGAATAATATATGGGTTCGGATTCATCTTGTTAGTGGTAAAAGTTTGATTTTAGGTGCCGTGTATATTGCCCCCCAGAATAGTTCGTATGTAGTAGAAGTGACATGGGATTTATTAGAGGAGGAGCTAAGGCAATTGCGATCACATTTTGATAAGTATTATTTTTTGGTGGTGGGGGACTTTAATGCTTATACGGGAATATGTAAGGAGATTAATCAAGTTTCATTTGTTGATACGCCCGACCTGATACCTGATATTTATAAGACATCTAGAAGGAGCAAAGATATTGAAAGAAGGGTTAATTGTTGGGGTAAAAGGCTTCTGGAACTGTGTTCAGACAATGTATTAGTGATTGAAAATGGAAGATTTGGGAAGGATGGGGAGGAGGGTGAGTTTACCTGTCTGTCGGGGACAAACCCTAGTGTAATTGATTATGTTTTAGTTGGTATTGAACTCGTAGCCCTGACAGTTGATGTTGAGGTTCTTAGGGTCGTGGGCTCTGACCACTTATCAGTTGAGATTAAGCTTTGCCATGGAAGAGGAGTTCCAAGAAATAAAAAGGTGATAGTCCTACTAGGAGGGTTACAAAGGATTTTTGTTTTTCAGGGAAGTCTTTAAAGAGTGAATGGAGTAAAGAAGAGCTGGAGTTGATGAAAGAGGAGTTTTTGAGGCCTGAAATAATTGAGAAAGTTGAGAGTCTGCATGATGAAACAAGAGATATAGATGAAATTTCGGAAGATTTGGGTTTTGTGATTTATGAGTGTGCTCGCGTGTCAGAGAAACCAAATATGAAAAGGAAAAATAGTTTTTATGGTGATGAATGTAGTTCTTTTAAAAAGGAGTTGGAGGAGTTACTAGATTTGGTAAATGCTTGCTCTGTAGAGGGAGAAAGGCAGAGTTTGTTTTTACGGTTTAAGGAAAGGAGAAGGGTATATAATAGGCTAAAACGGAGGAAAAAACGGGAGAAAATTAGAGAGGAACAGAAAGGGATAGAGAAGGCTTATATGGTAGGGGATACAAAGCAATTTTGGTCAGGAATAAGGCAGGAGAAAAGACAAGGAAAAGGCCAATTACAAATCCCTGAAGCTGATACTTGGCCTAGTTTTCTTGAAAGTATAGATGATAATTCTAGTGGCCTTGATAGTGAAGAATCAAGTGTGGCTCCGCAGTTTCCGATGAAAGAAAAAGATTATGAGTTAGAGCTTGTTTTTACGGTTTAAGGAAAGGAGAAGGGAATATAATAGGCTAAAACGAAGGAAAAAACGAGAGAAAATTAGAGAGGAACAGAAAGGGATAGAGAAGGCTTATATGGTAGGGGATACAAAGCAATTTTGGTCAGGAATAAGGCAGGAGAATGGACAAGGAAGAGGCCAATTAAAAATCCCCGAGGCTGATACTTGGCCAAGTTTTCTTGAGAGTATAGATGAAGATTCTAGTGGCCTTGATAGTGAAGAATCAAGGGTTGCTCCGCAGTTTCCGATGAAAGAAAAAGATTATGAGTTAGTGAAGGAGGTAACCTTAGATGAAGTTAGGAAAGTAGTTAAGAAGATGAAGGGAGGATCAGGGCCAGGAATAGATGGTATACCAGCAGTTTTGTTAAAGAGGTTTCTTGATGTTTTTTTGCTAGTTTTAGTGAATATTTTTAATAGAATTATAAGTAGTGGTGTATGGCCTTCCCTATGGAAAGTATCGATTATGGTACCTCTATTTAAGAAAGGTAGTCCTAGTGATCATGATAGCTATAGATTGATAGCATTAGTGCCTGCACTTAGTAAAATTTTAGAAAAGATTTTGGACAATCGGTTGAATGAATGGTTGGAGGGTTATGGGGCAATTTAAGAGGAGCAAGGGGGTTTCAGGAAAGGGTATAGTACGTCGGATAGAGCATTTGTGTTAAGGGCACTGATAAAGAAGTATGGATCAGGTAGAAATAAGCTGTATGTTGCGTTTCTAGACTTAAGAAAGGCATTCGACAATGTAGATAGAGCTCTCCTTGAAAAGTGTTTAAGAGATGTAGGTCTACCTTCAAGTTTTATTCATTTATTTGTTGGTATGTATTCTGGGACTAAGTCTATGGTCAGGGTTGAAGGTTCGGGATTTTCCAGGCTATTTGACCTTAAGAAAGGAGTGAAGCAGGGCAGCGCCATGTTCCCGAGACTGTTCGGTTTGTTTTTGAATGATATGGTGGAGTTTCTGGAAGAAAAATGGGCTCTAAAGCTGTGTCTTAGAAAAATTAATTTTTCGGTGTTATTATTTGCGGATGACACTGCATTGGTGGCGAAGTCGGCAAGGGAGCTTCAGATGTTACTGGATTTAATTGAGGAATATTTACAAATGAAAAAGTTACAGCTGAACGTTATGAAAACTAAAGTGATTGTTTTCAGTAAAAGGAATGAAAAAATAGATAGTATATTTGTATTTGGAGGAAAGCAATTAGAAGTAGTTGAAAAAATAAAGTATCTTGGTTATATCTTCCAAAGTAATGGTGGATGGAGTTCTCATATTAAAGAAGTGTTAAATAGGGGAAGAGCTGCAACATTTTCAATTTTCAGGAATAAAATTAGTGGAATAAAGAATTTGTCTTTGCATAAGAGGGTTTTTTTATCCAAGATTATGCCGATTCTCCATTACGGGGCAGAGATCTGGGGACATGAGAACGCTGCCCAGTTAGAAAGCGTTCAGCTAGGTTATTTAAAGAAATTGTACGGGTTGCATAGAATGACCCATACCCAGTTTCTTAAAGGAGACCTTGGACTGTGGTCTCTTAAAAGTTATAGGACAGTCCAAATGATAAAATTTGGCTAAGGGTTGTACAGTTACCCAGTGATAGGTTACTGAAGGCTGCATATGATGAGTTACTTCAGCTACATAGGAAAAGATCTTGGCCTTTTAAAGTTAAAGAGGTATTGGATAAGACAGGTTTTTCTTTCGCATGGAATGACGGCCTTGGACCAACTAGTCAACAATTACAGTTGGACAATGAAATTAAGCGGGTGCTGGAGGACCAGACAATACAGAAATGAGGTGAGGAGATTAAGAATTCGGAAACTTTAAGGTATTATAATGAGGTTAAGATAATTTATGGTCAGGAATTTTACTTTAAGTTAAATTTACCGTCTAGATACCTTGCATATTGGATGCAGCTACGATCTAATTGCCTTCCGATTCACTCGAGATTGAAAGTTTTTGAGAGGAGGAAAAGTGTCCCGGACGGCAGGTTTGCTTGCCCTCTTTGCCAAGAAGAGGAGGAGAATTTGGAGCATTGTCTGAGTCGTTGTTGAGGTCTTTTGGGGGTAAGGGAAAATTTATTTGGGAATGATGGAGTGCTGCTTCCTGATGCCTTGAAAAGTACGTTGTCACAATTTATTTGTCTAGTGGGAAGATATCTTGATGAGTATTTTTCAAAAAGAAGAGAGTAGTTTTCATTTTATTTTTATTTTTTTTCTTTATTATTGTGACGAGTGCTGTAATTTGTTAATCTTGTATGTTATTTGTGTACATGGTCACATTTTGGCTTGAAATACACGTTATCTTATCTTATCATTAAGTAAATCTTATCCAAAAACAGCAAAAAAAAATAATCTGCAAACTTACAATTCAGCTGTAGAAACAATCTGTCGGCTGTCAATTTCAAAATCCAACTGAAGGCTGAAGCTGCATAGTATTGAATTCGTTCTATAATTCTATTCAACTAGAAAATAAAGTTCTTGACTACGAACGATGTTAGAAATAGCGATTGGGAAACTACATTCGAAATGATTTAAACTCATTTCATAAAGACGATACTGTTTTTTGTCAACATATGAAGAACTGTGTATATTGCATTATTTGCAATTGCATATTGCAAAGTAACAAAAGAGACGAAAATTAATGAACAAGAGAGCAGTGAAGAATTATGGTATGCAAAGTAATATTTGGCAGGGAAAGTCATTGGTGATAAATCGCAAGGGATGGCACCGTGATTGCGTGATTTTCGGAGATTCGGGAAACCAAATTTTTTTTCGGGATGACGCATAGATTTTCGGGGAAATACCCGAAAATTCGGGGATTGTGCAAACCCTGCTTGATTTCTAATCAGGAAATTCGAAATACTAAACCACACGAGAAGGAAAAGCTCCGACTTTGCGGTTGACGCAATAAAGAATTGCCGCAAAATTAATTTAAAGTCGACCGAACGCCGCCGCCTACGTCGGCGGCGGCGCGTCTTTGGCACGCCGGTGGCGTTACGATACTTCGGCAGTGTTCGACCGGGCTTCTCGTCGGCGGTGTTCGGTCGATCCGCCGGCGTGGTGCCGGGGTCTAATTGCAGGCATTGATGACCTTATCCATGTTAAAATCCCAAACCCAATCATCATCGCTATAATTTTCGATTTTGACACGTTTTGATTCTCGCTGTCCAGGTTGATTTTCATGAGTTGCAGCTCTTCATTTTCATTTTTGACTCCCTCCCTTATTCTGTGTAGTATGTCTTCTAACCGCGTGTGTTTGCTCTTCACTTTCATTTTTAACACGCTCTAATTGTCGTTTTCACATATTTTCGAATACACGTTTTGATTTTCGCTGTCCGGGTTGATTTTCATTGAGTCACTGCTCTTTGTTTTCATTTTTGACTCCCTCACTTGTTCGGTGTTGCAGGTTTTCTAACTGTGTGTGTCTTTGCTCTTCATTTTCATTTTTAACACGCTCTAATTGTCGTTTTCGCATATCTTCGAACCGCCCTTGTCTTTGCTCTTCATTTTCATTTTTGACATGTTTTTGGATTTTGATTACTTCAGACAATTTAGCAATGGTCTTTGCTTTAGCTTTCCGTATTGGTGTTGTCGCAATTGATGGTTCAGGTTTTCAAATGTCACATCTTATCACGTTTTATAGTTCAGGTGTCGGTTCCAAAAGAATTACCATTTATAGTAACTGCAACCGGAAATGTTCGTTTTTTGGGCCTTCCAACAGACACTATAATATATAAATAACTGTTGCGTTGAAAACTCAACAATCTTATTCATGCTATGCATGATATCATATAAGAAAATACTTATATGATGCCATTTATGATGTCATAAGAAATGCTTATATGATGTACTAACATAATAAATGACATCAATTGCAAAAACCAAAAGTAAGGCTCTTAATGGTTTTTCTCTCCTATCTAGGAGAGAAAAACCATTCTCACCTATCTAGATCGTTTTTTTTATATGATATTATCTCAAGATACTAATTTTCCGAACAAATATGGGGCCGTTTTGGAGAACATACATATATAAATACATATACAATTATTGTATATGTATTGTATGTGTATTACTGTGAATATTACTGATAGTTTGTGGCAAGGATCTAGGTAGAAGATTAGAAAAGGGAGTTTTAATTTTTAAATGTAAAAAAATAGGAGAGATGGATATTTATGGAATAGTATTAGATTTTAAGTTAAATATTTCGGACTTTTAATGAAGTGTTTGATTTTAGAGTTTGATTAGAATTTTTAGATTATGATAGTTAGCTTCAAGATTTGTTCAGTATTTTCAAGTTTATATATTAGGTAAGATTTAAATTTAATTGAATATTTACAAAGTATGGGGCTTATGAGTGAATATAATTCTAGGGAGCATAGAAATAATATAGGATTTTGTTTGATTAAAAAAAAAAAATACTGAGTTAAGATTTGAAAAATTTGATACTTAGATTATAGAGTTTTGATTTGAAGTCTTAGGTTTGAAGAGTTAGATTTGAATTAGTGGAGTTTATTTTATCTAATGAAGGGGATACGATTCACCTGGATTGTGAAATGTTTGATTTTTGAGAAATATATTTGAGTATTGTTGTAGCTACCCAATAGCGCAAGGCCCAGCGAAAGCAGAATATGATGAAATGTGGTCTATTTAAAAAAAAAATAGTTTTACGTTTGTTTATTTTTTTTTTTTATGTAAATGTAGCGAAAAGTATTTTAAAGTTTTGTAAGAAAAGTGAAAGTATTTTAAAGTTCAAAAATGTATATGTATTGTAAGTTTGTATTTTAATGTTATAAGTTATAGGCCTAAGTAATGGGAGCAGCCCCTTGCCACCTTGGGTAGCTAGAATGTGAATTTTGAAATTGTTGTATCGTAAATTAATGGATGGAGAATCATAAGAATGGGGAAACTGATAAAAAAAAAGAATTTAGGAAAAAGGTAGATAAAATGTACTAAGCTAGAAAAAATTTGGTGCGTGAGGAATTATAAAGGTAGAAAGCTATGGAATGCCGAGTAAGAGTTAAGGTAGATAGGTAGTGAAGTAAAGGAAATGATAGAGAAACAGTGATGAATTAGATTACAATTATGCAGGGAGTCCTAGAGTGAAAAAAGCGAAAGAAATTACATTGATTTTCTATTTTGTTTTCAGGAGTAGGAGAGGAAAAAAAAGACCCGGTTGGATTCTGGCCATTGCATGAGGCATCACCAACCCATGTTTGAGAGGGCGAAAAAGAAGAGAAAACCAGAAAGGGAGTTACATCCAGGATGGTTCAGTGTAGACCAAAGGGCGCTGGATAGGAAAAAGAAAAGAAGAAGAGTTTGAAATACGAGCTGGAGGGGGATTTTTTATATTTTTAATATTATAGTCTATTTTTGAATAAAAAAAGGCTCATATCATAATCCCTGTTTGGATGAAATCCCTTGTTGAGCGCGTTCAGCAATAGATCTGATCGAGTTCTTTTCTTCATTTTGGAGGTTCTGAGTACCAAACCGTTTGGCTGACTCTTAAATGTATGTTTTCATAAGCACGCATATTCGTTATAGTTAACCATTAACATAAAAATAATAATTGATCTTCAAGCTATTAAAAATAGACTTCTGAGTAGTTCATTTATGCTTTGTGGGAAATAATTGGAAAGACAAATTAAGGAGGTGCTTAATAGCAGCATAGTAAGGAAAAACAAGTTTATTACGGAGTGACCAAGAACTAAAAGTTTTCAAGTGACCAAGAACTTTCCCTGTTTTCAAATGCTACCCTGTTTTCATTTGTCTGGAAATTGGGGAATTTTGAAACAAAGATATGTGTTAGGATTGATTTTAAAAAAGGAGTTTTAGAGAAGCAAAACTGCGGCTGTAGCGACTGGGTAACATAATCAAAATGCGCTTATATTTAGGCATAACGATTCGCAATTATGTAGAGGATTTAATCCAAAAACATGCAACAGTGACCAAACAAAGAGGGGGTAAGAAGGTGGTTCAAAAGCGCATAAACATAAAGACGGACTGAAAATTATTTTACATTAAAAAAGAACTGAAAAATGGTAAGGGAAAATGTGAAGAAACAAACGAAACAAAGAAATTAAAATGCTAACTTTTAGTTTTCTACGGATATTGGAAAATATCCGGATATCGGATATACGGATATCGCGAGTCAGTTTATCTGAACAAGCTTTGTAAGTATATCTTTCGTCCTGCAAAGAAACGATTTTTGTTTGTACTGAGTTTCAGTTTCGCTCTTTAATTTCCATAGGAAAGGCTTTGCTTGTTTGTTTCTCTTTGTGAACAAACAAGCTTTATTGTATATGAACTGTTAAATAAATAAAACACAAACATAAAGCCCAAAACTTCCATTTAAACTTCAATAAAACGAAATTCCTGGTAATGCTAGCCCCCTAACGGCAAGCATGATAACCCCTTTTCCACCTCTCCAGATTTTGTGCCGTTAAACACATGAGCCTAAACTTTTACGTTACGAAGAAAGCGTTTTTCTGCAAAAAAGAGTGGAGCTATCACTCTGCAGCATCCATATTCAG
The DNA here is from genome assembly GCA_027921565.1 of Artemia sinica. Taxonomy (NCBI): domain Eukaryota; kingdom Metazoa; phylum Arthropoda; class Branchiopoda; order Anostraca; family Artemiidae; genus Artemia; species Artemia sinica. Next base: position 58,079,910 of record CM051264.1, on the reverse strand, counting down.
CCTTAGTCCATTTAAAAAAGAGATTATAGATTAGTTTATACCTCCCCAGGATCCTCTTCTATATTTATGTGAAGCTCATGGAGAGTTAGGAGATTTAGGAATGAGAAAAAAAAATACTTTTTGCTTAATCAGGATCCCCCCCCACACACACACAAACACACACAATGACCCGCCAGCTCTCCTACATAACAGCTTATATGGAATTATATATTATTGTACATAATTTAATCAGACACCAAGTGTATCACCCTAGCTAAATGAGGCTCTAAAGTAAACGTACTGCATATATTATACCGTTTATTTTTGATGGATTACGCGACTCTTTAGGTACTAACGCGCCACCACACGGCATTACTACCTCTGAAACTGGGAAGCACGACATGTAGCTTTTTGACAGTTTTAAATCGATTGACTATCTCAAAGTTTTAAATCGAGAGTCAGAGATTCAAATCAGCTTCACTCTCTTTGGAGAAAAATTCTAATTTTGTGCCACAAAATGACAGAAAATGCTACTTTTCTGTGGCACATTCTTTTTTTGCTACTTAAAAAGAGTACTAGAGCCTATTATTCCAGCTCAAAAGACACCTCAACTGATTTCTCAGGGCTATTGGTTCGATATGACCGTCACTGGGAAAAAAATACAAGCAAATAAACAAGCACCCGTAATCTTCTTAGTGTACCGAAATCCATTCTTAGTGTCAATCTACTAATCATTTATTAAGTCATCAGTTCAGACTACTGCCTCAGCAAACCAAAAAAAAAATGCTTTAAAATTTCCAGATGAAGCTTAAAAGTCTTGTTTAGGCATCAAAACTTTTTTATTTTATTTCTTATGTTTTTTAATAAATGGAATCAAAAGAAAAAATTACGAAAAAAGTTCTGTTTTTCCGTAAATTATGGAAAAAAATCCTGTGGTATTAATGGGTAATAACCCAACTTTGGTTTGTGGTTAAGGGTCTCACAAGTCCAGGCACGTACAAAGAATTTTTAGGGGAGGGGTCAAAAAAAAAAAAATTAAACTCATTTTCAAAATGAACTACAAAGTACAGAATAAAACACAAAATTCCCCATTTTTTGAAGGTGCTTGAAACTACTGCAATAGAGCTCTCTGCTATGCCAAATTTGATTTTATAACTTTCATCAATATCACTTGGCCTTTTTTTTTTGGGGGGGGGGTCCTCCTTTTTTTAAATCAGGTGGATTTTCTCAGGCTTAATAGTTAACTAACTTTTGATGGGCTATTTTAAACTTAATTAATTTTACGTACTCGGAATCACCATGAAAAAGTAATTTCTTTGATGTATGAAACTCCATTTTTAGAGTTTTAGCTACTATTAAGCCAAGTTGCTCCTTACTCACCGTCTAAACAGTAGGGCAATAGCACTGTCAGATTAAATTTGTGAACACGTTGAAAATACAATTAAGTTATAATTTAGTTCTGTGCGTCTAGGTTTTATTTATACTTTTGTAAGCAGATAATTTTTTCTGATAAATAGCTTACAATGGGGTTTTACGAATGGATTACTGCTGCATCTTGAGGTAAGAACTAAATTCCAAATCTCAAAATATTTTTGAACTTATTTTCTTGTGCCAGAAACATGGACCTAAGTAAAACATTAAGAAGAGTTTTTCACAGAATTTTTCTTGAAGTTAAAATTCGCAATAGCCAAAAGTAAGACGGGTCTTTTCACTTTTCTTGCCCTTTTTTATTTTGTAGTCATAGTCAAAGTCTGGTAAAACCAGATGATAGCACTCATAGAAAATAAGTGAACACAGCTGAAAACACAAATCTTGATTGGGTGTTTTTCCAGGAGACCCCAACTCCAATAAAACATGAAATAAATATATCCAAAAGGAGCTTGATAAATTGAAGTACAAGAAATGAACCACAAAGCGAAAGATCTTGACTATGGCATAAAGTTTAATTTTTTGTTCGGGAGGAAGGTTGAACATTTTGCAGTTTAATAATTCTCACATACAGTTATTGTCTCACTGACCTCCATGCTGAATGGCTATTTATCAGATCAAAATATATAAATCAGCATGCAGTTATCCAAAACTTATTGTGTGCATACATACATATAATACCAATTTTGTAAATAATTTTTAAGAATAAATTGCCATTTGTTACATATCGCAATTTAAAAAAGGTTTTTACCATTTTTACCAATTACATTTACCAAAGAAACTTATCAAACTCATTGATTATAATAACAGTTACCAATTACACTTACCAAATTCACTGATTACAATAACACTTACCATTTTAACATCACTTATTGTAGCTATACTTCGGAAGAGTAAATTGATGTGAATTATTGCTGGACCATCTACAAATTAAGAAAAAGTTTTAGCATAATCCAAAGATTTCTAATTAAGATTCAAAATTAAATATCTTCTTCAAAAATAATTCTAGCTTTGGGCGTTCAGTAGCCAAATTCAAAGCCTGTTCCTGGAAACAATAGCATTTAATGAAAATATTTTCAACAAAAAGATGAAAAGCATGAATAGAAGGAATCCCTTAGGCTGAAGATTTGTGAATGAATGGATCCTCTAAGACCCGTAGGCTAAACATTATTAAATGAATGAAATGGAAAGACTCCCTATAATCTTTACTAATGAAGGTATCTGTCAGTAACAGGTTTTCATATCATAGAAAGCCGATATATTTTTTAAGCCTGTCTAAAAAAAGAGATTGTGTGTTCTGTTTGAGATAGTTTTCTCATCGTAATAGAATTCTGCATCTAAAAAGGTATACTTTGTATATTCAAGTTGATTTTACAAATTTCATGTTCTCACAGCCGAGAGGGCACACCCAGACATAAGTTTTATGCTGTAATAACTAGACCCCGGCGCCGAGCCGATGAGGGAAGACCGGCGGCGGTGGGGTAGAAGTCAGTGGCGCGCCGCCGGTAAGATGTCGGTGGCGCGCCACCGGTGCGATCAATGTTGACCGTAAAAATTAATGTTTTCATCAGTCTTTCTCAAATCACAGCTTAAATTTACAACAGATTCGAGCCTATTCATGAGTTCAAAAATTCACAAGGCGCTGGCTGGAAACTGGTCTTCTTCGTTATTCATCAAGAGAAGTAGAAAATTGGTAGAAACGAAATGGCTGTGACGTTTCAGAACCCTTGCATAATACGAGTAGTTGAAGTATCTATTAGCTATGTATTCTTAACATAAATAATTATCAAAATTAGTAGTTTCTTTCATCGAGCACTATTGCATACAAAACTTCAAATGCCGTATCACAAAATTCGTCAGTTATCTGGGTAAAAACTTTGAATATAACTTTGAACTTAGAAGCTTAATTTTTTCATAATGCCCTTTGCCTATATCTGTTTTGTCACCTTTAAAACAGTTGAAATGGGCGACATTGATATTGTTTTTTTTTTTTTTTTTTTTTTTGCTCTTTTGGATTCCTAAAAAGCCTTCTTGTATTAAAAATTGGTTTTTAATAACAATTTAAAAAAAATGTATTTTAAAGTTTTTTTTTGGCTTCTTTATAGAATATATGTTATGTGGGCTAAGGCTGAACTGCTGCTTTTTTTATTGGTTTTGGCTGCTCTTTTGGATATTATTCATTTTTCTTTTGGGGATTCATTCCAAATTATAAACAGATAAATACCTAATATCAGTCAAATTATAAACTGCATCTAAAAGGAGTAAATTTATCAAATTGAAAAATACAAGATGAACACTTCACATGAGAACATTTCAATTACAATGAAACAAAAAACACTTAATGGTTTATTCGGTATGAAGAAAAATGAAGTGCCAGCTATTTTTTTAGGTAAAAATGAAAGCTCATCCGTTTTAAATGTAATTAAATGAAATAATATGCAGACTGAAGTAGCTTCAGGAAGATGTTGTGATTTTAATCCTAGTTCGTCACTTTTAATCCAAGCAAAATGTTAGGACACCTAGTGTCAGCTATTGAGTTTAAGCTTTGATTTGTTTAAGCAAATGCTCACAAAAATTACCAAATTTAAGAAAGTCGCAACAATAAGTCACATGTGGTCAAAATACTCCAAGACTCCTCTTTGATCCCCGCCCAGGCTTAAAGCTTCTGCTATGGTCATTTCCATGGAAATCTCAAAAGAGTTTCTTCTTAAAATAGCTTTTAAGCGTAGTTAGGGGTATTTAGCCTTTTTTGCTTTTCTTCAAAGCTTTGAAAAAAGTGTTATAATATTCCAAATGTTACATTTGTTATATTTGTGTATATTTTTGGTAATCAGTTGTGGGGTGATCGAATTTTTTTAACCACTGTAGATACTTAAGAACGTTACAACATCTAGTACCCTGACGTCATAAGACTGTCAAAGACTCCTCCTTGAACCTCCCAAATTGAAAGCTTTTATTATGACCTGGCCTTTTAATGTAACTTGGGCACTGGACCAAGGTCGCCATTGTCAATCGAGCGCAACGTTAGGTGGGGATGTCGATATTACTTTCGTCACACCAATTCGTTTTAGTGTGAATCTGCCTGGTACTTATGAATGAATGTTTTCAAAGTAAACCCGTTTCATCAATAAGAAAAAAAAAACAAGTTGGACGCTTATGCCCCTTTCCCTTTGGACGACAAAACCATGCAAGTGCTGTATCAAGCATAACTCACGACAATCTTGTTAATTTTTGTCAGCTTTTCAACTTTTTGGCATCCCTGCTTTCAATAAAAAAAACCAAGGTACTACCACTTAAATATAATAACTCCCTATGCCCCCCCCCCTCTGGATACCATCTTGATAGGATACCGTCTCTGCTTTAAATAAAAAAAAATAATTAACTTATTGGCACCCCTGCTTAAAAAAAAATCGAGTTATTATCATTTAAATATGATAGTTCACTACCCCCTCCCCCGAGATACCACCTTGATAGGATGCCGTTTCTGCTTTAAATTTAAAAAAAAATTAACTTTTTGGGATCCCTGCTTTCAATAAAAAAAATTCGAGATATTATCATTTAAATGTAATTCCTCCCTAACTCCCCCCCCCTCTGGATACCACTTTGATAGGATACCGTCTCAGCTTTCATTAGAAAAATAATTTACTTAATAATTAACTAGGTCACTGTATGGTTCAAACAAACACGCAAAATAACGTTAAACAGCTTAGTGTTCCTTGAAAAAAAAATTGAAGATATGAGTAAAGGGGTACAAGAAACAACAAAAATGTCGAAATTATTTAGATATACCTCAAATTACTGAAAAACTGAGTCAGAGATTCGCCGTGGCATTCAATAAGATCCAAAGAATCTAATTATAAGGGAGCACACACAAAAACCAAATTAGGCCAGTAGCCTATGAGAAATCGCAAAATACCCAAGACAATGAACAAGTCCTAATGGGGGGCCCTGGACCTATCAAAATATTTCAATGGTTTCTCAGGGAATTTGATATCATTTTCTTCTGTCTCCACTTTAAATGAAAAAAATAATTATCTTTTTGGCATCCCTGCTTTCAATAAGAAAAAATGAGGTATTATCATTTAAAAATGATAGCCCCCTATCCCCCCCTTTAGGCAATAATTTACAATTTATTTATGAAGCATATTTTTGGGGTAACTTCCGGTTCAATCTTTAATTCCCCAACCTTATACATAGCTTAGTCTATAGCTAAATATTTTCTTAATAAAAGTTTTTTTTTGGGGGGGGGGGGGAATGTTTCAGAAAGAATATTGTATTTTCTATCAAGGTTCAACAATTGAGTATTAAACATTAAGAAAATCTTATCTAAAAACACCCAAAAAAAATCTGCAAATTTACAATTCAGCTGTAGAAACAATCTGTCGGCTTTCAATTTCAAAATCCAACTGAAGGCTGAAGCTGTATAGTAGTGAATGCGTTCTATAATTCTATTCAACTTGCAAATAAAATTCTTGACTACGAATGATGTAAGAAATAGCGATTAGGAAACTGCATTCGAAATTACTTAAACTCATATCATAAAGACGATTCTTTTTTTGTCAACATATGAAGAAACGTGTATATTACAATATTTGCAATTGCATATTGCATCTGTCTGGTTTTTATGCAAAGTAACAAAAGAGACAAAAATTAATGAACAAGAGAGTAGTGAAGAATTATGGTATGCAAAGTAATATTTGGCAGGGAAAGTCATTGGTGACAAATCGCTAGGGGTGGCACCATGATTGGGTGATTTTCGGGGATTCGGGGAACCAAATTTTTTTCGGGGTGGCGCAGAGATTTTTGGGAAAATACCCGAAAATTCGGGGATAGTGCAAGCCCTGCTTGATTTCTAATCAGGCAAATCAAAATACTAAACCACACGAGAAGAAAAAGCTCCGACTTTGCGGTTGACGCAATAAAGAATTGCCGCAAAATTAATTTGAAGTTGACCGAACGCCGCCGCCTCTGCCGGTGGCGGCGCGCCTGCGACACGCCGTGGTGGTACGACACTTCAGCAGCGTTCGACCTGGCGTCTCGTCGGCGGCGTTCGGTCGATCCGTCGGCGCGGCGCCGGGGTCTAGTAATAAACCTACAGCTGAAGCCATATCCAAGGCTGTTCATAAAATTTTTGCAGCATACAAGCTAATATTTCTTGGTTAGTAAGTTCGTATTTTGGTTTCCTAAAAATATCTTCAAGGCATCCTAGCATAGTTGACTGTGCTGTTTTTTTCCCAAGCTTGTATGCTTGGATAACAAAGCATTCTGGATGATTTTGCAGTATTTGAATTTACTTAATTTGGTACGACTTTTAGATTGTAATTTCATAGAAAAATCTGAAGTAAAGTAATCTTGGCAGTTTTAAGATTGTGGACAGAATTCAGAAACTCGCATCATAGCTTGAAATTGTGCATACTACTTAACCTAATTTATACAGTTTGTACTATGGTCTAATAGTTATTGACTTAAAATAATACTAGAGTGTAGTTTCACAGTTAAAAATTTGTATTACTAGCTATTGATAACATGACTGGTGAGACCAATACCATACAGATAAATCAGTCATTCTCAGCTAGGAAACTAAAATTTGCTTTTTTGCTTGAGAATGTTTGAGTATTTTAAATTGTATTCTAAATATCTGTGAAAAGATATATGGCGAAAGATTCGTAAGAGACTTGTTGAGCAATTTCCTGCGGTAGCCACACTCTTTACTTCTATCAGGAAATCTTTCCTAAAGTAGTTTTTGCTCATTTTAGATGTTTTTTTTCTTATAAACATACCAAATAAACATTATAAACAGATATTTGTCAAACGTAGCCGGTGATACAAACTAAGTCAACGCCACTTTTTCTATAGAAAATATGGCACTAAGTAATGGTTTAACCACCTACCTGTCTAAAAGTTTCCTAAGAAATATGTACAACTTTGTTATCATGGTTGCTGTGGTCGCTTTAATCTAGTAAAGGACGAACCACAGCCCATAGTGAAGAAAAACTAAAACACGCATTTAAAAAAAATGGCAAGTGAGAAAAAATTTCAGGAATTTAGCTGATTCGGGAATGGTAACTATTATATAAGTTAGTCTTAATAATAAATTATTATTTTAAAAATTAATTTAAGGGACTTTCGAAAAATAACCTGAAATTCTGAAAAATGGCGTCAAACCGAAACAGAAAGCACACCATTGGAGTTGCCATGGCCGAATATCCACATAGGAAGCTTACAACCCTTTGGCTTCAACAACAAGGAAAATTACTTTTTGTATTTGGTAGTACTGACGTGCTCTCTTTTTTCTTTCTTTTTTTCATTCAGTGCTGGAGGGACACTTGAAAATCATAGAGAGCTGTTTAAATGGTAAAGCGAAATTACTACATCTACGTGCTTTTGTAATTAAGAAAACACAATATTAAAAATAAATCCATTTTTGATACAGATAAGGATCCAGGAGAGTACATTATAACCTTTTTTTTTAGAAAACATAGGTATTTTGTTTGTGTTCCTGAACTCGCTATACAAACTTTCATCAAAACCACAAACTCCGGATCAGCAAAAATTAAATAAAAAAATATTTCATGAACTGAAAGTAAGGATAACATTAAAACTTGAAATGAACAGGAATCACTCCGTTAATGAGGGGGACTACCCCCTCCTAGACACCTCGCTCGTCATGTTAAATTTTTTTAATGCTTTGAAAAAACTTCTTATTCCAATTCAAAGACCCTCGTGTTTAAGCAGTCTTCTTAAAGAATCGAGAAGGAAGTCAAACCTTAGCGAAAAGAATGAGGGGTAGAGGAGAGGACAGCCTCCCTCGCATACGGAATAATTTCTTATTATATAATAGCTATGGAAGTTTCAGTGTTGTCCCATAGTTACAGATGAAATTTTTTTGTTATTATCATTGAAATTCTGATCGTTTTCCAAATTAGGCCGGGAAATTCCCCTCCGTGGAAAATTCCATCAGGAAATTTTCTCCCTAATGAAAATGCTCCGCTTAGAAAAATCCTCCTTAGGACCCCCCCCCCAAAAAAAAAACAAGTGTCTGTATGTTTCCCAATAACAAATACTATGTGTAAACTATCGGCAAATTGCATAAATTACAGCTCTTTCCCGATGGGCTCTGGGAGGTCATGTCATGCCCAGAGGCATTGTTATTGAGCCGTTCAACTATACTAAACCAAATAGATGTCTCAAAATTTTTATCGGATGTTTTTGAGGAGAAAAGGAGTGCTGGAGGGGGGTTAGTTGTCCTCCGATCTTTTTGGTCACTGAAAAAGGGCACTAGGACTTTTAATTTCTGTTTGAATAAGCCCTCTCTCGATCTTTTAGGAACATTTTACCTATACGATCATCCCTGGGGAAAACAAGAAAAACAAACAAGCAAATGAAAACGCGTCCTTACTCGTTTTTCTGGAACAAATACACAGTTCCACTGTTTTGTAGATAGAAGCATGCAACCTCTACAGTAGGATTCTCCGATTTCCTGAAACTAACAGTGTGATTTTCATTAAGATTCCTTGACATTTTTGGTGTATTCCCCCTTCCCTTTTTTTGAAAAGCAGGTACATTTTTTGAGGCCCTTTGCATTTGATGTGTAAAAAATAAAACTTAATGAATTTTATATATTTGGAATCATAGGCAGCGCAATAGCGCTGCCTATGATATGCCTAAGTAAAGAATGATTTTTTTTTGTTTTTTGGTTGGTCTTAGACCAGGGCACTTTGTATCGAAGGATTTGTCGTAGAAACTTCGAAAAGGGCTCATTCGATTGGAAAATAGAATGGCTTGTGCCCTTTTCAATAGTCGAAAGTGATTGGAAGACAACTAAGACACCTACCACACCCACATTTCTCCAAACACATCCAATCAAAATTTTTAGATATCCATTTTGTTCAACATAGTTGAAAGTTCTCGAAATTAGGTCACTGAGGATGCCAAACCCCCGACAGCCCTCGGGGCGAGGGTTGTAAGTTATGCCCTGGGGACATATAAGGTTTTTATAGAGAGCGTTGTCATAGTAACTTCAAAAAGGGCTCATTCAATTGGATCTTAAAATGGCTAGTGCTTTTTTTAATAGTTGAAAGTGATTGGAGGGCAACTAGCCCCCCTCTCACGCCTACCATTTCCAAAAACCCATCCAATCAAAATTTTGAGATAGCCATTTTGTTCAAAGGAGTTGAAAGTTCTGAAAATTAAGTCATTAAGGATGAAAAACCCCCACAGCTCTCAGGGTGAGTGTTGTCAGATATGCCCTGGGGGTATATAAGGTTTTTATAAAAATCTTTGTCGTAGAAACTTCAAAACTTCGTAGAAACTTCCAAAATGTTTGTTTGTTTTTCAAAATGGATTATGTATTTTAATCCAATTCGTAAAAATAGTTTTAATATTAACCTTTGGATCCTAAAATTGCTTTGTCTTACCATGAAGGCCGAAAGCCATCTTTCTTGTTCAACATCCTTCATAAATAACTGTAAAATTGACAAAAAAAAGTATTATTTATGTTTTTTAACTATCCTCTAAACTTACTTCTTGTACCCTAATACCCTTTGAAGTATCACAAGGACACCTACATGGTATAAAAGTTAGGTAATGTCTTAGGCCGGCCTGATTGTTGGACTTAATAAGAAGATCCATAAATCAATCTGTAACTATGGATCAGGGGTACCAATTGGACGGGATGCAGAGGGGGCAATTGTCACCTCCCTGATTTTGAAGATTTAGATATTTTTCTGAACAATTGATGCATGAAAATCCACAGCTGTGGCTGAGCTGAAACCCTCTCCTAATTAGGCTTTGAAGTATGTTGTGTTTTTTTTTTTTTTTTTTTTTGTTCAGATCGTGTGTATTATATTTATATATTTGATTTTTCTAAGTGGTAAATGTTTGAAAGTGGAAAAGCTTGGTTTTTCTGTGATGATTGCATTGTACTTGTAATTATTTCACCAGATAAGGGTTTTTCAAGCTGATAAAAAGTTCCTGCAATTGATTAGTTGGAATGAATTGTCCTAATTATTCTAATAAATAAAAAGATCAGTGATGAATCTATGATGTTTTCTTCTTTTTTGGTACAGTGTTGAAGTTGGCAGGCTTAAATTAAAGAATACGTAACTGAAGCAACACCCACCCTCCCCACCCCCAATCAAAAACGCACCCATCCGGTGAATGTGCCTGACTGGTATATTTTTAAATATTGTTGTTTTTAATGCCTAACGTTGGTTTTTATACCCCTTCATTTGTTTATATATATATATATATATATATATATATATATATATATATATATATATATATATATATATATATATATATATATATATATATATATATATATATATATATATATATATATAATATATATATATATATATATATATATATATATATATATATATATATATATATATATATATATATATATATATATATATATATATATATATATATATATATAAATATATATATATATATATATATATATATATATATATATATATATATATATATATATATATATGTATGTATATGTATATATATATATATATATATATATATATATATATATATATATATATATATATATATATATATATATATATATATATATATATATATATATATATAATTTAATATCATATATCTTATAGATATAATATCTTATATCTTTTCAGTTTTTTCTATAAGAATCCGTAGTGTGGGTTGCTATTTGTATGTTGGAGAAAACTTTTTTTTAACAATTTTAAATCTTGACACAAACAGTATTTTATAATTTAATTTTATAGCTTCTGAAGTTGACCTGAAATATAAAACTTATATAATACCCAAAAGGTTCTACCTATGCTCTTTGACAACCTGGATACACTTATACACTTTTTATTTATTAAAATTGTAAGGAAACATACAATTCCATGTTTAAAGGAAACATAATATTTTTAATTAATTTCATTTTTATGCTCCTGGCCTCCCCCAGGCCATTCAGCGTGTCCCCAGGTGGCGATAGGGGAACGCTCTACAGACATGTAGGGTACCTCCATAGGAGGCACGGATCAAGGGGGGACCTTGTCCCTGGGGGTCCATAATAGAAACTGGGGCACCCTCGCCCGGGGTCATAAATACAGGCGGAGGAGGAAGAAGGCCCCTCAAATGTACACTCAAAAGGGCCCACTGGTTTGTCCACAAGTCCCATGAGTTGCAAACCTTCTCCCAGTAATGGGTTACATTGCATGGTGATGCAGAACACCATCGCGGGAGGATCCTCTATAGGAGGACAACTGCGGCAGGCCGTAAGATCCAGATCTATGGACAACGGCCTCTGCAAAGGGGTGCCTCGACCCTTTCGGGGTACCTGCAAGACTGGGGACCTTGCGGTCAACTCTATTCCCACTTGAGGAGTGGCGCCCCTCGAGGAAATTATAGCCTAGTAAACGGCACAGCATTCGCACGGGATTCTGACTAATGGATAATTTTTCCGGGTTTGGTATGTTTTGATGGGCGTCTTTGGGCTGAAAAACCTCTTCCTAGTTAATTTATCTATTATGGGTTGCCTCCCCGTAGTAGCATAATATTTGTAGGCGTGAATATATAATGAGTCGGAGGTAATAGGCTTGAGACTGTCTGTGCAGGATTTCGACTCTTGTTCATAGAAGAGCATCGCCAAGTGCTGAAAACCATGTTGTGACCAAGATGGGCCCAGGATTGCACAAAGCCTCCATTCATGGAGGTCCCAGGGACTTCTTGCTGTCCGGTTCTTAGCCGGCTTAAGTACTTCGGTGTAGACTTGAGAAGATATGTGATCCCCGTCCTGCACTGGTATCCGGGATCATTGCTTTTCCTGAGGCGAAAATAATTTCAATGATCTAAAGAACATGAAAATTGGAACTTGGAATGTTACGACATTAAAAAATGACTATCGTATCGACATTTTGACTGACGAATTCAGACGATTCGAATTGGATTTATTAGGAATTTCAGAAATTCATATCCGAGGGGTAGGAAGCATGCAATTAGGTGATATAGAATTTGTTTACTCAGGCAGGAAGGATGGGGTACATAAACACGGAGTAGGGCTCATGATGAATAAGGAAGCTGCTAAGTCTTGTTTAGGCTGGGAGGGTATTAATAATAGAATACTAATTGCTCATTTTATGACTAGAAAGTTCAGGGTATCAGTTATAGTAGTATACGCCCCTGTAGAACCGACTGACGGAGATGCTAGCGACTCAGATGAATTTTACTTACAGTTACAGGAGCGAATAGACAAGGTCCCAGGTAGCAATTTGATGTTATTACTGGGAGATCTTAACGCCCAGGTTGGTAGAAATAGGGATAGATGGTATCCCAGCCTAGGTAAATTTGGTGTAGGAAAAGAAAACAGTAATGGCTACAGACTTTTGCAATTTTGTAGGTATAAAAATCTAGTTATAACCAATACGGTGTTTGGTCATAAAATGGCTCATAAGTTAACAGGGTATTCACGTGATGGTAAGACAGCAAACCTTATTGATAATGTTATAGTAAACCGAAGACTGGCAGGATCAATACAAGATACTAGGGTATATAGGAGTGCTGTTATTGATGTTAAAAGTAAAGATCACCATCTAGTAGTGTCAAGGGTTAATTTAAAGCTGAAATATCGGAAGAGTAACTACCTTCCGGGAAGTTATGATGTTGGTAGACTCCAGGATAAGAATTTGAGAGAAACTTTCCAGGAACAGTTGAACACTAAACTTGTGAGTTTAAAATTTGATAATGTGGAAGATGGTTGGAATAATTTTAGAAAAATAATTTTTGAAGTTGCTGAAGGTGTATTGGGGAAGAAAGCTAGAACTGCAGCTAGGAATATTAGTGAAAAAGCTTTATGTTTAATATAAAGGACTTGTACAAGAATTATCTGAGTGATAGATCGTATGAAAACAAAAGAAGTGTAAAGAAAGTGGAGAAAGCATTAAAATATGAACTAAGGAGGTGTGAAGTGGAGGCCATGGATAAAATTTCCGAGGATCTGGAAGATGCAGCTAGACAGCATAATAGTAAAATAGTGTACTGGCACGTTAACAAATTGAGAGGGAGTAGTCAATCCGAACTTGGCCCAGTTAAAGATAGGAATGGGGTCACAATTAGCGATAAGGAAAAAAATAAAGAGAGATGGGCCGAACATTTTGAGAATTTGCTTAACCGAGATAGAGTTGCAGGAAAAAATATAGAGGAAAATGAAAAAGTTTGTGCTAACTTGGATGTGAAGGAAGATTTGTTTTGTGGGGAGGAATTAGCAACAGTACTAAAAGGATTAAAGAATAATAAGGCTCCAGGTACTGATAGGGTGGTAAATGAGTTTCTTAAATATGGTGGCTCTGAGGTTAGAAATCAGTTACTGAAGATTATGAATATGATTTTTGAAAAGGGAAAGTACCTAACGATTTTAGGAAAACCTTAATTAAGCCACTATATAAGGAAGGTGATAGAAGTGTGTGTGGTAATTATCGAGGCATTAGTCTGGTCTCTGTAGGTAGTAAATTACTTAGTAATATGATAATTTTTAGACTGAGAGATGCCGTAGACAAAGTTTTAAGAGAAGAACAGTGCGGTTTTAGAAAAAATAGAGTGAAAAAATTTTCACTCTTAGGCTAATAATTGAGAAGTGCCTGAGTTTTCAAACACCTTTGGTCCTCAGTTTTATAGATTATGAGCAAGCGTTCGATTCTGTTGATAAAAGAGCTTTAGTAAAGGTTTTATCCTTGTATAGTATACCAGACAAATACATTAAAGTGATTTGTGCTATGTACGAGAATAACTCTGCTGCGGTTAAGGTAGGAAATGAGGTTAGCAGCTGGTTTTGTATTAAATCAGGAGTTAAGCAGGGTTGTGTTCTATCCTCTTTTGTATGGATTATTTTGATGGACTTTGTTTTAAGGAGCACAGGAAAGGCAATGGGAGACCACGGAATCAAATGGGGAGGAAAAAGTCTCCTGGACTTGGATTATGCTGATGATTTAAGCATCCTAGATGAAAGTGTGAGCAAAATTAATGAAGTTTTAGAGGTTTTGCGAGTTCAGGGTGCTAGAATTGGTTTTAAAATTAATGTTAGGAAGACTAAGTCATTAAGGCTAGGAATAAGTGAAGATGAAAAGGTGACGTTGGGTAATGAAAAGATTGATCAGGTGGGCAGCTTCACTTACCTTGGTAGTATTATTAGTAAAGATAGTGGGAGCAGTGAAGATGTTAAATATAGAATAGCCAAGGCTCAGGGTGTTTTTACACACTTAAAAAAAGTCTGGAAGAATAGGAAGATAAGTCTGCAAACCAAGATTAGAATATTAGAAGCTACAGTGATGACAGTGGTCAAATATGGCTCTGAAGCATGGAGGCTCCGAAAAGCGGATGAAGATTTGCTAGATGTTTTTCAGAGAAATTGCTTAAGGATTGTTCTTGGTACCCGGCTGACTGACCGTATTTCAAACAATAGGCTATACTAAAACTGTGGTTCAATACCGCTCTCTAGGGCTATAATGAAAGAAAGGTTGAGGTGGCTAGGGCACGTTGTGCGGATGAAGGATGACAGATTGCCGAAGATTGTTCTTTTCGGCCAACCATCTAGGGGTAAACGGAAAGCAGGTCGCTTTGAATAGATTGGGGTAGAGGAGGAGCGTGCGTAGCTGTGTTGGCCTCAGGCGGCTTGGTGCTGCAGTGAGTTGTTAGTAGTAGTAGTAGTGCTCTTTTTAATAGTCGAAAGTGATTGGAGGGCAGCTAACCCCCCTCTCACGCCCACCATTTTCCCCAACAATTATAATTTGGAGACAACCATTTTGTTCAACGTAGTTGAAAGTTCTAGAAATTAAGTCTTTGAGGATGAAAAACCCCCCACACCCCTCAGGGCAAGAGTTGTAAGTTATGCCCTTGGGGCGTATAAGGTTTTTATAGAAGGCATTGTCGTAGAAACTTCAAAAAGGGCTCATTCAATTGGAAATTGAGAAGGCTAGTGCCCTTTTTAACAGCAGAATCGGATTGGAGAGCAACTTACCCCCCTCTCACGGCCACCATTTCTCCAAACACATATAATCAAAATTTTGAAATAGCCATTTATTCTACGTAGTTGAGAAATTTGTTAAAGAAATTTGGTCTTTAAGAATGACAACCCCCCCCCCCCCCCACAGTCCTCAGGGTAAGGGTTTTAAATTATACCTTGGGGGCATATAAGGTTTTTACAGAAAGAGGTGTTGTAGAAACTTAAAAAAGGGCTCATTCGCTTGGAAATTGAGAGAGCTAGTGCTCTTTTTTTATAGTCGAAAGAGATTGTACATCAACGAACCCCCCTTTCACGCCTACCATCTCCCCAAACACATCCAATCAAAATTTTGAGATAACCATGTTGTTCAACGTAGTTTAAAGTTCTGAAAATTAGGTATTTGAAGATGACACCCCCCCCCAAACACCCTGAGGGCAAGGATTGTAACATATACCCTGGGGGCATATAAGGTTTATATAGAAATCGCTGTTGTAGAAACTTCTAAAAGGGTTCATTCAATTGGGATTTAAGAGGACTAATGCCCTTATTAATAGTCAAAATATATTTGAGGGTGAATGTCCCCCCTCACGTCCATCATTTCCCCAAACATTTCCGATCAAAATTTTGATTTAGCCATTTTGTTGAACGTAGTTGAAGGATCCGGAAACCATGTTTTTGATTATAATAAAACCCCGCCCACATCCCTCAGGGCTAAGGTTGTAAGTTATGTCCTGGGGCACATAAGGTTTTTTAGAGTTGTCGTCAAAACTTCAAAAAGGGCTCATTCAATTTGGAATTGAGATGGCTAGTGCCCTTATTAATAGTCAAAAGTGATCGGAGGGTGAACACCCCCCCGCCCATTATTTCCCAAACACTTCCGATCAATATTTTGATGTAGCCATTTTGTTGAACCTAGTTGAAGGGCTGGAAATTATGTTTTTTGAGTATGACAATCCCCCCACAGCCCTCAGCGCTAAGATTGTAAGTTATGCCCTGGGGGCGTATAATGTTTTTATAGAAGGCATTGTCGTAAAAACTTCAAAAAGGGGTCATTGGATTGGAAATTGAGAGGGCTTTTGTCCTTTTTAATGGTCGAAATTAATCGGAGAGAGAATCACCCCCACCCCATGCCAATAATTTCTCCAAACATTTCCGATCAACATTTTGATGTGGCCATTTTGTTCAACGTAGTTGAAAGGTCTGGAAATTATGTCTTTGAGGATGACAACCCTCCCCCCATAGCCCTCAGGACAAGGGTCCTAAGTTATGGCCTTGGGCCACATAATGTTTTTATAGAACGTTTTGTCGTAGAAGCTTCAAAAAGGGCTCATTCGATTGGAAATTGAGAGGACTAGTGCCTTTTTTATTAGTCAAAAGTGATCAGAGGTTAAATGACCCCCCCCCCCGCCCATGCCCATCATTTCCCCAAACACTTACAATCAAAATATTGAGACAGGCATTTTGTTCAGCAGATCAGAAAGGTCCGGAAATTATGTGCTTGAGGATAAAAATACCCCCAGCCCTCAGGGCAAGGGCTGTAAATTATGCCCTAGGGATATCTTAGGTTCTTATAGAAAATGTGGTCATATAAACTTCAGAGGGGGCTCACTGGATTGGTAATCAGACGCTCTAGTGCCCTTTTTAAGAGTCAAAGTGATCAGAGGGCAGCTACCCCCTCCCTCCCACACACGTCGCATTGTCCCGAGATGCATCTAATAGAAATTTTGAAATAGCCATTCTGTTCAAAATAGTCTAAATATCATATAACAAGGCTTTTGGCGTTGAAACAAACCCCAAAGATTAGGGACAAGGGTTGTAAGTTGTGTCCGGGGGGTATTTAAGGTTTTTATGGAAGGAATGGTTGTTTAGCTTTAGAAGAGGCTCAGTCTTTCTCTCTGAAAAAGACTATGTCAATATAAAACGAACAGAAATTAATTAAAAAAAAATTTTTCCACAAAATAAGTTTTTCAAAAAGAAAAAAAAGAACTCCATTAAGCCAAAAGTGAACAAAAATAGAATCAAATAATCTACCAAACATACAACTGCCACAAATCAGTATCAATAAATAAATGAAACCCAAAACAAACAGAAATTAGAATAAATAACAGAGTCAAACTCAAAATGAGCAGAAATTAAAATGAGTAGGGTTCTAAGCCCCATGCTTTCTAAAAACCAGAATATAATTTGTACTTTACAGAATTACTGCTGCAGACATTATATTCTTGCTCTTTGCAATAAAAAAAGAAATGAAAACTGATCATAAAGATTATTTGAAAATGAAATTATAAAGATAGCATAATATTTCACCTTAAATTCCTAGTCTTCTCAAATTTAGCTAAGAAAAAAAAACGACGAAAAATTTGACATGAAAGGAAGATAAATTTGTGTTCTTATTGTCGATAGCAAGGTTCTTGAGCCATTACAGCCATTACAAAAAGTGGGCCATTAACAAAAGTGTGGCACACTAAAAGTTTCTTTTATAGCTTCTTGAAAATAAATTATGTTCCTGAGTTCTTAAATAAATAAAACATGTAAAACAAAAAAAACATGTAGACTGTAAGCTCTTATTTGAAGTGTCGATCAATATCTGGACTAGTAAGACATTTATAAAATAATACAGATTGGGCCACTTAACATTTTTATAGAGATGTAGACATAAAGAAAAAGTAAACTTTTAAAGAAGAAATTACCCTAGAAAAGTAAAAGAGGGAAATTTACATTTTGTCTAAAGAACCTAGGTGGCTTTTCAATTTAACTGGTAAAACGAAATTTTTTAAATAAAGCCTGACCTAAGAAAGCATTAAGAAATATGAAAGAAAGAATGGAAGAAGAAGTGCAAAATTGTCATTTAATAGTTTATTTCCATAGGGGATGGAGAGGTCTTATGGAGCATATATCCTTTATTAAATATTAAAATTAAAGCACAAACACTTATTCTTCAACCAATGAAGGGTAGTTTCTAAGCCTCTATCTAAAAAAAAAATAAAAAAACTATCCATGTTTCACTTTTCAAGAGTCATGAAAAATGCGAATAGTAGAGGTCTCAACATCAAACAGTTCGTGGTAACGAACTGTAAGGAGCGACCCGGTAAGAAGCGGTAACAGTAAGGAGCAACCCGGCTCAATAGTAACCGAAACTCTAAAAACCGGAATTTTGATATCCATAGATACATCAACAGAATCAAATTTTTATGCTGACTTCAAATATAAAAGTTTCATTAAGTTTGGTTTTACCCATCAAAAGTTAAGCGCCTGAGAAAATCTGCCCTATTTTCGAAAAAAGGGGGAAACACCCTCCAAAAAGTCATAGAACTTTAATGAAAATCACACCATCGGATTCAGTGTATCAGAACACCCTGCTGCGGAAGGTTCAAGCTCCTATCTGCAAAAAAGTGGAATTTTGTATTTTTTGTCAGAAGAAAGATCACGGATGCGTGTTTTTTTTTCCCCAGGGGTGATCGTATCGATCCAGTAGTCCTAGAATATCGTAAGAGGGCTCATTTGAACGGAAATAAAAAGTTCTAGTGCTCATTTTAAGTGACCAAAAAATTGGAGGGCAACTTTGCCCTCTCCTACGCTCATTTTTTTCCCAAAGTCACCAAATCAAAATTTTGAGATAGCCATTTTGTTCAGCATAGTCGAAAATGTAATAAATATGTCTTAGAGGATGACTTAATTCCCAACAGTCCCCGGGGGAAGGGCAGGAAGTTATGAACTTTGCCCATTGTTTACATATAGTATTGGTTAATGGGAAGTATAAAGACGTTTCAGGAGGGATTTTTTTTCTGATGGGGGGGGGGTGTCGGAGAAGGGAGTTACGGGAGAGGATCCTTCCATTAAGGATGTTTTCTTGGGAGAAGGGACATTTGTATGAAGGGGGCGCCGGATTTCCCAGCATTATTTAAAAAACGGTCAGAAATTAAATATAAAAAAAACTAGTTTTTTCAACTGAAAGTAAGGAGCAACATTAAAACTTAAAACAAACAGAAATTATTACCTATATGAGGGGGTTCACCCCCTAGTCAATACCTCGCCCTTTAAGCTAAAGTTTTTTTTCAGTACTTTCAAAAGAGCTATCTATTCTATTTAACCGGCCTTTGTGATTCAGGGGTTTGTGATTCGAACAAAATTCAAACTTTAGCGTAAAGATCAAGATATCTACTAGGCCAAAATCAAAGCTGCATTAATTCAAAACGTTCAGAAATTAAATAAAAAAACAAGTTTTTTTAACTGAAAGTAAGGAGCGTCATTAAAACATAAAACGAACAAACATTATTCCGTATATGAAAGGGGCTGTCCCCTCCTCAATACCTCGCTCTTTACGCTAAAGTTTGAATCTATCACACAACTTTATTTTTTAAAACAATAAAAAACTTTAGCGTAAAGAGCGAGGTTTTGAGGAGGGGACAGCCCCTTTCATATACGGAATAATTTTTGTTCGTTTTAAGTTTTAATATCGCTCCTTACTTTCAGTTAAAAAAAACTCGTTTTTTTTATTTAATCAAACAGTTCGAGGTAACGAACTGTAAGTAAGGAGCGACCCGGCTCAATGGTAACCGAAACTCTAAAAAACGGAATTTTGATACCAATAGATTCATCAAAAGAATCAGATTTTAATGCTGATTTCAAATATACAAGTTTAATCAAGTTTAGTCTTACCCATCAAAAATTTGGCTGATTTTAAAAAAAAGGAGGAAAGACCCACCAAAGGTTATAGAACCTTAATGAAACTCACACCATCATATTCAGCGTATAAGAGAACCCTACTGCAGAGGTTTCAAGCATCTATCTACAAAAATGTGAAATTTTGCATTTTTGGCCAGAAGAAAGATCACGGATGCGTGTTTATTTGTTGTTTTTTTTTCCAGGGGTGATCGTATCGACCCAGTGGTCCTAGAATATCGTGGGAGGGCTCATTGGAACGGAAATTAAAAGTTCTAGTGCCCTTTTTAAGTGACCAAAAAAATGGAGGGCAACTAGGCCCCCTCCCACGCTCATTTTTTTCCAAATTTACCCGATCAAAATTTTGAGATAGCCATTTTGTTCACCATGGTCGAAAATATGATAGCTATGTCTTTTAGGATGACTTAATCCCCCGAAGTCTCCAGGGGGAGGGCTGAAAGTTGTGAACTTTACCCAATGTTAACATATAGTATTGGTTATTAGGAAGTATACAGACGTTTTCAGGGGGGATTTTTTCTGGTAGGTGGGTGGGGTCGGGGGTTATATGGGAGGATCTTTCCATGAAGGAAGTTTTTATGGGGGAAGGGACATTGCTATGAAGGGGGCACAGGATTTCCCATCATTATTAAAGAAAAGATCAGAAATTAAATAAAAAAAAACAAGTTTTTCAACTGAAAGTAAGGAGCAACATCAATACCTAAAACTTTTTTTTTCAAATCTACGTCCTTCATATAAGTTCCACCATCAGCCAGTTCCAAATGTCACTAAAAACGGCGCTTTTGGTACCGTGTCGCAAGTGGAAAAGCTGTGGTTATTGGGCAAGCAGAACTTATAAGAGTGATGTTTAATGGCTCATTTGAATGCTATTGCTCATATATACGTGCTTTTTTTTTAATTTTACCATTCGTAAGTGCGATATAGCACTAAAAAAAAACTTTTGGTGCCACTTCTTAAGTGGAAAAGCTCTGAAGTACAAAACAGGTACTATTGTAATAGTTGTGTTCCAGAACCATTAACTGGAGGTTTACAAGAACCCCTCCACTACACTCCCCCTCCCAGACCCCTTAGTAAGTTTCATATATCGTCTAATCATCAGTAAGCTATAAAACATTAGCAGGCTACCACACCATCGTAAATAGATGTTTATTGGCTCAATTAAAAGTTATTGCTTATATTTACTAGGTTTTTAAAAATTCTACATTCTATTAGATTTCACAGTTTTCAATGTTAATTTGTTTTCTGGGAAGAACTTGCAATGAACTCTTGTCATGGTTGAAACATTAGCCTAGTAAAGAGCGAATCACAGCCCCTAGTAAGTAAAACTTAAAAAGTGGCAAAATGGTCTTTTTTTTTCTTCTTGTGTTTTCCAGGCCTAGCGGATTACTAGAAAATCATAGAGAGATGATTAAGAGCTTATTCAAAAACTACTTCTAATATGTACGTGGTTCATATAAATTCCATCGTCTGCAAGTGCCATATGGCACGAAAAAAGGCCCTTTTTATGTCATTTCTCGAGAGGGTGGGGCTAGCGGGATACCAGAACATCTTAGATATTGCTATTATCTACGTTCTACCTATAAATTCCACCATCTGAAAGTTTTAAATGGCACTTAAAACGGTGCTTTTGGTGCCATGTCTCAAGTGGAAAAGCTGGGGATAGTGGGTTACCAGAACTTTTTGGAGTGATGTTTAATGGCTCATTTGAAAACTTTTGCTCATATCTACGTGCTTTTTATCAATTCTACCATTCGTAAGTGAGATATAGCACTGAAAACAACGCTTTTGGTGCCATTTCTTAAGTAGAAAATCTTGGAAGCATAAAACGGTATCATTGTAATAATTATGGTTCAAAACCCTAACTGAAGGTTTGAAAGAACACCTCCCGCAAAATCATGGTTTGTCCCTTCATATGAATACTTTTCAGATAATCCACTATTTTTGCAAATGTGATGCACTCATTTTTAACAGCATATCCCTTGAAGGCTCATTTTAAACCTATTACTCTAATCTACGTGCTTTTTATCAATTTTACCATCAAAAAGTGCCATATAGCACTAAAAACGGCACTTTTGGTACCACTTCTTAAGTGGAAGAGTTTGGAAGCATAAAACGGTACCATTGCAATAATTATGGTCCAAAGCCCTTAACTAGAGGTTTATAAAACCTCTCACATATACCATATGAAAGTATGAGAGGAAAGGATATAATAAATAATAAATAAATTAAAAAAACGTGAGAAAACGAGGAATTTTGTCAGCCAGTGGCAAAACATGAAGACAAAGAACAAGCAAATATTTCGACAAGGACCTCTGCCAATTCGTCCTCAGTGCTAAACAAAAAAGAAAAACAAAAAAACAGACAACAAAAATCTAACCTTTTGAAGTTTACCCAACGAAAAGTGAACAGATACTTTTTTTTAAAACAATTTAAAAAATCTAAAACAATATTGGTCCAATGATCAGGGCTTCCACTATCCCCGAATTTTCGGGGATTTCCCCGAAAATCTATGTGTCTCCCCGAAAAAATTTTTTTTTCGCTGAATCCCCGAAATTTCCCCGAAAATCACTCAACCACGGTTTGATCCCTAGTAACTATCCCTATCAAACATTACATTACATACCATAATTTTTCACTACTCTCTCGTTCGTCAATCTTCGTCTCCTGTGATACTTTGCATAAGAACCAGACCGATACAATCTAATTATAGACGGTTCTTTATATGTTCACAAAAGTATCACCTTCTTTTATTTAGATTTAATAATTTCAAATGCAGTATTCCAAATTCTATAAGATTCTTACATTTACATCATTCGTGGTCAAGTATCTTGACAAAATTAGCCAAGAATTATACTTGAAATTGTTTAACGGAACGCTCAGTTAGATTCTGGATTTTGATTAAATAAAAAAAACAAGTTTTTTAAACTGAAAGTAAGGAGCGACATTAAAACTTAAAACGAACAGAAATTATTCCGTATATGAAAGGGGCTGTCCCCTCCTCAACGCCTCGCTCTTTATTCCGTATATGAATGGGGCTGTCCCCTCCTCAACGCCTCGCTCTTTACGCTAAAGTTTGACTCTGTCTCACAATTTTTTTTTTTAAACAATAAAAAACTTTAGCGTAAAGAGCGAGGCGTTGAGGAGGGGACAGCCCCTTTCATATACGGAATAAAGAGCGAGGCGTTGAGGAGGGGACAGCCCCTTTCATATACGGAATAATTTCTGTTCGTTTTAAGTTTTAATGTCGCTCCTTACTTTCAGTTTAAAAAACTTGTTTTTTTTATTTAATTTCTGATCGTTTTTTAGTTAATGCAGCTTTTATTTGCATAAAAATTTTACTTTTCTTTTGCTAAATGAATGTCTTTACAAATTAACTTACGTAACTAACTTCTATATTCGTATATTTTTCTTCTGGCAAAAATTCAAAGTTGCAGATTTTTGCAGATATGAGCTTGAAACCTATGTAATAGGGTTTTCTGATACGCTGAATCTGACGTTGTGATTTTCATTAAAATTCTTTCACTTGTAGGGGATGTTTCCCTCCTCTTTAAAAAATCGAGTAAATTTCCTCAGGCTTGTTGCCTTTGATGAGTAATACTAAACTTAATAAAATTTATATATTTAGAATCAGCATCATAAACACATTCTTTTGATACATTTATTGACATCAAAATTCCGTTTTTAAAAGTTTCGATTACTATTGAGCCGTATCGCTTGTTTTTTTATTGTTTTTTTTTATTACGTATATGTTATTACGTATATGAGGGGGTTCTGCCCTTAGTCAATACCACGCTCTTTACGTTAAAAGTTAAAAAAAAATTTGATTCACAAACCCCTGAATCACAAAGGCCGTTTAATTAGAATAGATAGCTCTTTTGAAAGCACTAAAAAAAAACAGTAGCGTAAAGAGCGAGGTATTGACTTGGGGGAGAACCCCCTCACATACGTTATAATTTCTGTTCGTTTTAAGTTCTAATATTCCTTCTTACATTTCAGTTGAAAAAACTTGGGTTTTTTTTATTTAATTTCTGATCGTTTTTTAAATAATGCTTGGAAATCCGGCGCCCCCTTCATAGAAATGTCCCTTACCCCAAAGAAACATCCTCCACGGAAATATTCTCCAGAGTAACTCCCTCCTCTAGCCCCCCCTCCAGAAAAAATCCTTCCTGAAAATTGTTGTATACTTCCCAATAACCAATAAATAATGCTGGCAAGTCCGGCGCCCCCTTCATGGCGATTTCCCTTCCCCTATGAAAACTTCCTTCATGAACAGATCCTCCAACATAACCCCTTACCCACCCTTCCCTCCCACTAGCAGAAAAAAAACCTCCTAAAAACTTCTGTATACTTCCGAATAACCAATACTATATGTTAACATTGGGTAAAGTTCATATCTTTTAGCCCTCCCTCTGGGGACTTCGGGGGATTAAGTCATCCCAAAAGACATATTTATCATATTTTCGACCATGCTGAACAAAATGGCTATCTCAAAATTTTGATCGGGTGACTTTGGTAAAAAAATAAGCGTGGGAGGGGGCCTAGTTGCCCTCCATTTTTTTGGTCACTTAAAAAGGGCACTAGAACTTTTAATTTCCGTTCCAATGAGCCCTCCCACGATATTCTAGGACCACTGGGTTGATACGATCACCCCTGGAAAAAAAAACAACAAATAAACACGCATCCGTGATCTTTCTTCTGGCCAAAAATGCAAAATTTCACATTTTTGTAGATAGATGCTTGAAACCTCTGCAGTAGGGTTCTCTTATACGCTGAATATGATGGTGTGAGTTTCATTAAGGTTCTATAACTTTTAGGGGGTCTTTCCCCCTTTTTTTGAAAATCAGCCAAATTTTCTCAGGCGCGTAACTTTTGATGGGTAGCTCTAAACTTGATGAAAGTTATATATTTGAAATCAGCATTGAAATCTGATTCTTTTGATATATCTATTGGTATCAAAAACCCGTTTTCTAGAGTTTCGGTTACCATTGAGCCGGGTCGCTCCTTACTTACAGTTCGTTACCACGAACTGTTTGAAATTGAACTTCTAAAGAAAGAGAATTGTTTTGAAATTGGATCGTAAGTTTAAATTTGGTTTTCCTTTGCTATTTTCGGTTTTGGACATACTGTGTTAATGCTTAATGCTTAATAATTGAACGCATAACATATTGAAGAAATTGATCTTTTTGCCAGGAATTCTTACCAATTAAATTTTTGTTTCATTCGGTGTGTAAAATTTAAGTTCTTTTCTTTTTATCTGAGAATTGTATTTGTCATACCACCCTTTATCCTCAAACGTATTCACCAAGCACTCTCTCACAATTATTATTCTGGTCCCTTCCCCCGTGTAGTATTTTCAGTGGGCGTAATATTTTAAACTGCAGTTTTAGGAGCTTTTTACGGTCTTGCAAACCTGTTAGTTAGGCAAAGAAAATTTTACGGAAAATATATTCTGCTCAAATTCGGGATAGCCAAGTAAATTTGTTTAAATATTTAAGGCCTACCTTTACAACTTCTAATGCTTTAAGAATTAATAACCCTCTATGAAGGCTAATTCTGAGATAATTTTTTTTTTTAAAGAAAATGTCGTATAATTTATTTCTTCCTAAGAACTATCCCTAAATACTATGTTCTTACCATAAAAAATGCCCAACTCCCTCCCCTCCTAATGAGGCAAAATTTAGCTACAGACTATGTAAAAGGTCGAGGAATAGAGGATTCAAACGGAAGTAACCCCAAAAATATTATCCATAAGAAAATTTACAATACAGCTTAAAGTAAAAATTTGGGTATTAGGCTCATAATGTTTTCTTGTCAAGTTTTAAATATTTTCGGACATATTTATCACGAACAGTTTGTTAATATTGCCAAATAATGTTAGTGCGAAGTAAAAGAATTAGTAAATTTGCTATGATTTGTAGCTTACAGCTATCATGTCCAGGCATTAGATGGGCTGATATAAAAAAGAGACTGCAATAAGTATTATATTTGGAATATGGATGGTCACAGGGTTGGTGGGAGGGTTGGGAGTTAATCGGTGACTATATAGTAATTATGAGGTAACCAAAAGAAA
Organism: Artemia sinica; assembly: GCA_027921565.1. Classification (NCBI taxonomy): domain Eukaryota; kingdom Metazoa; phylum Arthropoda; class Branchiopoda; order Anostraca; family Artemiidae; genus Artemia; species Artemia sinica. Next base: position 58,053,757 of record CM051264.1, on the reverse strand, counting down.
GAAAAGCATAGTAGAAACAAACAATGAAAAAAATGTATGTTCCGAAGGGGTATTTTCCGCACGGGGGTGGGTATTTTCCGAGGGTGTTTTTTGCGGGGGATATTTTCCGCGGGGGTATTTTTCGTGGGGAGTATTTTCAGCAGGGGAGCATTTTCTGCGGGGTATATTTTCGTGAGGAGGGGGGGGGAGCATTTTCCATTTTTCCGTGGGAGGATTTTTTCGGGGGGGGGGGGTAAACACCTAAGTCCTTAAAAGCAGCATGAAAAACCAACAATGTCTCAATTTTCGTCAAAATTCCCTTTTTAATTTAAGTTTAAATTTACTTGTTTAGTTTAGTTCTTGTTTGTTTTAAGTTTTAATATTACCCCTTACTTATAGGTTGAATTTGTCTAATTAATTTACTTATCTAGAAACCAAAAACAATATTTGTTTTTGTTTTTAAATATTATTAATGAATTTCTGAGATTAATGACTTAATAAAAAATTGCTACTGGTATTTACAGTTCACATGTGTTCACTAGTTTTCTTCTTTTTTTTGAAAACAATTTTGAAGTTTTTGCCGCAATATCAGCAATAAATGTTTTTAGCTATGGGTTCCAATCCCGGGCTCTGGCTCTAAAACCTATTTTGTAAAAGGCTTGATTTACTACGCAGATACAAGCCCTACTTGAGCCTGAAAACGAAGCTAAAACCAATTTTGGCTCCCAAATTTTTGCAACGAAATTCCATTTTGTTTTTTCCCCGAAAAATCCCCGAATCTTGAAAACTTGTCCCCGAAAACTCCCCGAATTTTTTAGACTTGTCCCCGAATTTTAACTTTCGAGAGTGGAAGCCCTGCCAATGATCCCCGCAAGCTTGACGTAAATACATTCTAAGACCACACTGGAATCTATGAAACTATTTCCTCTCGTGAAAGTATGAGAGGAAAGGAAATAATAAATGTAAAATAAAATAAAAAAAGGTGAGAAAACGAGGAATTTTGTCTGTTCGCTTTTAGTCGGGTAAACTTCAAAAGGTTAGATTTTTGTTGTCTTTTTTTGTTTTTCTTTTTTTTTAGCACTGAGGACGACTTGGTGGAGGTCCTTGTCAAAATATTTCCTTATTCTTCGTCTTCATGTTATACCACTGGCTGACAAAATTCCTCGTTTTCTCACCTTTTTTATTTTATTTTTCATTTATTATTTCCGTTCCCCTCATAGTTTCATATGTCATGCATAGCCAGTGTGGTCTTGGAATGTATTCACATACGGGAGACAAAAAAAAACGGGAGACAGATCAGTGCAACCGATGCAAAAAGGTGATTTTTATCTTTGTTCAAGGAGGGGGACTGTAATTTTCCCTGTTTCGACCTTGCTGGTTCCAGTCGTACATTTTTCATTTGGATCTGACGCCATTTTGAGGGGTCTGGGGCTTTTTTCAAAATCATTGTGAATTTCTTTCTGCAATAAACTTTTACTTTTAAGACGAACCGAAATAATAGTTATCATTCCTGAACCAGTGCTGAATGGCAATTTTTTCATAAAGCAGTTTTTTTTAGAACACATTTTGTAACGTTTGGTTACTATGGGCTCTGATTCACTCTTTACTAGGTTGCAGCTACCGCTGCAACCATGATTTTGGAGTTTATAATAAAGGTAAAAACCAATTGGACATCAGCCTGCCACCTCTTTAACACACCATTGTCCCACATGCTTTCTCCTGTCTAAAATCAAACAAGATTAACATTTCAAACAATACTTTCAATCAAAAAAGCAGAAAAATTCGAAGATATCCCCCAGGGACAACATACCTTAACCCCTACACCCAAGTCAAAATTTTGGGTTTACTAGTGCCCTCTTCAAACACTCCCTAGAATCTTTAACTGGATTTCCGAAGCCATTACTATTGTGTTGCAAATTTGCTGGTTTGATCACCTGTAAACAATATCTTGCTACTTAACGATGGTAATCATAATAATATAGATACTTACTGTGCAAAAACTTTTAGGTAAGTCAATTAACCTAGTAATTCATGAGAGCTGAAAAATTTGATTGGAGAAATGTCAGCATTACCAAATCGTACTACCGATTACGTTATTACGTTATTACGTATTACGTTAATTGAAGTTAATTTCATTTTTTTTTAATTTCAATTACCAGCCTTAATATATGGTGCAAAGAATATGAATAATATGCCTTAATATGGTGCAAGAATGTGCCTTAATAGTATATTAGTCTGAGCGTATATAGCAGACTTCTAAACATCAAAAAGACAGATTGGAGTCTGTTTGCATAGTTTGTGGTAGGTGGATTTGTCCACCTAGCACGGGTAGGTAGGCTTACCTGTACCGTTCATTCCTGATGGTCTAATACGCCTATCATAAGTCTTAGACCCCAAAATTTGATCCAAAATTTGTTTTTCTATTTCTCGAAAGTTTGTTTTCCTTTCGGCTCCTTTGTGTTGTGGAATTACACTGAAAAACAAAATTTATAAAAGTACTTTCCAAATTGAAAGACCGTTGTTTGCTCATCATTGTGCTAAGATTTTACATCTTTCGACAGAAAACAATTTCAGGGGAAACCTTGGGATTAAGATCTTATTTCTTATGCCGTTTTTATGCAAACGTCTTTTATCATTCTACACTGATGAGTGGTCCGAGAATAATGATAAGCGTATCATTAAAGTTCTCTTATCATTGTTCTACCTGACAGAAAATTGGTGTTCTTTGCACTTTTTTGTGACAGCAGTGAGCCGCAAGGTCTTAGAACAATGATGAACTAAAGAACGGTAATATGTACAGAAAGATGTAAAATCTTAGAAGTAAGACCTTAGTGCTAAATAACGGGGTTAAAGATATAATTTTGTTAGTAAAACAATGGAGCAATCAGTAACTTCTGCAGCATGAAAAATCAAATGGCAAATGATGAAAAGATTTTGCTTTATTATGCACTAAAGGGTCAAAAACTTACTGGCAAGAAATTCCGTTTTTTAGTGTTTCGGTTATTATTGAGCCAAGTCGCTCCATATTTTTTTTCATAAAAAAGACTAAGTCAATAAAAAACAAACAGCATTTAATTTTAAAAACTCCTGTCACAAAGCAAGTTTTCAAAGAAAATTAAAGAGCTCCATTAAGCCAAAAATGAGCAGAAATAAATTCGAATAATCTTCCAACCGTAAAACTACCCTAAATCATTATCAATAAGTAAAGGATACACAAAACGAACAGAAATTGCTATAAGGAAAATGTTCCGGTGAAGAAATTTTCTGTGAGAATTTTCCAGGATAAGTAATGCACAGAGGAGGGGAGAGGGTTGTTTGGCATGACTTGAAAACCGGTCGGAAATTAGATGTAAAAAAAATGTTTTTTTACTTAGAATAAGGAGTGATATTTAAACTTAAAACGAACAGAAATTATTAAGCATATGAGGGGGCTTTCTCTTCCTCAACCCTGACTCTTTACGTTAAAGTTTGAAAATTCTGTCACAATTCTTTACTAACGACTCCTAAAGCACAGGGGCTTTTGAATTTGAATGAGAATTATTTTTAAAGAACCTTAAAACTTTCGCGGAAAGAGCAAGAGCTGAGGATGGAACAGTCCCCCTCATTTACGGAATAATCTCTTCTCGTTTGCAGTTTAAACGTTGCTCCTTGCTTTCATTTGTTTTTTTTTTTATTTAGCTGAGTAAAGAATGAAGGAAAGTTCTATATATCCCCCAAAGTTGACACAAATCAGGAAACAATGTTTTGCTTTGCAGCTCTCCTTTAGCAATCAATCTTGTTAGAGAAAAAGAAAACTGCCAAACATGAGCACAAAGAGAACAATGCTTGACCGACAAACAAAACAATATTATATCACCTATTTTTCCTCTTTAGGAAAATTTACATCGGACAGAAAAAGGTTTTATTTTCTTCATTTTCCAGGTTCGTGTAAAGGGTCTAAAAATATGGAACTTCTATGGACTAAACCCAACCTGTACTGGGATTATGGGAGACGGACTTAGAAAAAAAAACTATTTTCTCAATTTAAAGAAATTTGAAAATTTCCTGGAATCTAGCACCGCTGAAAAGTTAACTGTTTGAAGAGCTGAGGATGGGACAGTCCTCATTTACGGAATAATCTCTTCTCGTTTGCAGTTTAAACGTTGCTTCTTGCTTTCATTTGTTTGTTTTTTTTTTATTTAGCTGAGTAAAGAATGAAGATAAGTTCTATATATCCCCCAAAGTTGACACAAATCAGGAAACAATGTTTTGCTTTGCAGCTCTCCTTTAGTAATCAATCTTGTTAGAGAAAAAGAAAACTGCCAAACATGAGCACAAAGAGAACAATGCTTGACCGACAAACAAAACAAGATTATATCACCTATTTTTCCTCTTTAGGAAAAATTACATCGGACAGAAAAAGGTTTTATTTTCTTCATTTTCCAGGTTCGTGTAAAGGGTCTAAAAATATGGAACTTCTATGGACTAAACCCAACCTGTACTGGGATTATGGGAGACGGACTTAGAAAAAAAAACTATTTTCTCAATTTAAAGAAATTTGAAAATTTCCTGGAATCTAGCACCGCTGAAAAGTTAACTGTTTGAAGAGCTGAGGATGGGACAGTCCTCATTTACGGAATAATCTCTTCTCGTTTGCAGTTTAAACGTTGCTTCTTGCTTTCATTTGTTTGTTTTTTTTTATTTAGCTGAGTAAAGAATGAAGGAAAGTTCTATATATCCCCCAAAGTTGACACAAATCAGGAAACAATGTTTTGCTTTGCAGCTCTCCTTTAGTAATCAATCTTGTTAGAGAAAAAAAAAACTGCCAAACATGAGCACAAAGAGAACAATGCTTGACCGACATACAAAACAAGATTATATCACCTATTTTTCCTCTTTAGGAAAAATTACATCGGACAGAAAAAGGTTTTATTTTCTTCATTTTCCAGGTTCGTGTAAAGGGTCTAAAAATATGGAACTTCTATGGACTAAACCCAACCTGTACTGGGATTATGGGAGACGGACTTAGAAAAAAAAACTATTTTCTCAATTTAAAGAAATTTGAAAATTTCCTGGAATCTAGCACCGCTGAAAAGTCAACTGTTTGACACTTCCCACTTTATAGTTGCCATGAACGGAGGGTGTCAAAAGATAAGGCATTTGAAAGGATAAGATAGTTTTTATTCAAAACGTTTCGCCGAATTTAAAGTACCAACTTTGTGTTTTACATGAACAGCAATATAAGCTGTATTTAAAAAATGTAGTAGGATTAAAATGAAGTTAAGCAAACGCAACAAAAGAAGAAGTGACATTTTTTTTTTTAAGTAAAACGAGCTAAGTAAAAACCTTCATACATGAAAGCAATAATTGTGCGAAATCAGTCTGAAGTGAAAATGTAAAGTTGGTTAAGAAGATGAAACTATTTGGAAAGATTAAAACCAAAAAATAACTTCATAAGGATTCTGAACACTTAAGCTGAAAATAAGATAAATGTGTGTAAAAAATTATACATGTGGTAAAAAAGTATTTTGCAGTAGGTGGCATAGGTTGCATCAAGACATGGCCAATTGTAGACAGAGAAAAGCCAAGACAGATAGTCCAAGTATTTGAGAGGCAAATGTTTAAATGGCTGGGACACGGCTAAATGGCAAGAGTAGGCATGACTCTCTTATTGGACACATACTTGTTTGTTAGTTTTTGGAAAGGCATGCCTGCCTAGAGGCATGCTGGCATGCTGACCAAGAATTTAAAACGAGAATAAATAGATAGGACCACTAACTTTCTAATGTCTGGATTTAGTTGGGTTACGGAAATCCGGGAAAAGTATCTTATAATTAGAATAAAATGAAAATACAATCACAGGTAATATACAGATACATACAGGGAAAATTTTTAACGATAAAGGGTTTCTTAATAAACAGTTGACTATTATTTCATCATTTTTTTCATTTTATCCCCACTTAAAACCTACACTAATTTGATACAAAAATTTGCATAAAGCAAATCATGCCCACGAGAAATTGGTGCCTGCTTTCTTGAGTGGAGCTTTCCAGTGGAAAGTCAATGGCTAGAAGAAACTGACGGAACAACTTCAGGTAACTTTCTTCAATATAGAATACAAAACTCCAGAGACTAAAGTGTCAAAGAAGAAGACATTATTTGTAACACAAGGAGCTACATCCATCCATTAGAAAGTAAACTTCTCCGAAAAGATTATTAGTTCTACCGATAAATTAATCGAATTTATCGTCCAATTCTTAGAAATATGTATCTCTATTCTAACCATAATTTTGCTATGATTAAGGGCAGCTTTAGAATATAAAATATACGATTCTATTACAGTAAAGGAAAAACTAAATCTATTATAAAAATATAAATTTTTTTACTTTTAGAACTTTAATAAATCAAATAATATTAAGATTTTGATTACTAAATATCAGTATATGTATATTAAGCTGACAATGCACATTCATTTGTATTTTTTTTTTCAGTGAAGTGCAAATTATGTTCTGGCCTTCGGAAGGCATAGGGGTTTTGAACCCAACTTATGTTAATTTCTGCTCGTTTTGAGTTTGACTCGGTTATTTATTGTAATTTCTGTTCGTTTTGGGTTTCATTTATTTATCGATGCTGATTTGTGGTAGTTTTACACTTGGTAGTTTATTTTATTTTATTTTTGCTCATTTTTGTTTAATGGAGTTCTTTACTTTTCTTTGAAAAACTTATTTTGTGGAGAAAGTTTTTTTTAATTAATTTCTGTTCGTTTTACATTGACATAGTCTTTTCAGAGAAAAAGAAAATAATGATTTAAATCTTTTCGTTTTTTTTTTGAGAATTTATAATTCGGCCTACTATTTGTATGCTGGAGAAAAATTTTCAAAATTTTTTAACAACATACACCCTCTTAAAAATCTGGACACAAATAGTAGTGTTTAATTTAGTTTCATTCCTCCTCTAGTTGATCTGAAATGGAAAACTTGATACCGTTCGCAAAAACATCTGTTTACTTTCTTTGATAGCTTGGATACACTTATGATATTTTTATTTGGTTAAATTTTAAGAGCAAAAGCAGCCCCAAAAGTTTGAACATAATACCCTCAGTCGTTCTTGGGATACTGCTGAGATACCTTATTGGGAATTAGCATTAACACAGTGCATTTTGATTTAACCTTATGGCAACATTTAGTTTTCAAACATAAAGTCAAATGCGAGGGTGGGCGTGGAGGGGGGATTAGTTTCCCTCCAATCACTTTCGACTATTAAAAAGGGCATAAGGCCTTTCTATTTTCAATCCAATGAGCCCTTTTCGAAGTTCCTGCGACAACTCCTTCGATACAAAGTGCCCTGGTAGAAACAACAAAAACAACAAAAAAAATAATACATTATACCCACTTCGATATTTACTATAAAAATGTCAAGCCTTCCAATTACTTTCTACTATTAAAAAGGGCACTAGGCCTTTCGATTTCCAATCGAATGAGCCCTTTTTGAGTTTCTACGACAACACCTCCTATAAGCACCTTATATGCCCCAAAGGCATAAATTACAACTCTTACCCTAAGGGCTGTGAGGGCGGTTGTCATCCTCTAAACCTAATTTCCAGAACTTTAGACTACGTTACACAAAATGGCTATCTCAACATTTTGATTGGATGTGCCTGGGAAAATCGTGGAAGTGACAGGGGCGTTAGTCATTCTCCAATCAATTTCAACTATTAAAAAAGGCACTAGCCCTTTCAATTTCCAATCAAATGAGCCCTTTTGGAGTTTCTACGACAACGCTTTCAATAAAAACCTTATATGCCCCCAGGGGATAACTTACAACCCTCGCCCTGAGGGCCGGGGGGGGAGGGGTTTGTTGTCATCCTCAAAGACCTAACTTAAAGAACTTTCTACTATTTTGAACAAAATGGCTATCTGAAAATTTTGATTGGATGTTTTTGGGGGAATGGTGGGTGTGAGAGAGGGGTTAGTTACCGTCCAATCACTTTCAACTATTAAAAATTGCACTAGCCCTCTCAATTTCCAATTGAATGAGCCCATTTTGAAGTTTTTACGACAACTCTATCATTAAAAACCTTTTATGCCACAGGGTATAACTTACAACCTTTGCCCTGGGGACTCTGGAGGGGGGGTCTCATCCTTAAATACATAATTTCCAGAACTTTCAACTACGTTGAACAAAATGCCTATCTCTAAACTTTGATTGAATGTTTTTGGGAAAAATGGAGGGCGTGAGAGGGGGGTTAATTACTCTCCACTCACTTTCGACTATTAAAAAGGCCAATTTCAATTTCCAATCAAATGAGCCCCTTTTGAATTTTCTACAACAACTTTCTATATAAGCCTTATATGCCCCCAGGGCATAACTTACAACCCTTGCACTGAAAGCTCTGATGGAGTTATCATCCTTAAAGACCTAATTTCCAGAACCTTCGACTACGCTGAACAAAATAGATATCTCAAAATTTTGATTGGATATGCTTGGGGTAATGTTGGGCGTCAGAGGGGGGTTAGTAGCCCTTCAATCACTTTTGACTATTAAAAGGCCACTAGCCCTTTCAATTTTTAATTGAAAGAGCCCTTTTGGATGTTTTTACAAAATCGCTTTGAATAAAAATCTTACATGCTCCAAGGGCATAACTTAAAACCCCGGCCCTGGGGGTTGTGGGGGGATGGGTTGTCATCCTTAAAGACCTAATTCCCAAAACTTTCGACTGCGTTGAATAAAATAGCTATCTAAAAATTTTGATTGGATGTGTGGAAAAGGCAGTCGTGAAAGGGGGGTTAGTTGCCCTCAATTCACTTTCGACTATTAAAATGGACACAAGCCCTTTGAATTTCCATTCGAATTAGCCCTTTTTCAAGTTTCTACGACAAACATTTCAATACAGAAGTTATATGCCCCCAGGGTCTAACTTATAACCCTTGCCCTGAAGACTGTGGAGGGAGTGTCCTGCTCACATAATTTCCTGAACTTTAAACTTTGTGGAACAAAATGACTATAAAAAAAATTTGATTGCATATGTTTGGGGAAATTCTGGGCGCGGAAGGGGTGTTAGTTTCCTTCCAATCACTTTCGACTATTAAAAATGGCACTAGCCATTTCAATTTCCAATCGAATAAGCCCTTTTTGAAGTTTCTATGACGACGCGCTCAGTAAAAACCTTATATGCCCCCAGGGCATAACTTACAACCCCTGCTCTGAGGGCTGTGGGGAATGTCCTCTTTAAAAACATAATTTCTATCTGGAAATCCACAACACTGAACAAAATGGCTATCTAAAAATTTTGATTGGATGTGTTTGGGGAAAAGGTGGGCGATAGAGGGGGCTAGTTGCCCTCAAATCACTTTCGACTATTAAAAAGGGCACTAGACCTTTGAATTTCCAAATGAATGAGCCCTTTTTCAAGTTTATACGACAAAGATTTCAATAAAAACTTATATGCCCCGGGGCATAAGTTATAACCCTTGCTCTGAAGACTCAGGGGGAAGTGTCCTGCTCAAAGGTATAATTTCCTGAACTTTAACTGCGTGGAACAAAATGGCTATCTCAAAATTTTGATTGGATGTCTTTGGGGAAATAGTGGGCGTGGAAGGGGTGTTGGTTGCCTTCCAATGACTATTAAAAAGGGCACAAACCATTTCAATTTCTAATTGAATGAGCCCTTTTTGGAGTTTCTACGAGAACACATTCTATGAAAACTTTATATGCCCCCAGGGCATTACTTACAACCCTTGTTCTGAGGGCTGTGAGGGGGTTGCAATCCTCAAAGACCTAAATTCCAGAACTTAAAACTACGTTGAACAAAATGGCTATCTCAAAATTTTGATTGGATGTGTTTGGGGAAAAAGTGGGCGTGAGAGGGGGGCTAGTTACCGTCCAATCACTTTCAACTATTAAAAAGGACATTAGCCCTTTGAAGTTCCAATCGAATGAGCCTTTTTTGAAGTTTCTACGAAAACGCCTGCTATAAAAACCTTAAATGCCCCCAGGGCATAACTCACAACCCTTGCCCCGAGGTTTGCGGGGAGTGTCCTTCTCAAAAACATATTTTCTATGTAGAAATCAACTACGCTTAACAAAATGGCTATCTCAAAATTTTTATTGGATGTGTTTGAGGGAATGATGGGGGTGGGGGGGGGGGCTAGTTGCCCTCCAATTACTTACGACTATTAAAAAGGGGACTAGTCCTTTTAATTTCCAATTGAATGAGCTTTTTTTGAAGTTTCTACGACAACGCCTTCTTTAAAAACCTTATATTACCCCAGGGCATAACTTGAAACCCTTGCCCTGAGGGCTGTGGGGGAGTGTCCTCCTCAAAAACATATTTTCTATCTGGTAATCAACTAGGCTGAACAAAAAGGCTATCTCAAAATTTTGATTGGATGTGTTTGGGGAAATTATGGGCATGGGGGGGGCTGGTTGCCCTCCAATCACTTTTGACTATTAAAAAGGACACTAGCCCTTCGGATTTCCAATCAAATGAGCCGATTTTGAAGTTTCTACAACACCTTCTATAAAAACCTTGTATGCCCCCCAGGCATAACTTAAAACCCTTACCCTGAGGGTTGTGGGGGAGTTTCCTCCGCAAAAACATATTTTCTATCTGGAAATCAACTAAACTGAACAAAATTGCTATATCAAAATTTTGACTGGATGTGTTCTGGGGAATGATGGGCGTGGGGGGGCTAGTTGCCCTCCAATCACTTTCGACTATTGAAAAGGGCACTAGAACTCTCAATTTCCTATCGAATGAGCCCCTTTTGAATTTTCTACGACGACCACTTCCATTTGAAGTGCCCAGCCTTATAGGAAAAAAATATTAAATAGTACATTGTGCCAACATCGTTCTTATATGCCCTAAGGGCATAACTTAAAACCCTTGCCCCAAAGGTTGTGTGGGAGTGTCCTCCTCATAAACGTATTTTCTATATGAAAATCAACTACGCTGAACAAAATGGCTATCTCAAAATTTTGATTGGATGTGTTTGGGGAAATGATGAGCGTGGGGGGGGGGGCTAGTTGCACTCCAATCACTTTCAACTATTAAAATGGACACTAGCCCTTTGAATTTCTAATCGAATGAGCTTTTTTTGAAGTTTCTACGACAACGCCTTCTATAAAACCTTTTATGCCCCCAGGGCATAACTTAAAACCCTTGCTCTGAGGGTTGTGGGGAGTGTCCTTCTCAAAAACATATTTTCTATCTGGAAATCAACTACGCTGAACAAATGGCTATCTAAAAATTTTGATTGGATGTGTTTGGGGGAATGATGGGCATAGGGGGGGCTAGATACCCTCCAATCACTTTGGATTATTAAAAAGGGCACTAGCCCTTCGAATTTCCAATCGAATGAGCCTGTTTTGAAGTTTCTACGACAACACCTTTTAAAAAAACCTTATATGCCCCAGGGCATAACTTAAAGCACTTGCCCTGAGGGTTGTGAGGAGTATCCCCTTCAAAAACACATTTTCTATCTGGAAATCAACTACTCTGAATAAAATGGCTACCTCAAAATTTTGATTGGATGTGTTTGGGGGAACGATGGGCGTGGGGGGGCTAGTTGCTCACCAATCACTTTCGACGTTAAATTCTATCTGAAAATCAACTACGCTGAACAAAATGGCTGTCTCAAAATTTTAATTGGATGTGTTTGGGAGAACGATGGGCGTGGGGGGGCTAGTTGCCCTCCAGTCACTTTCTACTATTAAAATCGGCACTAGCCCTTTGAATTTCCAATCGAATGAGCCTTTTTTGAAGTTTCTAAGACAACGCCTTATGTAAAAATCTTATATGCCCCCAGGGCATAACTTAAAACCTTTGTCCTGAGGGTTTTGGGGAGTGTTCTTCTCAAAAACATATTTTCTATCTGGAAATCAATTACGCTGAACAAAATAGCCATCTCAAAATTTTGATTTGATGTGTTTTGGGGAATGATGGGCGTGGGGGGGGGGCTAGTTTTCCCTCCAATCACTTTCGACTATTAAAAAGGGTACTAGCCCTTCGAATTTCCAATCGAATGAGCCTGTTTTGAAGTTTTCTGCGACAACGCCTTTTATAAAAACCTTATATGCCCCAGGGCATAACTTAAAGCTCTTGCCTTGAGGGTTTTGGAGGAGTATCCTCATCAAAAACACATTTTCTGTCTGGAAATCAGCTACGCTTAACAAAATGGCTACCTCGAAATTTTGATTGGATGCCCACCTAGTTACCCACCAATCACTTTCGACTATGAGAAAGGGCCCTAGAACTCTCGATTTCCAATCGAATGAGCCCCTTTTGAAGTCTCTAGGATGACCCCTTCCATATAAAGTGCCCTGCTCTAAAGTAAAAAATAATATATGTTACATTGTGCCAACATTGTTCTTATCCTCAGGGCATAACTTAAAACCCTTGCCCCGAGGATTGTTGGGGAGTGTCCTCCTCAAAAAGATATTTTCTATCTTGAAATCAACTACGCTGAACAAAATGGCTATCTCAAAATTTTGACTGGGTGTTTTGGGGGGAATGATGGGCGTGGGGGGGGGAGTGTGCTAGTTGCCCTCCAATCACTTTCGACTATTAAAAAGGGCACTAGGCACCCCAATTTCCAATAGAATGAGCTCTTTTAGAATTTTTTACGACAACTCCTTCAATACGAAGTGACTGTCAAAGAAAGAAGAAAAAAAAACATTGTGATCACATCGTTCTTTACTTAGGCAGCGCTAGCGCGCTCTCTACGATCTCTACGAAGTCTCTACGATGACCCCTTCCATATGAAGTGCCCTGCTCTAAAGTAAAAAATAATATATGTTACATTGTGCCAACATTGTTCTTATCCTCAGGGCGTAACTTAAAACCCTTGCCCCGAGGATTGTTGGGGAGTGTCCTCCTCAAAAATATATTTTCTATCTTGAAATCAACTACGCTGAACAAAATGGCTATCTCAAAATTTTGATTGGATGTTTTTGGGGGAATGATGGGCGTGGGGGGGGGGGGGGGGGCTAGTTGCCCTCCAATCACTTTCGACTATTAAAAAGGGCACTAGGCACCCCAATTTCCAATAGAATGAGCCCTTTTCGAATTTTTTACGACAACTCCTTCGATACGAAGTGACTGTCAAAGAAAGAAGAAAAAAACATTGTGATCACATCGTTCTTTACTTAGGCAGCGCTAGCGCGCTGTCTATTAAATTTTCGATTCTATTACAGTAAAGGAAAAAACTAAATCTATTATAAAAGAATAATATTCCAAAGCGAGGACTGAGGTCCAAAACCAGGCTTGTCTTGGGGGGGGGGGGCTATTAGACCCCACTTCTATAATTTCAAAATAGTGTTTTACCTACTGTCTCATATAATATACCTTTTAGCTTGTATTGTAATGACTTCACCCCCCTCTGAAGAAGGGTACCTCCAAAGAAAAAAGTATGTGTTTGTCTACCTCAAAGCAGGCAGCTAGCAAATGGTCGTGATGCAAATGAGGTTAATATCTCGCCATTTATAGAGTACATATCTTAAATTATATCTTTAATATCTTAAAATGAGTTGGCCGTATACGTTATTCTATAACTTTTAATCCAAAACAAGTTATGCTCAATATCTCTTATCTTGTAGCCTACCTTAAAAATAAATATCTTATAGATATTGACATCTATATCTTTAGACGTATCTTTAGACCTCTATATAGAACGTACGATATTGATTTCTTAGCTCTTTAGAAAAATAGTTGTGTCTCAAAAGAATTTTCCCGAAAAAAAAGTTTCTATGTTTTTTTTTCTTGATTAAAAGAGGTAAGTTTTACCAAAAGACTGACCAAGGTTCAAAAATCCATGAAGCATGTTAATAGACCTTAATAAATAGCTGCACACATTTAAAAAAGGAAATTTGAACATTAGCCTCAATAAGGAAACACCCTTAAGTGGCAAATCTCTCTAATAGCACCCTTAAGTGCCAGAACTATCTAGACAAAAACTCAGAGTTCTTCATATAGTTTAACAATTCTTAATCTTAAGTTTGCAACTCCGTTTATTCACGATTCTACCCCTATGTCCCAACCATATAGGCTGTTATGCGTTTTCTTACGTAACCTTGAAGCAAAAAAAGCCCTATGCATTATTATAAACTGACTCTGATATGTAATATATGCTCTAAGCCAGTGGTTCCCAACCTATTTTGGGTCCTGCCCCACCTAGACATTTCTAAAATATTGATGCCCCCCCTCCCTCATGATATTCAAATTTTTTATTCAAATTTTTAAGAATTCCAATAGGGATAGGTCCTTTTATTAGACAGTGAAACGAAAATATAAAAGAAAGACTCTAAATATTTCGATGACACAGTCGGTCATCATCATCAGTAGAGTTACTAACTTATCAAAATTAAAACAAACTGCTTTTATACTAAACAAAATAATCACTTCCGGTTCAAAGCATGTTACCGGTCCATTGACTTAAAAAGTTCACTAACTGTTCTTGAATTTTTTAATATTGCGTTGAGTAAGGGTAGTACAAGTTTTTCGAAATTGCAGGTCAAAGCAGGTTACCGGCCCATTGACTTAGAAAGTTCACTAACTGTTCTTGAATCTTGTAATACTGCGTTGAATATTCTTCTAATTAAAAATGAAATAATGCTGAATTTACAGGTGCTAAATTTATCATTTTATTCTTCTAATAGCAAATGAAATGTTGCTGATTCTGAGGTTGGTCTGTCATCCCCATATATACGACGTTACTATTATTTAGTATAAAAGCAGTTTGTTTTAATTTTGATAAGTTAGTAACTCTACTGATGATGATGACCGACTGTGTCATCAAAATATTTAGAGTCTTTCTTTTATATTTTCGTTTCACTGTCTAATAAAAGGACCTATCCCTATTTGCAATTCTTATCGATTTCGTCATAGAAAAGGCAGTGTGGTCATGGAGAATAATAGTAATATTCAAATTTTACACGTATTCACCTGAAAAAAGCTTAAAAGGTCATTAACTTAGGCCTCTAAAAAAGCTTCCAAAGAATAAGTCATCCATGAAAGTAGAAAATAAATGAATAAAACAGCTAAATAAATCAAGTTTCCAAAGTATATAATAGAGATCTCAAATACAGAAATATGCAAATATTTAAAGGAGACATTGTTCTGGATACTTTCATCGTTTTTCATTATTTAACTAGCAATAATGAAAAAAAATTGGGCTCGTCTTAAAATGTCTGTCAGTGATAGCCTGATGCATGATGTTTGCGACAGAGAGATTTTATATCAGGCTCCAATTTAGTCAGCTTAAGTCTCAAGTCTCCTCGTTTAGTGATAGGAAGTCGATTTTTTTTTTCTCTGTTAATATATCATTGACAGCACTAAAGCCGCATTCAGCCAAACATAAGGATGGAAAAGGTAACAACAATTTTCTTGCAGAAGTGGTTGAATGTGGGTAGTTAGTTCCTGTCTCATTACAATGCCATGCCATCACTCCTTTTACATTGAACAAAGTTTCAAGGGACTCGTCATTTTGTATTTCTCAAAGTTCTTCTTGATACTCCGTCGACACATCAGATATATCCACAAGCATTGGCCCCGTCATCCATGATGGAAAATTATTTTTTTTTAAAATAAGAAAATCGTTCCTTAAAATCAGAGGCCATGTTAGTCAAATGATTCATAATGACAGTACAGCAGCATCAGTCACCTCACATTTTCTTGGCCAATTAAGTTGATCAAAGTTTTTGTGAGAAATATTTTTTGTAATGCCTCAATAAATGTAACGAAGCCAAATGTCTTTGTCTATGCATCCACAAGAGTTTTATTTGAATCTTGAAGTTGTTTATTCAGCAGATTTAATTTTTCAAAAATATCAGTTAAATAACTCACAAATTCTTTACCATCAGGAGTTTTCAGGTGTTTCATTTCAGACTTATCACTTAAAAAGTCACTCAGAGCATCATACAAATCCATGAATCTTTTTAAGCAGCAATGAAGAGAAGCTCACATGTTGCATTAGCTTTGGTGTAATTGACACATTTTATAATGGAGTGTAGTATATCATTAAGGGCAGGAGTAAAATTTTTGGCCACCAAGTTCTCTCTATAAAAAACACATTGCACTAGAATCATGTTTGGATTATCGTCTTTCATCAATTTTAAGCAGCTATTTTTGCCCATCATAGCAGGAGCACCATCGGCAGCGCAATATTTTATGTTTTCTATTGATATATCATCGATTGGTAAGTAATGATTTAGCTTACCATATAAATCAGCGGCGGAAGTTGTGGTTTCTAATGATTTGCAGATCTTCACTACACTTGCCTTTATCAATATATCTTCAGCATTTCTTCAGCAAATACACAACCATTCCTTCATCAAACTTGCCTTTATCAATATATCTTGCATATGCTAGCAGTACAACCTCACTGTCTCTCAGAGTCGATTCATCGATTTGTATTGAGAAATATCTGGATTTCAACTTTCCAACAAGTTGTGTTGCAATATCCTCACTCATTTCATCTATTCTTCTACTAACAGCACTATTACTGAGTGGCATGGCTTTAACAGCGCTGTCATCCTTTTCCAGCACTGTTTTAAGAAATGCTGATATTGAGTGTTTTATTAAGTCCTCGGTCCTGTTTTAGTAGCCGGGCAACAAGCGATATTTTGTATAGCGAACATGATAAAAGAAAACTAGTCAAGCAGGTTCTTTCAACAGAGAATTACTATGCCGAGCGTTGCAAAGGGGTTTCTCACTCCGTTTCCAATATTTAAATTTTAGTTTTTTGGGGTTGAAGGGGCAAAAAAGGTACCTAGGTTAGGTTAGGTTTCGTATTTAAAATATGTTATGCTTTACCCCCCCCCTTCTAATGTGCAATTATATAGCCTAATTTTGTTCATAAACTATTACATTTTTATCATACTTTGTTTTATTTCATTAGCATTAACCAAACTTCATTTTCGCGTGTTGCCCGGCTACTAAAACAGTACCAAATCCTCTCCTATAGTATGTTTTCTTCCACATTTGCCAATGAGTAGAGATATCTCAGAACTAGCCTCGAGAGTACGATTGAGGCTAACCGTTTGGGTGTTTAGCAGCGACTTTATTGTTGATCTTTTTGTTAACTTTTCCAAGAAAGACTTATGTCCGTGCCACATTATAGTCACACTTGTCGATAAAATCAAAATTACGCAGGACTACAGCACCAATTATGTTTGCCGTTCGTAATTTCTCGAGTTGAACATTGTTCATCTTTCAAACATAAATTTCTTGACTGACCAATCAGAGTCCAGGTTTAAGGCATAATTTTTAAAACTAGAAAAGATAGAAACCTAGAACAGCGGTTTTTCTATTTGGGAGAGGAATCTGACAAAAGTTAAGAAGACTTTGTATTAGTAGAGAACAGTTCGACCCAAATTACTGTTGGTGCAAACTCTTTAAACTAATATTTTGCAATTTCAATTTTTTGCTTTTTAAATACAAGTGTGACGCTAAAATCAAGAAAATTGCCTTGCCATTCATGATATTTGGCTTTCTTTATCGATAAATATGACTATGATGTGTCACGGGCATGAGTTTAAGAATATTGCGTATCCGCTGCTTAGATGAATAGTTGATTTTTCATGGGGAGACATGAGATTGCTGTTAAGAAACTGCCCTATTAAGAATTGTTCTATTAAGAAACTGCCCAGAGACCCAGTCTTTGCTATAGTCAGCCGAAGGGTGCACGTCTTTCCCATGACCCACCAAAATATTCCCACGCCCCACCGGTGGGGCGTGTGCCCCACACTGGGAATCATGGCTCTAGTCTATTTTATTTACAGTTAATTAATTTTAGAACAAATTCATTTCTTAGAAAACACTGCTTAACACATACATTTATCGCACTTGTTATAAGGTTAGGATAAAAAAATTTCAAAATGCATTTGTTTGTCCTATTTCTGATGGTTTAAAAAAAAGTTATTTCTTGCACAAGCGACTCGTATTTCGTAACAGTCGTAAGACCCAAAATGCTCTTTTCGGTTGTTCTACATTTCCATAAAATTTCTACCGTGCAATTTAATACCTTTTGAATCACTATAGTCACGTTGCTAGACTCTAATTTAGCTGTTTAGAAAACTAATTTGTCATCTTTCTGTTCTGAAATGTCTTAGGAGCCTAGGAGACCTTCTCGGAGTAATTTAAGCTGAACAAGCGAAACACCTCGATTTTACAGCTTTGTGATAACTTTCATTCGATTGACATGTGTAGATAATAGAAATACTTCATCACAGTGCTTGACGAGGGGAAATTATTATTTTTCACCCAAGCGGCATAGACATGGTAAATCAGAAATAATCTACAAAAGAAGAAAGAACTTGACAAAATCTAAATAAAATATAAATAAAAACTAAATGAAATATCACATATATTCCAAATAGAATTTTCACCTACCGTAGCTTAAAAAAAAATATTATATACAAACTTGAAAACTTTGTTGCTCAGGTAAAACTAAAATTGGTTCCTCCGTAACTGGGTCTGGGCACTTTGGATCTGCAGAGAGGAGCAGCATTTTGCTTGCAAGTTTAATTCCTAAGCTACAAGGCATGCACGTGCAACAACTGGTGTGAGGGGGCTATCATTTGAACGGCAATACTCCAAAACAGTTCCAAACCCAGGCAAAATATGAGAAAAGCTAGGAGAAATGACTGAAATGGCATGTCAGATGATCCCCCTTCATGCAATTTTGTGGGTTTGCAGTTTTTCCTTTTAAGACTAAGGATAATCTTGAAGTGTTACAGAAATAAATTTTTGTTTCCTGTTTTCTTTGGGGTATAGGTCAAAGCAATAAGCAATCAGGAAATTAATGACAAAATACTGCTAAACAGCTTCTTGTTTTCCGAAATACAGTGGAACTAGCACTTTTTTTTTATAGTGACAGAGTAACTTCTTGCTCGATGGAATAAATGATTTTACATCTAAACGTCTTTATCGATTATTAGAAAATAGAGTTTTTAAAGAGGGAAAATTTTTCAAGGTTTGTGAGCTCATAAACAAGTCTCTCCTACTCTTTTCAAAAAAACACATACTGCACATGTCATCAGTAGTCATCACTGACGCAGTTTGATTTTAGTTAAATCAGTAATAAATTGAAAAAAACGTCTCGTGAATAGACATTCCATCTCCAGATAAATTCCATAATTAAAGTTGTTAGCTTGGTCAGAACAGAAAATGACGCCAGGCTAAAGAAAATATGAACTTCTAATACAACTTAGAACATGGATAAATGTTGTTTTAATTCTAAGATGTTCTCCAGTACACAATACTTATTTTCCAAATTGAAAGTACTTTTTGAAATCACTTTGAAGACAACCGTTTAAGATGACAATTTAGATTCCCGTCTATGAAATTCCCATTGACAGCGGGTGAGAAATAAAAAAAAGGCTATAATTTCTTTTCAGAACGTTTTTCCTCACAGAAAATCAAAGTATTAAAGGGATGAATTGGATGAAAAATTGAAAGGTATTTACTAATTAGCAAGCTTGATTTTTTAAGAATATGCTATTTTCTATTTGCTGTAAGCTAGATATATCAAAGCTGCATTTATTAAAAAAATGTTCTGAAATTAAATAAAAAAAAAAAACAATTTTTTTAACTGAAAGTAATGAGCGACACTAAAACTTAAAACGAACAGAAATTATCCCCTATATGAAAGGGGCTGTCCCCTCCTCAACGCCTCACTCTTTACGCTAAAGTTTGACTCTTTCTCACAACTCTATTTTTTAAAACAACAAAACATTTTAGCGTCAAGAGCGAGGCGTTGAGGAGCATGACTGAATAATTTCTGTTCGATTCAAGTTTTAATGTCGCTCCTTACTTTCAGTTAAAACACGTGTCTTTTTATTTAATACATCAAAAGAATCATATTTTCATGCTGATTTCAAATATATAAGTTTGATCAAGTTTAGTTTTACCCATCAAAAATTACGTGCCTGAGAAAATTTGCCTTATTTTCGAAAAAAGGAGGAAACACCCCAAAAATAATAGAACTTTAATGAAAATCACACCATCAGATTCAGTGAATCAGAGAACCCTACTATAGAAGTTTCAAGCTCCTATCTACAAAAATGTGGAATTTTGTATTTTTTGCCAGAAGAAAGATCACGGATGCTTGTTTATGTGCTGTTTTGTTTTTTGTTGTTGTTATTTCCCCAGGGGCGATCGTATCGATCTCGTAGTCATAGAATATCGTGAGAGGACTCATTCGAATGGAAATTGAAAGTTCTAGTGCCCTTTTTAAGTGACCAAAAAAATTCGAAGGCAACAGGACCCCTTCCCACGTTCATTGTTTCCCGAAGTCTTCTAATCAAAATTTTGAGATAGCTATTTTGTTCAACATAGTCGAAAATTTAACGAATATGTCTTTGAAGATGACTTAGTCCCCCACAATTCCTGTGGGATGGGCTTAAAGTTATGAACTTTGTCCATTGTTTACATATAGTATTGGTTATTGGGAAGTGTACAGACGTCTTTAGGAGGGATTTTTTCTGGTGGAGAGGGGGCAGGGTCAGAGGAGGGGGTTACGAGGTAGGATCTTTCCATGGAGGATGTTTCCAAGGGGGAAGGGACATTTTTATGAAGGGGGCACCGGGTTTCCCAGCATTATTTAAAAAACGTTCAGAAATTAAATGACAAAAAAAACTTTCAGTTGAAAAGTCTTTTTCATCTGAAAGTAAGGAGCAACATTAAAACTTAAAATGAACAGAAATCATTACGTATATGAGGGAGTTCACCCCCTAGTTAATACCCTGCTCTTTATGCTAAAGTTTTTTCAGTACTTTCAAAACAACTATCTATTCTAATTAACCGACCTTTGTGATTCAAGAGTTTATGATTCGAACAAAATTCGAACTTTAGCGTGAAGAGCGAGGTATTGACTAGGGGGCGAACTTCCTAATATACGGAATAAAAACATACGAATAAAGAAGTTCGTTCCGTAAAATATGTCAGAACAAAACTTCGAGAAAGCCATTTAGCCAAAAAAAGTAAAATTAATATGCAAATTTCGTTTTAATTTTTCATGTACGGTGATCCAAAATCAAAGGCACATTAATTAAAAAACGTTCAGAAATTAAATTTAAAAAAAAACTTTTTTTTTAACTGAAAGTAAGGAGAGACATTAAAACTTAAAACGAACAGAAAATATTCCGTATGTGAAAGGGGCTGTCCCCTCCTCAACGCCTCGCTCTTTACGCTTAAGTTTGACTCTGTCTCACAACTTTATTTTTTTAAACCATAAAAAACTTTAGCGTAAAGAGCGAGGCATTGAGGAGGGGACAGCCCCTTTCATATATGGCATAATTTCTGTTCGTTGTAAGTTTAATGTCGCTCCTTATTCTCAGTTTAAAAAAAGCTTGTTTTTTTTAATTAATAAAAAAAAAAATAGACAGCGATTTTCGGGGGCTACATATCCATCTTTAATCATCTTCCTAAGAGAACTATTTCTCCAAAGCTTATGTTCATTTCTAACGAAATGAACCGAGATGTGGACACTAGTAACCAAGAATAATAAAGAGTAAGCAATAGATTAGATACTCTCTTTGTACATGAAGCTATGAAATATGGTATAGAAATATATTTTTTGCTAAAATACTTTCGTATATTTTGACAACTCTCTTGGTATGCAAGCAGGAATTACTCTTGTTGAGAAGGGAGAGGTTCGTCAAGGGAAATCGTAAAACAATGTTCATTCTGGGGTCCCAAAGGTATCCGAAATTTTTAGGCATCCACTTCAAGACTGGACTGGAATCCCCTTGAAATTTAATAAAACTAACTCTGTAGCCCTAGAAAAGATTAATGTATCAGAAAAGTAATACTTACAATCCTCGCAGCTGACTGGGTTATTCTTTAAAATTGCCCGTGTTTAGCCTTATTTTTATTCTATGCTTCGAAGCATTGAAAATAGGAGCAACAATATGCACCTTTCAGTTCACAGGCAATTTGTCTACAGGCAATCACAGTTGTCTGTACAGTTGTCTGTACAGTTCACAGGCAATCACAGTTGTCTACAGGCAATTAAAGAATTTGATATACAAATCACCGTGTTACCGGATATAGTTTTCCAATAACATCTGAACCAACAAGTCGTCTGGTGATGAAAAATAGGGCAAGCAAGGTTTTGACACGAAAAGATACTTTGGTTTGAGGTAATTTTTGTTGATCAAAGAGAAGAGATTTCCAGTTTTAAGAAAACACTCCACGTATCTTGCTGTCAGAAGAATCAATATCAGTAATACCATTTGGAGGACGGCCAGTAGCGTCATTTCCAAGTGACAACCAAAAACTCATAGAATAAAATGGTTTCCTTTGCATTTGCCCCCTCAAGAAAACTTTGGGGTTCCTTCTTCACACAGAAAGGACAAAGATGATGTCTTGGTTTAGTAAAATCCCACCAATATTATAATGGACGAGAAACTAATCTACTTGAAAAGTCAAAGTTTCAATAGACCCTTTAATGATCACAGCCTTTTTTTTAACTTACTACTTGTTTATTCTTGAATGTCAATCCTGCTGTAAGAAGTGCTTTTGGAAAGAGGCTGTAAAGTTCTTATCTATAAATTAATTCCGTGTCGTGTAAGGTCTTAATACAATTCTTAAGTCTTACGAGAACCCTGTTTCTCTTGAACTACTACTAAAAACACATAGCAGCACCAAGCCACCTGATGCCAAAACGGCTACGCACGCTCCTCTTCTTTGTCAATCTATACAAAGTCTCTCTCTTTACATCCTCCCAAGAAGTTCCGTATCTAAATCTCTAATTACGACCTCCCCCCTCTTTATTTGGGGGATGGCCTACTTTTTGCTTGGCCTTAGATGGCTGGCCGAAAAAGATAATCCTCGGCAATCTGTCATCCTTCATCCCCATACTTTGTCCTAGCTATCTCAACCTTTCTCTCATTATAATCCTTAAAAGCATTATTGAACAACATAAATAATTTCTGAGACCCCACTGGCACCTAATAATGACAAAACAAAAAATAGCGAAGAAGAGAGAAACGAGGACAATAACAGCCAGTGAAAACCAAATGAAAAAATTATGCAAATATTTCGGTTGAGACCTCCAGTCAACTCTCTTCTTTGCGATTTTCTGTTTTGTATTGAACCAAATTTCTCGTACAGCTTACTGTTTGAAATTAAATAAGAAAAAAAACAAGTTTTTTCAACTGAAAATAAGGAACAACTATAAAACTTAGAACGAACAGAAAATATTACGTATATAAAGGGGGTGTCCCCCTCCTCAACACCTCAATCTTTACGCTAAAGTTTTTTAGGGCTTCTAAAAAAGCTTCTTATTATCCTCTTAATATCGTCTATCCGTCTTATTTATATTTATATAATTTAAATTTATATTATATAAAACATAATTATATATTTATATAATTATATATTAGAGGATAATAATAAGAGGATTATATATTTTAGAGGATAATATAATTATCCTCTTATCTGTCTTAATAAACCTCTACATAATTCAATCCCGGAAAAAAGGGGCAGGGGAGGGTACCTAGCTGCCGTCCAATTTATATGGTCACTTAAAGCCGGCACTAGAACTATTTTCCATTCAAATAAGCCCTCTCCCGATATTCTAGGAGCACTATGCGATATTCTAGGATACGACCACCCCAGGGAAAAAAAATAAACACGCATCCGTGATCTTTCTCCTGGCGAAAAATGCAAAATTCCATATTTTTACAGATAGGAGGTAAAAGCCCATACAGAAGGATTCTCTGATACACTGAACCTGATGGTGTGATTTATTAAGATCACTTGGCTTTTAGGGGGTGTTTCCCCCTTTTTGAAAATCAGGAAAAATTTCTCAGGATCGTAACCATTGATGGATATGACTAAATTTAATGACAATTAAATATTTGAAGTCAGTATTAAAAGCCGATTCCGTGATATATCTATTGGCATCGAAATTCCGTTTTTTCAGAGTTTCGGCTACTACTGGACCGGATCGCTCTTACAGCTCGTTACCAAAAACTGTTTGATAAGGTCAGTCAGACGCATACCCAAACAAATTCGTAGACAATTCCTCTTGAAAACAACAAACAAATCAAAACAAATGAAAACAACCACCATCTTTCGAAGAGTGCAGGCTTCGCAACCATACTTGACCACTTTCATTACTGCAGCTTCAAATATTCTAAGACTCATGTTCCTCTTGAACCTTCCAACAAAAATATAATATGTTTCTTTACGAAAATGAAACCCTTGCAAAAAATTCAAATGCAAAGAAAAATTAAGGATAGTACTTTAAAATCATAGGCAGCGCAATACCACTGCCTAAGCAAAGAACGATGTTTGCACAATGTATTGTTTTTTTGTTTTTGTTTTTTTTTTTTTTTTGTCTTAGACCAGGGCACTTCTTATCGAAGGAGTTGTCGTAGAAACTTCGAAACTTAGAAACATAGAAATTATTTTTTTGAGGAGGACACTCCCCAACAGCCCTCAGGGCAAGGGTTTTAAAATACGCCCTGGGGGTTTACAAGGCTTTATAGAAAGCATTGTCGTAGAAACTTCAATAAAGGCTCATTCGATTGGAACTTCAAAGGGGTAGTTCCCGTTTTGATAGTCGAAGGTGATTGGAGGGCAACTAACCCCCCTCTCACGCCCACTTTTTCCCCAAACACATCCAATCAAAATTTTGAGATAGCCATTTTGTTCAACGTAGTTGAAAGTTCTGAAAATTAGGTCTTTGAGGATAACAACCCCCCCCCCCCCACATCCCTCAGGGCAAGGGTTGTAAGTTATGTCCTGGGAGCATATAAGGTTTTCATTGAAAGCGTTGTCGTAGAAACTTCAAAAAGGGCTCATTCGATTGGAAATTGAAATGGCTAGTGCCCTTTTTAATAGTCGAAAGTGATTGGAAGGAAACTAACACCCCATCCACGCCCAGAATTTATGCACACATTCAATCAAAATTTTGAGATAGCCATTTTGCTCAACGTAGTTGAAAGTTCTGGAAATTAGGACTTTGAGGATGATAACCCCCTCAGAACCCTCAGGGCAAGGGTTATAAGTTATACCCTGGAGGCACAAAATGTATTAAAAGCTTTGTCGCAGAAACTTGAAAAGGGCGCATTCGATTGGAAATTCAAAGGGCTAGTGCCCTTTTAAATAGCCGAAAGTGATTGAAGGGCAACTAACCCCCCTCTCAAGCCCACCTTTTCCCCAAACACATATAATCAAAAACTTTAGAAAGCCATTTTGTTCAACGTAATTGAAATTTTTGGAAGTTAGGTGTTTATGGATGACACCCCCCCCCCCACAGCCCTCAGGGCAAGGGCTGTTGGTTATACCCTGGGGACATATTAGGTTTTTATAGAAAGGGTTGTCGTAGAAACTTCAAAAAGGGCTCATTCCATTAGAGATTAAAATGGATTTTTGCCGTTTTAATAGTCGAAAGTAATTGGAGGGCAACTAACCCCCCTCTCACGCCCGCCATTTTCCGAAACATATACATTAAAATTTTGAGATAGCCATATTTTTCAAAGTAGTAGAAAGTTCTGGAAATTATGTCTTTGAGGATGACAACCCCCACACAGCCCTCAGTGCAAGGGTTGTAAGTTATGCCCTGGGGGCATATGCGGTTTTTATAGAAAGCGCTGTCGTAAAACTTCAAAAAGAGCTCATTCGATTGAAAATCGAAAGGTTGAGTGCCCTTTTTAATAGTTGAAAGTAATTGGAGGGCAAGTAACCCCCGTCTAACGCCCACCATTTCCACAAATACATCCAATCAAAATTTTGAGGTATTCATTTTGTTCAACGTGGTCAAAAGTTTTGGAAATTAGGTGTTTTAGGATGACAACCCCCCTCAGAGCCCTTAGGGCAAGGGTTGTAAGTTATACCCTGGGTGCATATAAGGTTTTTATAGAAAGTGTTTTCGTAGTATCTTCAAAAAGGGCCCATTTGATTGGAAACTGAAAAGACCAGTGCCGTTTTTTAATAGCAAACAACCCCCCTCTCACGCCCACCATTTCCCCGAACACATTCAATTCAAATGTTGAGATAACCATTTTGTTCAACGTAGTTGAGAGTTCTGGAAATTATGATTTTGAGGACGACAACCCCCACCCCCCCAAACCCCTCAGGGCAAGGGTTGTAAGTTATGCCCTGGGGGCATCTAAGTTTTTATAGAAAGCGTTTTCGTAGAGACTTCAGAAAGGGTTCATTCGATTGGAAATTGAAAGGGCTAGTGCCCCTTTTAATAGTCGAAAGTGATTAGAGGGAAACTACCCCCCCCCCTCCCCTCTAAAGCTCATCTTTTCCCCAAACACATCCAATCCAAATTTTGAGATAGCCATTTTGTTCAACGTAGATGAACGTTCTGGAAACTAGGTCTTTGAGGATGATGCTCCCTCCAGAGCCCTCAGGGCTAAGGTAGTAAGTTATGTCCTGGTGGTATATAAGGTTTTTTGTAGAAAATGTTGTCGTAGAAACTTTAAAAAAGGCTCATTCAATTGGAAATTGAAAGTGATATTGCTCTTTTTAATAGGCTAGTTGAAACTGATTAAGGGCAACTAACCTCCCTCTGACGCCCACCATTTCCCCAAACACATCCAATCAAAATTTCGAGATAGCCATTTTTTCAACGAAGTGGAAAGTTCTGGATATCATCTCTTTGAGGATGATCAGCCCCCCCCCCCCAACACCCTTCAGGGAAAGGGTTGTAAGTTATGCCCCTGGGGCATAAGGTTTTATAGAGCGTTGTAATAGAAACTTCAAAAACTTCGAAGGGCTAGTGCCTTTTTTAATAGTCAAAAGTGATTGGAGGAAAACTAACACCCCTCCCACGCCCACTATTTCCCCAAAAATATCCAATAAAGATTTAAAGATAGCAATTTTATTCAACGCAGTTGAAAAGTCCATAAATTATGTCTTTGAAGATGACACTCCCCCCTCAGCCCTCAGTGCAAGGGTTGTAAGTTATGCCTTGGGGGCGTATATGGTTTTATCGAAAGCGTTGTCGTAGAAACTTTAAAAGGGCTCATTCGATTGGAAATTGAAAGCACTAATACCCTATTTATTAGTGTGAAACTGATTTGAGGGCAACTAACGCCCCTCTCAAGCCTACCATTTTCCCAAACACATCCAATCAAAATTTTGAGACAGATATTTTGTTCAACGTAGTTGAAAGTTCTGGAAATTAGGTCTTTGCCAGCGTTGTCGTAGAAACTTCAAAAAGGACTCATTGAATTGGGAGTTTAGAGGGCTAGTGCCCTTATCAAAAGTCAAAAGCGATCGGAGGGCGAATGCCCCCTGCCCATACCCATCATTTCCCAAAACACTTCCGATCAACATTTTGATATCGCAATTTTGTTGAACGTAGTTGAAGGGTCCTCAAATAATGTTTTTGAGTATGACAACCCCAACAGCCCTCAGGGCTAAGGCTGTAAATTATGCCTTAGGGGCATACAATGTCATATAGAAAGTGTTGTCTTAAAAACTCCAAAAAGGGCTCTTTCGATTGGAAATTGAGAGGGCTATTACCCTTTTTAATAGTCGAAAGTAATCAGAGGGAGAACCCTGCCCCCAATGCCCATCATTTCCCCAAACATTTCCGATCAACATTTTGATATGGCCATTTTGTTCAACGTAGTTGAAAGGTCTGGTATTTATGTCTTTGAGACTGACAACCCTCCCCCCCCCTATCCCTCATGACAAGGGTCGTAAGTTATGCCCTTGGGGCATATAACTTTTTTATGGAAAGTTTTGCAGTAGAAGCTTCAAAATTGGCTCATTAGATTGGAAGTTGAGAGGACTAGTGCCTTTTTCATTAGTCAAAAGTGATCAGAGGGTAAATGTTTCACTCCACGCCTATCATTTTCCCAGTTACCCAATCAAAATTTTTATATAGCCATTTTGTTAAGCCTATCAGAAAGGTCTGGAAATTATGTGTACGAAGATAACTAATCCCTCCGGCCTCAGGGCAAGGGTTGTAAGTTGTGCCCTGGGGACATGTAGGGTTTTTATAGAAAGTGTGGTCACATAAACCTCAAAGGGGGCTCATTGAATTGGTAATCAGACGCTATAGTGCTCTTTTTAAGAGTTAAAGTGATCAGAGGGCAGCTACCCTCTCACCCTCACACACACGTCATATTGTCCCGAAATGCGTCTAATAGAAATTTTGAGACAGCCATTCTATTCAAAATAGTCTAAATATCATATAACAAGGCTTTTGGGGCTGAAACAAACCCCAGAGATTAGGGGCAAGGGTTGTAAGATATGCCCAGGGGGTACTAAAGGTTTTTATGGATGGGATGGCTGTTTAAATTAAGAAGAAGCTCAGTCTTTCTCTCTGAAAAAGACTATGTCAATATAAAATGAACAGAAATTAATCAAAAAAACTTTTTGCACAAAATAAGTTTTTCAAAAAAAAAGTAAAGAACTCCATTAAACCAAAAATGAACAAAATAGAATCAAATAATCTACCAAGTATACAACCACCACAAATCAGTATCAATAAATAAATGAAACCCAAAACAAACAGAAATTAAAATAAGTCAAACTCAAAACGGGCAGAAATTAATCTGAGTAGGGTTCTAAACCCGATGTTTTCTAAAAGCCAGAATATAATTTGTACTTTACTGAATCTTTTAAATGCTTTCACTTACAACTTTAAGAAAACAAAAATTAATTAAAATTTTAAGGAATAGATATCAGCATATGTATAATGTACTACGGTAATTACTTGGCTAAAAAAAAAAAAAAAAAAAAAAAAAAAAAAAAAAAAAAAAAAAAAAAAAAAAAAAGGTCTAGACCCTACTCATCCATCCAGTTCCCCAAGACAAAACAGTATATCCAATCCGACAATCCGAAAATCAAGTCCAAAATATAGCAAAATCAGCATCAATAAGTATACGTCAATGTTCCGAAACCAAGCTATAACACCTTAAATCTACAAAAACACTATATTCCTAAGGTGATCACCACATATCGGGGCTCATCAGATGAAAACTCATTGCCTAAATGGGTTTTGGCGCTTAAATTTCATTACCCAGGCAATATGAGCGCGCCATGCCATAATCTGGCATACCCCTATGTAGTGACACCTATGGAATAAACATAAACAAAATTCAAAATATCTAAAAAATAAAAATATATACCCCAGAAAAATACACATTTTTTTCAGTAAATTCATTTGAATTTTTAATTCAATTCAAAAATTCTTGTATTTTCAGATTCTTTTCAGTCGATTGAAGGCTGCGTTTGCTTGACCTATTCTAGTTATGACTTCTTTTGCCGTAGATCCAGTATTCCCTATGATGCTGCCTAAATACTTAAACTCAATAACGTGTTGAATTTCCTCACCAGCACATGTGATATGTAGGGGGGAGTTGGATGTTGCCAGGGTTGTTGTCTTTCCTGCCTTTATTTTAAGACCAAGCTGGCTAGCTTTCACACTGACCTTGTGAATGAAGTACTGCAAATATTGCTTGCAACCCTTAACTAATGTCATGTCGTCTGCGAATTCTAAATTGCTGACTTTTAAATCGCTAATCTAAATCGCTGACTCAAAGGCTGTCAATTTTATTCAGGAGAATATACGAACTAACCCGATACGAAATTTTCGTATCTTCAAGAGGTAGTGAGAGGTAAAGGAAATATTCCGAAAAGTTGCACAACCACTCTAAACATTGCACAAATCAGTAATAGTTCATCAATCTGTCAAACAAATTAACTAAGATATCCACTCTTCAAAGCTAATCCTAATCCCAATCCTAATCCCAATGCTAATCCTTAAATTAAAGGTAACATTTCTTTTTTCGGATTCAAGCATACTTCCCAAAGATTTTCTAGAAACATTGGATTGACGTATCGAAATTAAAAAAGGAAGTCAAATCGCTAGATCTTTTTCAGTAAAGTGCAAATTTTTTTCAAATTTTTTTCAGTCAGTACAAATTTTTTTTCTGTTAAGTACAAATTATATTCTGGCTTTTAGAAAGCATAGGGTTTAGAACCCTACTCAGATTAATTTCTGCTAGTTTTGACTTTGACTTATTTAAATTTCTGTTGGTTTTGAGTTTCATTTATTTATTGATACTGATTTGTGGTAATTGTATGCTTGGTAGATTATTTGATTCTATTTTTGTTCATTTTTGGTTTAATGGAGTTCTTTACTTTTTTTGAAAACTTATTTTTTGCAAAAAATTTTTTTGGTTAATAACAATAATAAGTTAATTATGCTCAAGTACTGACACACTGAAATATGCTCAAGTAAAATTTCATGGAGCATCTTAAGCGTTTTTTGTCGACTGTCTAGATTGAATGCTTAAAGATTGCTGCTGGATCGGGAAAAAAATGAATCCTGTGATTAATATTGCCGGATATAAAATCAGAATAGTTGTAAAGTCCAATTTTGTTTGTCACTTAACAGCCTTTCGCTAATACCCAATTAAACTTTTGTCTCCCTGATCTACACTACTCTGCTGATACTCCCATTGAGAACAGCTTAGAAAACGGTTTTGCAATTTTTTCAAAAGTGTTATAATGTCATATTTGACTCATGACAGTGACCAAATGTTAGATGCATCAGTTATTCGATTTAGATTTTCATCTTGGAACCTAGAATGTCACTGCAAAATTCCTCTAGTAAGTATATTGCCCTGAGGGAGACAGTTTTTTATCACATGTATATTGAATGGTTTGCTGGAGGGAATAACCTAACATGGAGTTTGAAAACATTGTTTTCTACTTCAACTAATTCTTCGGAAAATATGTGTTAGAATCAGAAAATCCCAGGAACTTTTTTGTTGTTATACCAGGTTGTAAAAAGAAAGTCAGTGAAAATTTTTTTAATTTTAGATCCAAATTTTGCTGGCACTTAGGAGAATTTATTAAGATAGATCTGGATAGAGGGTGGATTCACTTGATTCCAACGACAAGGGGTAGATACGAAACTATGGGGAAGCACCAATAAAAGTTTGGTTCCTCCATCAGTATTTCTCGCCCTTTGATCCTATATAACTAGTGCAATCTGACCTTCTGAGGGAAGTATCTAACCACAAGCATCCCCTGGATCCGCCCCTGTGAGGACATACTTTTATGGGGCGGAACATTTTGTTCTTAAGGACAGTGTATGAAAGGGCTGGTAGTTCCCTTATTATAAACAATAATAAAAAAAGGTTTCATCAGTATGAAAAAAGAGTGCCTTTCGGATTTAAAGTGGTATAATAACATTACCAAAAATACAAGGTGGTCACTGATTCCCCACACACCCATCCACTTCACCAGTAAAACTTAGCATTTCCTTAACTGAAAACTAAGTGCTCACCTGATGCAAGAATGTAAATTAAAACGGTGGCATTATAGATGAATAAATCTAGACCTTTAATAGGAGTGTTCATAAAACCGAAGTTGGTACTTTGGAACGCAGTTCGGATCCCTTTGAATCTAAAGTCGGGGCAACAAGCTAATTTTAGTACTAAAAAAAATTAACTAAAATTTGGAATGCTGATTGCCAATTTCAATGCCCAAGGAAATCATTAAAGCAATTTAGAAAGCATGATAGTACATCCAATGAGTACCGATGGGATCATTATATGCAAAATCCATTT
Organism: Artemia sinica; assembly: GCA_027921565.1. Lineage (NCBI taxonomy): Eukaryota > Metazoa > Arthropoda > Branchiopoda > Anostraca > Artemiidae > Artemia > Artemia sinica. The sequence continues at coordinate 58,022,245 of CM051264.1, read as the reverse complement.
TTCTAGGAAAACAAAAGTCAATAATTTATTTCGAAGAAAAAATAGAAAAATTATTACTTTATATAATAACATCACCACCTTCTCCCTCCAAGAGCCAGAATTGTAAAGCCGTAAAAATAAATTATTAATGCGTGGTACAAATAATCTTTGATTGTTGTATTCGCGGTAAAACACAGGAAAACATTCAGCCCAGCTTTTTTGAACTGAATTAAAAAATAAATCGTCAGAATTGATATCCAATTTATTAGATTTCTATGGGTGCCTGTATTAACAAGCTGCTATTCCAACTTTAAGTACTTTTGGGTCCCAAAACTAATAGACTTTTGCCCCGATTTTAGATCCCAAGGAGCATTGGCCCGGGTATTGGAGGCCCAATTTTAGTGAGAGTCAAGAGTTCTAAATTTAGAATAAATTGGCGACGCGATATATTTTTGGTAAATAAGCCCATTCAATACTCAAATTCAATTTAAGCGTGGGCAGGGGCAGTCTTTATGCAAATATGCAACTATAAGTGGATCCCTTATGACTTTTTTTGACAAGCAAATACAAACTGTTCTTAACTTCTGGTTTTCTAAGAATTTTGCTTTCTATTTAGCCAAAATTTCTCGAAACCGGGCGTTAATAAGTCTTCTACAGTTTATTCACTATCAAAACAAGCATGAAAATAGAACAGTAATTGAAGTTCGATATTTTAGTATTTTAGTAGTTAATTATAGCTTTTACTTATTTTCATGCGTAAACAAATTATCTCGCTAAAACACATCATACATATTTTTGACATTTCAGGATATGTTTGCACATTATGTAGGAAGCAAATTAAACAGTTCGTGGTAACGAACTGTAAGTAAGAGCGACCCGGCTCAATAGTGACCGAAACTCTAAAAAACGGAGTTTTAATACCAATAGATATATCAACGGAATCGGCTTTTTATACTGATTTCAAATATATAAATTTCATTAATTTTCATGTTACCCATCAAAGGTTATGAGCCTGAGAAAATTTTCCTGATTTTCGAAACAAAAGGAGAAACAGCCCTTAAAAGTCAAGTGATCTCAATGAAAATCACACCATCAGATTCAGCGTATCAGAAAATCCTACTGTAAAGGTTTCAAGCTCCTATCTGCAAAAATGTGGAATTTTGTATTTTTTGCCAGAAGAAAGATTGCGGATGCGCATTTATTTGTTTGTTTTTTTGTTGTTGTTTTCTCCAGGAAGATCGTATCTACCCAGTTGTCCTATAATATCGGGAGAGGGCTCATTGGAACGAGAATTAAAAGTTCTAGTGTTTTTTTAAGTGACCAAAAATTGGAGGGCAACTAGGCCCCCTCCCCCGCCACTTTTTCTCCCAAAATCGTCTAATCAAAATTTTGGGATAGCCAATTTGTTCACCATAGTTCAAAGGCCCAATAACTATGCCTTTGAGTATAACATAACCCCCCCCCCCCACAGCCCCAGGAGAAAGGTCTTTAAGTTATAAATTTTGCCCATCGTTTGCGCACAGTATTTGTTTTTGGGATGTAAGCATACATTTTCGGTTGCGGGGGACGAATTTTCTGCTAAGGGGTTTCCTACGGGGAACTTACCATGGGGAGGGAAGTTTCCAGGGAATGTACTTGCCAGGAAAAATTATACGCTGGGGGAATTTGCCAGAATTCTTGCACAAAATTCTTTTTATATGTCTTGCTTTCTCGTTTCCATCTCAATTTTACGCGCAGAGTGGTCAAGAGTAATTGCCCGGGGTAAATTTTAACCGGTATTGAATTTTCTGGATGATATTTCCGTGGAGAGGGGGTTTTTCCATGGAGGTCAGGCCAGATTTCCTGTCATTATTTAAAAAACGATCAGAAATTAAATGAAAAAAAAGTTTTTTCAACTGAAAGTAAGGAGCAACATTAAAACTCAAAACGAACAGAAATTATTACGTATATCAAGAGGGTCGCCCCCTCCTAAACACCTTGCTTTTTACGCTAAAGCGTGAATTTTGTCCCAATTCTTAAATAATGACTCCTGAAACACAAGGGTCGTTTAATTAGAACAATAAGATGCTTTTTTTAAAAGTACTAAAAAACTTTAGCGTAAAGAGTGACGTGTTGAGGAGAGGGCAACCCCCTTTCTATAGGAAGGAGAAAGGATGCGTCGACCAAATGTCCATTCTTAGATTAAAAATAAAAAAAAAAGTTTTTTAACTGAAAGTAAGGAACGACGTTAAAACTTAAAACGAATGGAAATTATTCCGTTTATGAAGGGGGCTCTCACCTCCTCAGCACCTCGCTCTTTACGCTAAAGTTTTTTTATTGTTTAAAAAAATAGAGTTGAGAGAAAGTCAAACTTTAGCGTAAAGAGCGAGGCGTTGAGGAGGGGACAGTCCCCTTCATAACCGGAATAATTTCTGTTCGTTTTAAAGTTTAACGTCGTTCCTCACTTTCAGTTAAAAAAACTTGTTTTTTTTATTTAATTTTTGAACGTTTTTTAATTAATGCAGGTTTTGATTTTGGCTCACCGTATATGAATAATTAAAACCAAATTTGTATATTAATTTTACTTTTATTTGGTTAAATGGCTTTCACGAAACTTGTTTAATTTTATTTACGAACGTTTTTATTAGTAATAAGCATACTTAACTTACGAATTAACTTACGTAACGAACTTTTATATTCATAGATTTTTAATATGTATATTAGGGGGTTCGCCCCCTAGTCAATACCTTGCTCTTTAAGCTAAAGTTCGAATTTTTCTCCAATTCTCTAAAAATGACCCCTTAATCACAATCAGTTGATCAGTTGAAATCAGTTGTAAAACTTGTTGTTTTTTTTCACTTAATTTCTGATATTTTTCTTTAATAATGCTGGAAAATCCGGCACCCCTTTCATAGCAATGTCCCTTCCCCCACAAGAACTTCCTTCATGGAGAGATCCTCCCATATAACCCACGACCCCCCCCCCCCAACCCCCCCCCCCCCCACCTACCAGAAAAAATCCCCCCTGAAAACGTCTGTATACTTCCCAATAACCAATACTATATGTTAACATTGGGTAAAGTTCATAATTTTCAGCCCTCACCCCGGGGACTTTTGGGGGATTAAGTCATCCTAAAAGACATTGTTATCATATTTTCGACCATGCTGAACAAAAAGGCTATCTCAGAATTTTGATCGGGTGACTTTGGGAAAAAATGAGCGTGGGAGGGGCCCTAGTTGCCCTCCATTTTTTGGTCACTTGGAAAGGGCACTAGAACTTTTAATTTCGGTTCCAATGAGCCCTTTCACGATATTCTAGACCACTGGGTCAATACAATCACTTCTGGGAAAAAAAAACAAATAAACACGCATCCGTGATCTTTCTTCTGGCAAAAAATGCAAAATTTCACATTTTTGTAGATAGGTGCTTGAAACCTCTACAGTGGGTTTCTCTGATACACTGAATATGATGGTGTAATTTTCATTAAGGCTCTATAACTTTTAAGGGGTCTTTCCCCCTTTTTTCTAAAATAGGTCAAATTTTCTCAGGCGCGTAACTTTTGATAGATAAGACTAAACTTGATGAAACTTATATATTTGAAATCAGCATTAAAATATAATTCTTTCGATGTATCTACTGGTATCAAAATTCCGTTTTTTAGGGTTTCGGTTACCATTGAGCCGGGTCGCTCCTTACAGTTCGTTACCACGAACTGTTTGATAATTGAGATGTGCCTAAGTCATCAAACACCTTTAGTCCTCAGTTGTATAGATTATGAGCAAGCATTTGATTCAGCTGATAGAAGAGCTTTAGTGAAGGTCCTATCCTTCTATGTTATAAACTTAAAAAAACAGGTTTTTTTAACTGAAAGTAAGGAGCGACATTAAAACTTAAAACGAACAGAAATTATTCCGTATATGAAAGGGGCTGTCCCCTCCTCAACGCCTCTCTCTTTACGCAAAAGTTTTTTATGTTTAAAAAAAATAAAGTTGTGATGCAGAGTCAATCTTTAGCGTAAAAAGCGAGGCGTTGAGGAGGGGACAGCCCCCTTCACATACGGGATAATTTCTGTTCATTTTAAGTTTTAATGTCGCTCCTTAGTTTCAGTTAAAAAACTTGTTTTTTATTGAATTTCTGAACGTTTTTGAATTAATAGAGTTTTGATTTTGGCTCACCGTACATGAATAATTAAAACGAAATTTGCATATTACTTTTACTTTTTTTGGCTAAATGGCTTTCTCGAAATTTTGTTCTGACATAACTTGCGAATTAACTTACATAACGAACTTCTATAATCGTATATTTTTATTACGTATATTAGGGGATTCGCTCCCTAGTCAATACCTCGCTCTTTACGCTAAAGTTCAAATTTTGTTCCAATTCCTTAAGAATAATCCCTTAATCACAAAGGCCGTTAGTTAGAATAAATAGCTCTGATGAAAGTACAAAAAAAAATTAGCGTAAAGAGCGAGGTAATGACTAGGGGACGAACCTAATCATATACGTAATAATTTCTGTTCGTTTTAAATTTTGATGTTGCTCCTTTCAGTTGAATTTTTTTTTTTTTTTTTTACTATTTAATTTCTGATCGTTTTTAGATATTGCTGGGAAATCCGGCGCCCCCTTCACAGCAATATCCCTTCCTCCATGAAAACTTCTTCCATGGAAATATCCTCCCACGTAACCCCAGACCCACCCCCCCCCCCACTACCAGAAAAAATCCCCCTGAAAATTTCTGTATACTTCCCAATAACCATCACTATATGTAAACATTGGGCAAAGTTCATAACTTGCAGACCTTCCCCCGGGGACTCTTGGGGATTCAGTCATTCTCAAAGACATAGTTATTGTATTTTTCGACCATACTGAAAAAATGGCTATCTCAAAATTTTGATCGGGTGACTTTGGGAAAAAAAGAGCGTGGGAGGGGGCCTAGTTGCCCTCCATTTTTAGGTCACTTAAAAAAAGCACTAGAAAATTTAATTTCTATTCGAATGAGCCCTCCCGCGATTTTCTAGGACCACTGGTTTGATACGATCACCCCTGGGGAAAAAAAAAGCAAAAAGTAAATAAAAAAAAAAAAAACATGCATCTGTTATCTTTCTTCTGGCAAAAAATACAAAATTCCACATTCGTGCGGATAGGAGCTTTAAACTTCTATAGCAGGGTTCTCTGACACACTGAATCTAATGGTGCGATTGTCATTAAAGTTCTATGACTTTTAGGGGTTGTTTCCCCCTTTTTTCGAAAATAAGGCAAATTTCCTTAGGCACGTAACTTTTGATGGGTAAAATTAAACTTGATGAAACTTATATATTTGAAATCAACACAAAACTCTGATTTCACACAAAAATTTGATTCTTTTGATGTATCTATTGGTATCAAAATTCCATTTTTTAGAGCTTCAGTTACTATTGAGCCCTTACTTACATACATCGCTCCTTACTTACATTTCGTTACCACGAATTGTTTGATACCAAATACATTATATGAGAATTGTAGTAAAATGAATGAATTTTAGAGGTTATGAGAATTCAGGGTACAAGAATAGGTATAAATTTTAATGTTAAGAATACTAAGTCACTAAGACTAAGTGAAGTCACTAAGTCACTAAGGACTAAGTGAAGGTGAAAAGGTTCTGTTAGGCAACGAAAAGATCGATCAAGTGGACACTTCACTTACCTACGTAGTATTATTAGTAAAGACTGTGTGTGTTGTGAAGACGTTAAGAATAGAATAGCCAAGGCCCAGATTGTTTTTTCACTGTTGAAAAAAAGTATAGAAGAATAAAAAGATAAGTATGGGAATCAAAACTAGGATATGGGAAGCTACTGTGACGACAGTGGTCAAGTATGATTCTGAAGCGTGGATGCTACAAAGGACGGAGGAGGATTTGCTAGATGTTTTCCAGAGAAATTGCCTACAAATTGTTTGGGGTACCCGACTGACTGACCGTATCTCAAGCAGTAAGCTGTTCGAAAAATAAGGTTCAATCCCTATTTTGAGGGTTAATAATTAAAAAAAATCAACAAAATAAGTTTTTCAAAGAAAAGTAAAGAACTCCATTAAACAAAAATGAGCAAAAATAAAATCAAATAATCTACCAAGTGTGAAACTACCACGAATCAGCATCGATATTACTTATTTATAACTTATAACTTTAATAAGTTAAAGTTATAAGTTATTATTTATAACTTTGATTTATAACTTTAATAGATCAAATAATATAAACATTTTGATTACTCAATACCAGTATATGTATATTAAACTGACAGTGCACATTCATTTGTATTTTTTTTCAGCAAAGTGCAAATTATGTTCTGGCCTTGGGAAGGCATAGGGGTTTTGAGCCCAACTTATGTTAATTTCTGCTCGTTTTAAGTTTGACTCGGTTATTTATTGTAATTTCTGTTCGTTTTTGGTTTCATTTATTTATCGATGCTGATTTGTGGTGGTTTCACGCTTGGTAGATTATTTGATTTTATTTTTGCTCATTTTGGTTTAATTGAGTTCTTTACTTTTCTTTGAAAAACTTATTTTGTGGAAAAGGTTTTTTTACTTAATTTCTGTTCGTTTTATATTTAAATAGTCTTTTCAGGGAAAAAGAAAATAATACTTTAAATCTTTTCGTTTTTTTAAGAATTTATAGTTTGGCCTGCCATTTGTATGCGGTAGAAAAATTTTCAGCAATTTTTAACAATATACACCTTTTTAAAAATCTGGACACAAATAGTAGTGTTTAATTTAGTTTCATACCTCCTCTAGTTGACCTGAAATGGAAAACTTGGTACCATTCACAAAACAATATGTTTTCTTTCTTTGATAGCTTGGATACACTTGCGCTATTTTGATTTGGTTAAATTTTAAGAGCAGAAGTAGCCTCGAAAGTTTGAACATAATATCCTCAGTCGTTCTTGGATACTGCTGAGATGCCTTATTGGGAATTAGCATTAACACAGTGCATTTTGAATTAATTTTAAGGCAACATTTAGTTTTGAAACATAATGGGCAAATGGGAGGGTGGGCGTGGGAGGGGGATTAGATGCCCTCCAATCACTTTCGACTATGAAAAAGGGCATCAGTCCTTTCTATTTTCAATCGAATGAGCCCTTTTCAAAGTTCCTACGACAACTCCTTCGATACGAAGTGCCCTGGTCTAAACAACAACAACAAAAACAAAATAATACATTATACCCACAACGATCTTTACTATAAAAATGTCAAGCCTTCCAATCACTTTCGACTATTAAAAAGGGCACCAGGCCTTTTGATTTCCAATCGAATGAGCCCTTTCTGAGTTTTTACGACAGCGCTTTCTATAAACACCTTATAGGCCCCCAGGGCATAAATTACAACCTTACCCTAACGGCTGTTAGGGTGGTTGTCATATTCTAAGACTTAATTTCCAGAACTTTCAACTACGTTAAACAAAATGGCTATCTCAAAATTTTGATCGGGTGTCTTTGGGGAAATGGTGGGCGTAAGATGGGCTATAGTCGCTCTCCAATCACTTTCAACTATTAAAAAAGGCACTAGCCCTTTCAATTTCCAATCCAATGAGCCCTTTTGAAGTTTCTACGACAACGCTTTCAATAAAAGCCTCATATTCTCCCAGGGTATAACTTACAACCCTTACCCTGAGTGCTGGGGGGGGGCTGTCATCCTCAAAGATCTAATTTCCAGAACTTTCTACTACGTTGAACAAAATGGCTATCTGAAAATGTTGATTGGATATGTTTGGGGGGAATGGCGGGCGTGAGAGGGGGGCTAGTTACCCTCCAATCACTTTCGAATATTAAAAAGGGCACTAGCCCTCTCAATCTCCAATTGAATGAGCCCCTTTTGAAGTTTTTACGACAACTCTATCTATAAAAACCTTATATGCCCCGAAGGCATAACTTACAACCTTTGTCCTGGGGGCTCTGGTGGGTTTGTCTTCCTTAAATACATACTTTCTAGAACTTTCAACTACGTTGAACAAAATGGCTATCTTTAAACTTTAATTCAATGTTTATGGGGAAATGGTGGGCGTGAGAGGGGGGCTAATTACTCTCCACCCACTTTCGACTATTAAAAAGGGCAATTTCAATTTTGAATCAAATGACCTCTTTTTGGAATTTCTACAACAACTTTGTATATAAACCTTATATACCCCCAGGCTATTAAAAAGGCTATTAAAAAGGACACTAGCCCTTTCAATTTCCAGTTGAATGAGCCCTTTTTGAAGTTTCTACAACATCTATATGGTTAGCTACTCTTTGTAAAATATTATTTGTTCAAACGGAAGAAGTCATTTGTTCCGAACGAATCTGGTATCAATCGACTCCCAACAAATCGGCGACTCGGCTGATATAAAAATCCGGACGGTAAACCTTCGTTTCGTATTATTACTGAATTTTTCCTTTTTGACAATATGGATGAAATAAATTCTACATCTAGCAACGTTGCCAGAGCTTGATCGTTGCGCTGTGGAAAGTGAGCTCGAATTTTAAAGTGCAGTGTTGCCACCTACTGTACTGACTGAAAATAAGTCAAAATTCAAAAGTTGTTTCCGGAACAGATTACTGATAACATATACTAGGCAATTGGCAGAAGAGGGGAGGGTTCCTGCCGCAAGCGCCGTATGTATCTGCCGGTATTTAGTTACCCTCGAATTGTGGGGAATAGGTAAGTGGGTCCCGACACTTCCCTTAATTTTAGTAGTAACACTGGGTTTATTTAAGAAAAAATAAAATATACATCATCAAATCCCTGAAGCATGCTTGTGCGGGAGAAAACCCTCTTAATAAATCAAAACACCCAAAAACCAAAAAAAAGAAAAAAAAACATAATTGGAGCTCAACTTACCGGACCCGAAAACCAACGAACCTCCAAACAACACCCCACAAAATTATAATAATTATAATCATATTCAGCTGCAACTAAACCCTCCTAAAACGTGCGAAACCGTCGCTCAATATCTCCCTCAAGGAACCTGCTTTTTTAGCTGAGATCAAGCGAGTGCCGGAGGTTCTAGACGAACAGTCTCTAAAACAGCTAATTCCCAAGTGCACTAAAACCCTACATTGTGGCAAGTCTCGAACATTTAAAGACTACTTTCCGACACGTAATGACCTCGATACCTTTCTCAAAGTTTCAGTTAAAATTGGATATGAACGTCTCCCAGTTGAAGAGTTCGTGTTCTTACCTTGGCGCTGCTTTAATTGCCACACAATCGGTCACCTAGCTGTAGATTGTAAAAACGGTTCTTTGTGCTCCAAATGCGACTCCGCTGATCACAAATCAACGTCCGATACCCCGTGTCAGAAGGCAGCCTTTTGCGTGGGTTACAAGAAGCAGGGTCATAGTTGCTATAGTGGGAAGAGCCCGAAAAACTGTAAACTCTCGAACTAATGACCTTGTCACTAACTCTTCTATCGTGGAATATAAACGGCTCTTTTATTAATAAACTTCCGGTTCTAGAAAGCCTCCGTTCTGTGTTTAGTGTGATTTGTCTCCAAAAACATTTTGTTACTAAACATGGTCTGAACATACTTGAGCTTGAGGATATGACAATTTATTGTGTACTCGCTAGACAGCTTAACAATAGAGGCCGACCCTCGGGTGGACTTCTTAAGTTTGTGAAACCAGCTCTCCGTTCTAGTATTTCTGAAGCAAATGATTATTATCTAGCTGTGAGAGTGGATTGTTCTGTGTGTATTAGTGTGTATCTTCCCGCAGACTACAATAATGACGCTTGTTTGCGCTATCTTGTGAAAAACTAGGTTCATCTATAGACAAAATTTGGCGCTTAGGTTTACCTTGCATTATAGCCAGTGACTTTAATTGTAATCTGTCCGAGCCGAGTTCTCAAGCGTCACCGCGAGATCACTAGTTAAGGGTTTATTTAGTGATTTCTTGTGTGTTTTAAATAGATCCTCTGATTTTACTTATGTTCACACGTCCTCGCGAACTTCCAACCTGAACCACGTTGTAGTATCGTCAGATTTGCGAGCGGATATAGTAAAGGTTGTGTTTGATAATCAGTTGTCTGATCATCTTCCCATAGCTTGCTCTGTCGGTATGCCATCTTCTGGTCACCAAACCACACCTCTTGCTCCTTCAGCATCTCGACACCGTCGTAACTGGTCGAAAATCAATCAAGCCCTATTCATCGAGTCGGTAGATTCATTCCTGAATAAAATCACAGCGACCCATTTCATCTCCTTCAGAAGTCACTCCACTCAAAAAGAGGTTTCGATTTGTCTAGATATATATTGTACAGAAATCTGCCATGCTCTCCTCTTCGCAGAAAAACAAGCCGTTCTTTTGCAACGAATTCGTAAAGGAATCATTCCCGGGTGGTCAGCAAATCCAGATCTCGTCATTTCATGTAGTAAAGCAAAATTTTGGTTTTCAGTATGAAAAGAGTGCGGACGGCCGAATACGGGTCTTGTGAACAGCATACGGATTTTCAGGAAGCGAAACTTTTCTAAGGCCCTGGCTCGGCATCGGAAAAATCTAGGCAATCATTATTCTGCCCGTGCCAAACACGATCAAATATGATCTTCAAGTTTTTCGCTTGTTCTGCAACTAATTCTTCGTCACCATCCTCAGCAAACATCCCTGAAGATGAATGGTATGCCTGTTATGAATCGGAGTTCTTAGCCCCCGACCCCTCCATCGAACAATCTTACGAGGCTGCCTTAGATCAGTTTCTATCTTCTCATCCCGATGAAGATTTTATCGTCAGTACCCACTCTGTTGAAGATGCCATCCGTAGACTCAAATGGAAAGGCTCATCGGGCATTGACGAAGTCAGTGCGATCCACTTGAAACATGGAGGTAAACTTCTCGCGAAACAAGTCTCTCTCTCTCTGCTTATGCAGATGATTTTCACTCAAGAGATTGTTCCTGCCTCTTTCTGCATCAGATATCTGACTCACATTTCTAAAAAGTGAAAATCTGAAATTCAATGTACATCATTCCGTCCGATAACTGTAACTACGTCACTGTGCAAGCTCTTCTAGTTACTGTTTATACAGGAACTCGAAAAGTATGCTACACTCTTCCGCATCACTTCGGCTTCAAGCGAGGAACTGGATGTGCTGATGCCTTAACAGTCGTTGCTAATGTCTTGATAGATGTTGAATCTTCTGGAGAGAGCCTTTCGTTGGCAGGACACGGCATTAGACGCGCATTCGACTCTCTAATCCAAGCTGCGATGCTTCTGAAGGCCGGTAAACGTGGGTTGAATCTAGCTGTCATTCGTTCTCTCAGGAATTTCTAGATTACGGATCCGACTGAAGCTAACTCCTGACATGGGTTTGACCCTCATTCCTGGCACCCGACTAGTTCCAGTCAAGAAAGGAGCGTGTCAAGGAGCAGTCACCTCTCCCGACCTTTTCAATAACTGTGTCCTTGATGCACAAGATCAATGTCCATCTTCACTTATTCTGTCATCTGCTAACTTGTCTTTGGTATGTTACGCGGACGACATCCTGAATCTTAGCCAAACACTTCAGCGGATAATTGATATCTTCGAAATCCTTGAAGCCGAATATATTAAATTTGGACTTCAGTTCAACTCTTCAAAATCGGAAATCGTCCTATTCAATTGGAAAACTGCTTTTTGTGTTCCTACCATAGCCCATGGTTCTAGCTCCGTCCAGCCAGTAGATCACCTCATTTATCTAGGTTTACCCATAGGTTCGTCTATCTGCCACACCCAAAAACTTTTCCTCGAACAGATTAAATGACGAATTTCAGCGTTTTACGCTTCAATTGTATCGTGGAAACTCCGATTCAACCGGCTGCTTCTACAAAGCTTGTATAACGCCATCGCTCTTTCTCACATTTTGTATGCCACGCCCTTCTGGAAACTTCTCACTAAAACTGACCAGAATAAAATCAGAGCGATGTATTCTCGTCTTGTGAAGTATTTGCTTCGTCTACCTCCGTGGTATAGGAATTCACATGTAATTGAAAAATTTTAAGTCGCAGACCCTGACGTCGCCGTCACTAGACGAATAGCGAAGCATGATAGCAAAATACGCCGAAATCTACACGAATGGTCCCTCAGTGCCTACACGAACCCTACACGAACTGCTCATTCAGTGATTTTCTTTTCACAATTTCGTATACCCTTATTCGTTTTCTTTGTTGGTTCAGTTTTTTGTAGTTTGTGTCTTTTTTTCTTTTTTTTTTTTTTTTTTAAGCGCTCCGTCTTGTTGTGTGTTGATTTGATGGGTTTTTCAATAAATATATAAAATAGATAAAAACCTTATATGCCCCAAGGGCATAGCTTACAACCCTTGCCCTGAGGGCTGTGGGGGGAAGGGTTGTCATCCTTAAAGACCTAATTTCCAAAACTTTTAACTACGTTGAATAAAATGGCTATCTAAAAATTTTGATTGTATGTGTTTGAGGAAAAAGTGGGCGTGAGAGTTGCCCTTAAATCACTTTCGAATATTTTTGAAGTTTCTACGACAACGCCTTTTAGAAAAACCTTATATACCCCCAGAGCATAACTTAAAGCCCCTGCGCTGAGGGTTGTGGAGGAGTGTCCTCCTCAAAAATATATTTTCTATCTGGAAATCAACTATGCTGAACAAAATGGCTATCTCAAATTTGAGTGGATGTATTTGGGGAAATGGTGGGCGTGGAAGGGGTGTTAGTTGCATTCCAATCACTTTCGACTATTAAAACGGGCAGAAGCCACTCCAATTTCCAAAACACTTTATATCATGTCAAATTCAGTTTCTGTCGTACGCAGCTCTTACAATTATACATTCTACATTATCACTGATAATTTTTTTTAACCCTTTATCCTTATTTGTCATAAACAATTAGTTTTCAAGTTTTTGCAGTAGGGATTGGAGCTTTCATTTGCCCTTTCATTTCAGCTCCTACTATCAAGCTACATTTACACGAAAAATAAAATGTCAGGTCGTCTTTCAAGTCAACTCTTGGCTTGGTGCGCATCACCTGAGTAACCTGATATGTGAGGAAAGTTACTTTCGACGCCATTAATTGGACAAAAACAAGTTTCTGGTTGTTTCCACACAGAAGAGAAAGCTTCTCTAGGACATTTTTTTGTTTCTTGTCTTTTCCACCAATATTTATAAGGACGTTTATATCCTGAAAATATACCTGGAGAAATAAAGGAAATTTCCTTTTGAAAACAAAAAAGCGACTGTTACTTTGAGTTCTTACTGTTTCTAAGTCGGATAAAATATGTTTTACGATGATTTTGAAACTAGTTTCTTTCATAGATTAAAAGTGTCAAAAATACTCCTTAAAAAGAAAGTGTCAAGAGAAAACATACACATTTTGCTGGGTTTTGGTCTTTAATCATGTGTCTTAGTACGACTCAATTAAAAAAAGTGTTTTTTCAACTGAAGGTAAGGAGCAGCATTAAAACTTAAAACGAACAGAAATTTTTATGTATATGAGTTTGGGCTGCCCCCTCCTAAATCCCTCACTCTTTGCGCTAAAGTCAAGAAGTTCTTCGAAAATACTTGTCATCCAAATTCAACGGTCCTGGTGTTTCAGGAGTCGTTCTTAAAGAATTGCAACAAAAGTCAAACTTTAGCATGAAGAGCAAAGAATTGAGACTGGGGCAGTCCCCCTCATATACGGTATAATTTCTATTTGTTTTAATTTTTAATGTTTCTCCTTACATTTAGTTGAGAAACTTGTATTTAACTTTATTTCTGATCGTTATTCAAATTCAATCGCAAAGTATCCCTCCCCCGTCCGTGGAAATTCCCTGATGAAACTATCCTCCCCATGCAAAATTCTTCACGTGAAAACTGCGGAAAATTCCCACCGGAAAATGTTACTATGTTTCCCAAAAAGGTTGTATCTACGATTTTTGTCTGGGGGGCATTTTTTGGGGGGATGGCTTACATAAGAAACTTTAAAAAACACATAAAAGAATTGTTTATATGTTTTTCTGCTATTTTTTTACGAGTCGGAAAACAATTTCGGAGGGGGGAGTCCAAACCCGGTAACCTTCCCCCCCAGGACACGGCCTTGCTTCCGAATAACTAATACTATGTGTAAACAATGAGCAAATTGAACAATTACAGCCCTTTCCCGAGGGCTGTGGTGGGGTCGTGTCATCCCCAGAGGCATTTTTATTGGACCTTTCAACTATGTTAAACCAAATGGCTATCTCTAGATTTTTATCGGATGTCGTTGGAAGGAAAAGGACCGTGGGGTATATTTGCTCCTTATTTGCTCCAGTTTCCTCAGGTTCATAGCTTTCGATGGGTATGAATAAACTTAATGAATTTCATATATTTGAAATCAGGATTAAAAGCCAATTCCTTCAATGCATTAATTGTCTTTCAAAATTTACTTTTACAGAGTTTCAGTTACTACTGGGCCGAGTTACTCCTTACTTACAGTTTGTTACTACAAATTGTTTGAAAGAGTTTTCTCTAACACAATTTTGTATAAATTTCATTAAATTGACTTTAAAACTATATATTTTTGGCTCTCTCTTAGCATGGATATATATTTTAAGAGGATATCTTTCCGAACACTAAAATTCGTTGTTCAGCCCAATACTTTACTACTACTACTACTACTAACAACTCACCGCAGCACCAAGCCGCCTGAGGCCAACACAGCTACGCACGCTCCTCCTCCACCCCAATCTATTCAAAGCCTCCCTTTTTACACCCGCCCACGAAGTTCCCATTTCCTTTAAATCTTTCTTTATGACGTCCTCCCACCCCAGACGGGGACGACCTGCTTTCCGTTTAGCCCTAGATGGTTGGCCGAAAAGAACAATCTTCGGCAATCTGTCATCCTTCATCCACACAACGTGCCCTAGCCACCTCAACCTTTCTTTTATTATAGCCCTAGAGAGCGGTATTGAACCACATTTTTCGTATAGCCTATTGTTTGAAATACGGTCAGTCAGACGGGTACCCAGAACAATCCTTAAGCAATTTCTCTGGAAAACATCTCGGAGCGTCCATGCTTCAGAGCCATATTTGACCACTGTCATCACTGTAGCTTCTAATATTCTAATCTTGGTTTGCAGACTTATCTTCCTATTCTTCCAGACTTTTTTTTAACTGTGAAAAAAACACCCTGAGCCTTGGCTATTCTATATTTAACATCTTCACTGCTCCCACCATCTTTACTAATAATACTACCAAGGTAAGTGAAGCTGCCCACCTGATCAATCGGATCAGGACCACCGGATCAATTTCGACATTGGACTTTGAAAATTCGGCTTCTTGAAGATTCATAATAACCGTAGAAATAAAAGAAAAATTAGCATAGACCGAGCAATTTTGTATGTTGTTTGATTTCAGTGTTCACTTAAATTTAATTATCTATTTTTGAGTATTGTTTGGTGAGAGAAATACCTCTAAAATTATATATACCTGAACGCTCCTAAGAAATTATTAAGAGCATAGGTCTTAACTTTGTAAATATATTGGAATTTATGACCAGTGGTACTTGTTTAAAAAATGTCATTATTAAAAGGATTTTGATTGTTTTCTGCAATATATTGGCTTTAATGATCCTTGGATTGTGGATTGTGCTCAATTTCATCCACAATAACTCGTGGAGACAGAAATATGTAATTTAAATTTTTTCCTATAAATATAATTATAATATTAAATATCAAATTATCATAATATTAAATATTATATAATATCATATAATATTAAATATTATAATATTAAAGATAATTAAATATTAGCCTATTTTATTGCTTTCATATAGTTTGGTCCCGATAAATCATTTTTCTTTGTTGTTGCTTTTTACTACAACACTGACTCAACACCTTTATTAGCATCTGGTAAACAGTATTATACTTTATGTTTTAAATTTTAGTCATGAAAAGTCATGTTTCTCTGATGATAAAGTTTGAAAAGCGGCCAGAAATTTTGGAGCTTAACAACTTTGTTTGAAAATAATTAAGTTTACACAGAGCAAATCTTAATAATAGAAGTTATAAGGTAACAGATACATGAAAAGCATCTTCTTAAGTTTGTAACTTTCTCAAAATGAATCAGCTAGTTAATTTTTTTATGTTTTCTTCAACTAGAACAGTGCAGCACAGCCCCGTACAAAGCTCCAGATAGAGGTTGGGTTTGACCAGGAAGTTTCGGTTAGTAATAAGCCATTAAGAGTTACACCCACAAGAAAAGTTTTATTATCATAAGCAGCACAATAGGGTTCGATCACTAAGTAAAGAGCGGTATAGCTTTAAAGTATTATCTTTTTTATTGTTGTTGTTGTTGTTTTTTTTCACCAGGCGACTTCCTATGGATGGAGTTGTCCTAGAGACTTCGGAGAGGGGCTCATTCGATCGGAAAGTGAAAGTTCTAGTGCCTTTTTTAAGAGTCAAAAGTGATCGGAGGGCCCCCCTCTTTCCCTCTTTAGCACCTTTTTCTAAAAGAGATCTGATCAAAATTTTGAGATAGCCATTTTATTCAAAACAGTTGAAAAGTCGAATAACTATATATCCTGGGATGAAATGAACCCCCACAGCCTTGAAGCAAGAGGTGTAAATTAACCATTGTTTACACAAAGGTTTTATTATCGGAAAAGTGGGGTAGTTTGGATTCTGGGTCTCCAAAAAAGCTAAGGATATTAAGATAAAACTTTCAACGAATGTGGAGGGGAATGTTGAACTAACCAAAAGACACTATTTGCATCCAGGTTGTCAAAAGGGTATATCGGCAATATCTCAAGAATGGCTAAGTATATTAAGTTGTAACTTTGAGAGCACGCTGGGAAGGGGTATTTCAAACTAAATCAAAAGACACTAAATCAACAATATTTTCAAAACGGTGTATCTGCAATATTGCAGAAATAGCTAAGGATATTAAATGGAAACTTGCAAGAAATGTAGAACTAAATTAAGAGAAACTTTGTGCATCCATGTTGTCAACAGGGTAGGTCTGCAGATATTTCAGGAACGGGTAAAGTTATTAAGTTGAAACCTTCAAGGGATGTTTAGGGGGATATATAATTAAGTCAAATGATGCTATATTTATCCAGATTATCGAAAAGGTGTTTGTTCAATATCTCAGCAATAGCTTAAGTTATTCCTTTGGAATTTCCAGGGCATGTTATTGGGGATTTTGATCTAAGTCAAAAGACACTGTGAATCCATGTCGTTAAAAGAGCATATCTACAATATCTCAGTAACGGCTAAGGGTATTAAGTTGAAACATTGAAACTAACGGCCCCTAATTCTTTCAAAGACTCGAACGTGATTTGCGCTTTATTGAAAACAAATTCATTTTAAGTGTTTTTTCATTTATATTTTTAATAAATCGAAAATTCCTGAGAATTTTAGTAATGAATGTTAACATATATTACACTTTAAATCCACATTCATGTGTAATTTCCGGTATTCTTGGTTATTATGGTGATTTTTCTTTTTTTTTTTCTTTTTTTCCTTTTTTTTTGCTATTGCGACAGATCAAACAGTTCATGGTGACGAACTGTAAGTAAGTAGCGACTCGGCACAATAGTAACCGAAACTCTAAAAAACGGAATTTTGATATCAATAGATACATAAAAAGCATTGGCTTATTATGCTGATTCCAAATATATAAGATTTTTCAAGTTCAGTGTCACCCATTAAAAGCTCCGAGCATGAGAAAATTTGCCTGATTTTCAAAAAACGGAAGAAACATCCCCTAAAAGTCAAGGAATCTTAATAAAAAGCCTACCATCAGATTCGATTCAGAATATCAGAGAACCCTACTGTAGAAGTTTCAAGCTCCTAAATACAAAAATATGGGATTTTACATTTTTTGCCTGAAGAAAGATACATGTTTTTCCCAGGGTGATCGTATCAAACTAATGGTCCTAGAAGATCGGGACTGGTTGCATTGGAGCGGAAATTAAAAGTCCTAGTCCCCTTTTTAAGTGATCGGAAAGATTGAAGGGCACCTAGCCCCCCTCCAACGCCACTTTTTCCCCAAAGTCGTCCGATCAAAATCTTGATCGGACGAATAAGTATGCCTTTAGGGGTAACATTACTCCTCCATAGCCCGTCGGTAAAGGGCTGTAAGTTATGAAACTTGCCCATTGTTTGCAAATAGTATTTATTTTTGGGAATTATATAGACATTTTTCAGGGGGGGGGATTTTGCGCTTGGAGTGGGTTTCCATGGGGAGCCTTTTCTGTGTGGGGGGGGGGGGTAATTTCTGGGGGTAAAATATCCAGGGAAAGTCTTATACTGGGGGGATTTGATCGGATTCCTGTACAATTTTTTTTTATTTGTCTTACTTTCTCTTTGCCAATCCAATTTTGCAAGTAAAGATGCTCAGGGGGAACTGTCTGGTGGAAATTTTCAATAGGTTTGGATCTCAGGAGAAACGTTTCCACTGAAGGGGGAATCTCCGGAGTGATTGGAATAGCGATTAGAATTTAAAGTTTTTTTAAATGAAAGTATGCTAAGGAGAATTTTGCAGGCTTAATCGTCCACAAAAAAAAAATATGGAGGGAACTGGGAATTTTCAGTGAGTATGAAATTATCCAGAGGGAATCTTATGGTGAGGGGGCCACTTTATATGGGAGGAGCTTTTAATGGAGGAGTTTCCCGTAAGGGGAGGGATTTTGTCATGGAAGGTGAGCCAGATTTGCCAGTATTGTTTGAAAAACGATCCGAAATTAAATAAAAAACAAGTTTTTTCAACTGAAAATATAGACCAACATTAAAACCCAAAACGAGTGTAAATAATTCCATAAATAGGGGGGTTGTCCTCCTCCTGAATACCTTGATCTTTCCGCTAAGGTTTGACTTTTTTTCAAAATTTTTTAAGAACGACTCCTGAAAAACAAGGGCTGTTTAATTAAAATAGTTTTTTTTTTAAGTGCTTAAAACAGTAGCGCGAAGAGCAAGGTATTGAGGAGGGGGGAACCCCTTCATATCCGGAATAATTTCTACTCGTTTTAGTTTTAATGTTGCTCCTTATTTTCAGCTGATAAACTTGTTTTTTTATCAAACAGTTCGTGGTAAAGAACTGTAAGTAAGGAGCGTGAAGCTTTCCATGAAGGAAGTTTTCATGGGGGAAGGGACATTGCTATGAAGATTATTAAAGAAATGAAGATTATTCATTATTATAGATTTTTGAAGATATGAAGATTATTCCCAGCATTATTAAAGAAAAAGATCAGAAATTAAATAAAAAAGGTTTTTCAACTCATCAACTGATTGTGATTAAGGGGTCATTTTTAAAGAATTGGAAAAAAATTCGAACTTTAGCTTAAAGAGCAGGGTATTGACTAGGGGGCGAACCCCCTAATATACGTGTTAAAATTTTATGAACATAGAAGTTCGTTACGTAAGTTAATTCGTAAGTTACGTATATTCATTACTAATAAAAACGCTCGTAAATAAAATTAAACAAGTTTCGAGAAAGCCATTTAACCAAATAAAAGTACAGTTAATATGCAAATTTTGCTTTAATTACTCATGTACGGTGAACCAAAATCAAAAACTGCATTAATTCAAAAACGTTCAAAAATTAAATAAAAAAAACAAGTTTTTTTAACTGAAAGTAAGGAACGACGTTAAAACTTAAAACGAACAGAAATTATTCCGTATATGAAGGGGGCTGTCCCCTCCTCAACGCCTCGCTCTCTACGCTAAAGTTTGACTTTCTCACAACTCT
Source organism: Artemia sinica (assembly GCA_027921565.1). Lineage (NCBI taxonomy): Eukaryota > Metazoa > Arthropoda > Branchiopoda > Anostraca > Artemiidae > Artemia > Artemia sinica. Next base: position 58,002,641 of record CM051264.1, on the reverse strand, counting down.
ATTTTTTTAAACAATAAAAAAACTTTAGCGTAAAGAGCGAGGCGTTGAGGAGGGGACAGCCCCCTTCATATACGGAATAATTTCTGTTCGTTATAAGTTTTAACGTCGTTCCTTACTTTCAGTTAAAAAAAACTTGGATTTTTTATTTAATTCAATAAAAACGCAAAGATTGAAATTGAAAATTATTTTCTGTAAAGCGCAAATGACGTTCCGTTCTTTACACGGCTCTGCAGGGCTTAGGGGGCGTTAGTCCTGCTCCTGACTGCGGTAATTTCTTTTTCTTTTCATTTGTTTTGATTGTTTACTGTAATTTCTGTTCATGTTGGGTTTCAATTATTAATTGATAGTGACACATATTTGTTTTAAGCTTAAATTAATAATTGGCTTTATTTTTGTTTGTTTTTTTTAGTTTCATGTAGGTCTTCACTTTTCTTTGAAAAATTTCTTTTGTCGATTTTTTTTTAATTCAGCCAAAAGGAATCAGCCTAAAAGAATAGATATTTTCATATCTCAGTAAAGAAAATTAATAGTAATGTAATAAAGCCTTAACATTCTCTAGACCATGGTATGCTTTCATAAAAACCTGAGTCTCAGCACTTTATGGAGTTGTAAAATCCATCTTTGTGTTTGAACAATTTTTTTTTCAGTAAAAGACGACATCCAACCCTATCAATTAATTTAATATTTTCAAACCAAAAGATTTTAAACATAAACTTTAAGTAAGTTTACTTACCATATGAGAAAATAGCACAAGCTGCACCATAAAAGCAGTGATGGTTGTGCTATCATTTTGGATTCTTCTTCTAACTTGGTGTCACAGTGTCAGCATTCTGCAAATTTAGGGGATGATTAACTTTTTTTAATTATATTCGTTTCTTATAGCGCTATTTCTAAGTGAATTTCTTTCAGGTTTTTCTCTTAAGTGTAAGTTCTGGTCTCTTACAACATTAGGTTAAAGTTGAAAATATTCCAGAATAAATTAGCATATAGTAAAGGGTTGGAGAAACAGAGAGCCTACATGTAAAAATGCTGCAACTTATATATTTTATGTTCTTTCTACTGGCCAGACATTTCGTACAAAAGGACCAATCAGGTTCTGCATCTCTTTTTCTTTTTTTTATTAGCTCAAAAATGTGATGCAGCAACAACGGTAAATTCACCAAAGGGTGAAAATGATGGAATGGTTTTGCTTCAATGTCTGATATATACATAAGGAATAACGTTTTGGTCGATAATAATGTTATGAATAGTTAATTAATTTAACTAAAATGCATTAATACAAATTAGTTTTCTTCATTAGGTTAAATTAAAGTAAGTTCGCTGATATTTTAGAACCAAGCGTAAATTCAGGGTGGGCTAGCATACAATTTTAGATTTTAAAAGTATTTTAACATTCAGGAAAATTAAATACCACAAGGGTTATATACGCATTTATGAAGGTAAATCCATCCTTTTACCTCCATCCTGTGTCATCTTCAGACAAAATTTGATTTTTTTTTTTTCCTCTCCTCTTCAAAGTGATTTGTGTATGCTCTCTGAAGATTTACATACAGTACATTTGATAATAGATGCTTCAATAGGTCCTTAAGCTTCTTTAAAATAATTACCTCGTTTCTATCATCTTGTGTGCAGTATGTGAAACTTTGAATTGTAAAAATAAAAAGTGGAAAGGCAATTGGGGTGCTCCACAAGGATCTGTGTTGATCTTTTATTATTTCTTGTGTCTATAAATGACCTACATGCAACTAATAAAGGTCTAGATGATTCCCCTTAGGATTTTGAATGCAAAGAGTAGGCAAATTGCCTGGTTTTAAGTATGAGACTCAATTAACTGCAACTACTAGAGCAGAAAAGGACATAATATCACAAAGAATTATGTTGTTAGGACTGAAAAATGTATGAGAATAAAAAAAACTTTTATTGAATCATAAAAGACAAAATTATTAATTAGGGATGATTGTTGAACCACTACCCCCCACTAAAAATAAATTCAATGGGGTGGTGTAGTGATAGCCCTAAAAGAAATAAGTACAGTACCTTGGATTACTTGCTGATAAATTTTATCTTTTACTGACCATATTGGACTAATTGGTCTTTGAATTATAACTTTGAATTGTAAAAATGAAAACTGGAAAGGCTAATTGCGGTGCTCCACAAGGACCTGTGCTGTCCATTTATTATTTCTTGTGTCTATAAATGACACAGTAGCGTGGAGTATTTGTTGATAAATTTTATCTTTTACTGACCATATTGGACTATTTGGACTTTGAATTATAACTTTGAATTGTAAAAATGAAAACTGGAAAGGCTAATTGTGGTGCTCCACAAGGACCTGTGTTGTCCATTTATTATTTCTTAGGCGAATTGCCTGGTTTTGAGTATGAGACTCAATTAACTACAACTACTAGAACAGAAAAGGACATAATAACATCACAAAGAATTGTGTTGCTGGGACTGAAAAATATATGAGAGTAAAAAAAAAACTTTTTTGAATCATAAAAGACAAATTTTTAATTAGGGATGATTGTTGAACCACTGCCCCCCAGAAAAGAAATTCGATGGGATGGTGTAGTGCTACCCCTAAAAGAAATAAGTACAGTAGCGTGGAGTATTTGTTGATAAATTTTATCTTTTACTGACCATATTGGACTATTTGGACTTTGAATTATAACTTTGAATTGTAAAAATGAAAACTGGAAAGGCTAATTGTGGTGCTCCACAAGGATCTGTGTTGTCCTTTTATTATTTCTTGTGTCTATAAATGACCTACATGCAACTAATAAAGGTCTAGATGATTCCCCGTAGGATTTTGAATGCAAAGAGTAGGCGAATCACCTGGTTTTGAGTATGAGACTCAATTAACTACAACTACTAGAACAGAAAAGGACATAATAACATCACAAAGAATTGTGTTGTTAGGACTGAAAAATGTATGAGAATAAAAAAAACTTTTATTGAATCATAAAAGACAAAATTATTAATTAGGTATGATTGTTGAACCACTACCCCCCACTAAAAATAAATTCAATGGGGTGGTGTAGTGATAGCCCTAAAAGAAATAAGTACAGTACCTTGGATTACTTGCTGATAAATTTTATCTTTTACTGACCATATTGGACTAATTGGTCTTTGAATTATAACTTTGAATTGTAAAAATGAAAACTGGAAAGGCTAATTGCGGTGCTCCACAAGGACCTGTGCTGTCCATTTATTATTTCTTGTGTCTATAAATGACCTCCATGCAACTAATAAAGGTCTATATTATTCCCCTTAGGATTTTGAATGCAAAGAGTAGGCGAATCACCTGGTTTTGAGTATGAGACTCAATTAACTACAACTACTAGAACAGAAAAGGACATAATATCACAAAGAATTGTGTTGCTAGGACTGAAAAATGAATGAGACTAAAAAAAAACTTTTTTCAAATCATAAAAAGACAAAATTCTTAATTAGGGATGATTGTTGAACCACTACCCCCCAGAAAAAGAAATTTAATAGGGTGGTGTAGTGCTACCCCTAAAAGAAATAAGTACAGTAGCGTGGAGTATTTGTTGATAAATTTTATCTTTTACTGACCATATTGGACTATTTGGACTTTGAATTATAACTTTGAATTGTAAAAATGAAAACTGGAAAGGCTAATTGCGGTGCTCCACAAGGACCTGTGCTGTCCATTTATTATTTCTTGTGTCTATAAATGACCTCCATGCAACTAATAAAGGTCTATATTATTCCCCTTAGGATTTTGAATGCAAAGAGTAGGCAAATTGCCTGGTTTTGAGTATGAGACTCAATTAACTACAACTACTAGAACAGAAAAGGACATAATATCACAAAGAATTGTGTTGCTGGGACTGAAAAATACATGAGAGTAAAATAAAAACTTTTTTGAATCATAAAAAGACAAAATTTTTAATTAGGGATGATTGTTGAACCACTGCCCCCCAGAAAAGAAATTCGATGGGATGGTGTAGTGCTACCCCTAAAAGAAATAAGTACAGTAGCGTGGAGTATTTGTTGATAAATTTTATCTTTTACTGACCATATTGGACTATTTGGACTTTGAATTATAACTTTGAATTGTAAAAATGAAAACTGGAAAGGCTAATTGTGGTGCTCCACAAGGACCTGTGTTGTCCATTTATTATTTCTTAGGCGAATCGCCTGGTTTTAAGTATGAGACTCAATTAACTACAACTACTAGAACAGAAAAGGACATAATATCACAAAGAATTGTGTTGCTGGGACTGAAAAACACATGAGAGTAAAAAAAAAAACTTTTTTGAATCATAAAAAGACAAAATTTTTAATTAGGGATGATTGTTGAACCACTGCCCCCCAGAAAAGAAATTCGATGGGATGGTGTAGTGCTACCCCTAAAAGAAATAAGTACAGTAGCGTGGAGTATTTGTTGATAAATTTTATCTTTTACTGACCATATTGGACTATTTGGACTTTGAATTATAACTTTGAATTGTAAAAATGAAAACTGGAAAGGCTAATTGTAGTGCTCCACAAGGACCTGTGTTGTCCATTTATTATTTCTTAGGCGAATCGCCTGGTTTTGAGTATGAGACTCAATTAACTACAACTACTAGAACAGAAAAGGACATAATATCACAAAGAATTGTGTTGCTGGGACTGAAAAACACATGAGAGTAAAAAAAAAAACTTTTTTGAATCATAAAAAGACAAAATTTTTAATTAGGGATGATTGTTGAACCACTGCCCCCCAGAAAAGAAATTCGATGGGATGGTGTAGTGCTACCCCTAAAAGAAATAAGTACAGTAGCGTGGAGTATTTGTTGATAAATTTTATCTTTTACTGACCATATTGGACTATTTGGACTTTGAATTATAACTTTGAATTGTAAAAATGAAAACTGGAAAGGCTAATTGTAGTGCTCCACAAGGACCTGTGTTGTCCATTTATTATTTCTTAGGCGAATCGCCTGGTTTTGAGTATGAGACTCAATAACTACAACTACTAGAACAGAAAAGGACATAGTAATATCACAAAGAAATGTGTTGCTAGGACTGAAAAATGAATGAGAGTAAAAAAAAACTTTTTTCGAATCATAAAAAGACAAAATTAGGGATGATTGTTGAACCACTACCCCCCAGAAAAAGAAATTCAATAGGGTGGTGTAGTGCTACCCCTAAAAGAAATAAGTACAGTACCTTGGAGTATTTGTTGATAAGTTTTATCTTTTACTGACCAAATCAGACTAATTGGTCTTAAATTACCAAGGAATGTTTGTATGATTCGTAAATTGAAGTCTATTTTTCAGCCAGCTGTTTTAATGGTGCTATATTTTTCCTAGTGTATAATTATATCATTTATTGTGTGAATGCGCGGTGATCACCTTTCTGTTCACGTTTAATTTTTGCCTATTTACCAGAATGAAAACATTTAAATAATGAATCACAAACATTGAGAGAATCTGCAAGAGACGAAAACAGAGGTTTATATGTTTTACTTTTTTATGTAATTGTTAAATTTTATATGAATTGATTTATGTTTAAGTTTAAAATTGGCAGTCTTCTCTATTATTTTTCAACTCATTCTAATCTTAGCTCACTTGGGTATGGTAAACGGAATTCTACAAGATTAAGGAAACCAAGGAGCCATGACGCGATCTTCATTTTCTATCAGCCATATTGAACCTGAAATATGGAATAACATTGGAGATGAACTAAAACCAATGGGAGAAGTGAAGTGGTTTTATGCCTTGTTGAAATGTTTATGTTTAGATAATTACTGAGGGTGAAAGAAAAATATTATGAGAGGTCATTTGTTGTATGAGGGTGATTATTTAGGTGTGTCACAAAGTGAAGCTAGGGGATTTTTAAGTTTGAATGGCTATTTGACAAGAGGGGTGAGCTTTTTGTGTTTTGGGCTTATTTATTGGTTGGCTGGCTGAGGTTTATTTTTAGGGCTTAGGATGAGGGATATGAAAAAGGGAAGATAAAATATCTTTTACAGATTTTGTTTGTTTTGGAGAGAATAATTAGAATCACTTTTAAATCTAACATTAGATTAGTGCCAATTAAATAATGGGATACTGTAAAAGCTTTTGCTTCAGGAGTTATGTGATGTGTGATATTGATAATTTTGTACGCCACTTTTTGATTAAAAAAAAAGCATCATATCCTTTTTATCACACCCCCTCTCTTAAACCTCACAAGTAAAACAAACTGTCTTTTTTAAAGTCATAACCTTAAACGTATACGATGAGGAAATATATAGAAGGCCTTTAAATTTATAGCGGACCTCAGTCCCGAAAGCTTTTGTATGCCTACCATACTTTACATAATACAATATTCTTTTCATCGAAAACCAACCTCCGCGTTACCTACCTTTCTAATGATAGCGATTTTGAATGCTTTTGGGAATGGAAGCTAAGCCCTAACTATCTTTTCTCATTGAATAGTATTAAAAATTTGTACTCTTTTCGTTTGTTTTAACCTTGTTTGATTAGATAGTCGTGGCTCAAAATTTAGCCCCCTCTGAAAGAGGCTGAATTCATACACAGCATTGTCATTCATTGCTATGCTTTTTAGTACTTTTTGTCCATTTCTTTTATTTGTACAATAATGATCAGATTGTATATCAGACAATGCAAGAAGAAGGAACCTTTCTACCTTATTGCTGAATGTGATGGAATGTGACGCTACCAATAATGCTGGATAAACAGAAATATGCGAATCCTCTGGATCTGGTGAATGACACCTTTTCCTGGGGAATTTCAAACTTTGATATTTTTTTAATTTAATTTTGAAAATCTGCATGGCTTGTCTCTAATTTTTTTTCTGGCTATTTTATTTGAAATTTAACAAACGGAATTGTAGTCAATTGTAATTACTCAAAAAATATGGTACTAAAAAAATATGGTATGATAAGCAATAATCTGATTGTAGTAGCTTTACAGTAGAGAAGTTTAATCACTGAATCGGGTAATTGAAGCAAATCTCAATTGTCGATTGTCATTATCTGGTAAAAGAGATCTTGAAGCTGCACTCTGCAGTCTTCTGTTGCTTTTCGCTCATAAAGAAAGATATTGCTGAGCAAAACAACTTCAAATACACCAACTGATAATTAAAAATAAATAAATTATACTCAGGGAAAAACGATCTCATGCCATGTGACTTTTCACTTTGAGGAATCGTCAAAATGATGCCTTTTGGAAATGTTGAAGACTAGGAGGAATTCTTCCAGCAGAACTTGAGAACTTATATAGCAAACGTAAGTATTATAAAGTTTTGAATGTGTGGGAATACATGTAAAATTCCATTGAAGTAAATGGTAGACGTTTAGGACTAGTTGTAGAATTTTTAATATTTGACATTTACAAATGTTTAAAGTTGCCTCTTTTAATGAATTTATTTAAATCAACGGGCATGTAACCTAATCCTCAGCACCTATTTATTTTCAGGCCTTGCAAATATATAAGTTTCATTAAGTTTAGTGTTACCCATCTAAGTCTGTGAGCCTGATAAAATTTTCCTAATTTTAGAAAAAGGGGGGTAAACACCCCCTGAAAGTCTAAGAACCTTAATGAAAATCACACCATCAGGTTCAGTGTAACAAAAAACCCTAAAATAAAGGTTTTGAGCTCCTATCTTTAAAAATATGGAATTTTGTGTTTTTTTTCTAGAAGAAAGATCACGGATGCCTGTTTATCTGTTGTTTATTTTTGTTCTTTTCCCCAGGGGTGATCGTATCGACCCAATGGTCCTTCGATTTCGGAAAGGGCTCATTTGAACAAAAACTAAAAGTTCTATTGTCCTTTTTAAGTGACCAAAAAAGATTGGAGGGCAACAAGGCCCCCTCCCGCGCCCCTTTTCTTCTAAAATAATCCGATTAAAGTTTTGAGATAGCTATTTTGCTCAACATAGTTGAAAGGTGTTCGAAAGAGCCCTCTGCCGATATTTTAGGACCACCGGGTCGATACGGTCACCCCTGGAAAAAAAAAGAAAACAAATAAACACGCATCCGTGATCTTTCTTCTGGCAAAAAAAGCAAAATTCCACATTTTTGGTGATAGGTGCTTGAAACCTGTACAGTACGGTTTTCTGATAGGCTAAATCTGATTTTCATTAAGATTCTATGACTTTTAGAGAGGGATATTCCCGTTTTTCTAAAATCGGACAAATTTTCTTGGCCTCGTGGCCGTTAATGGGTAAGACTAGACTCAATAAAACTTATATACTTGAAATCAGCATAATAAGCCAATTATTTTGTAATATCTATTGTTATCAAAATTCGGTTTTTTAGAGTTTCGGTTACTATTGAGCCGGGTCTATCCTTGCTTACAGCTCGTTACCATGAACTGTTTGATACTTGCGCTTTGTGTAACCCATCCCAAAAGTTCTATGCAGTCGTTAAAAATGTAACATAATTACAGACAGGCCAACTAATTAAGGATGTTCACAACCAAAATGCCATTTTAAGAGTCTCAGTGTCGGCTGAAAGTCTCAAAGACAAAGGGTTCCTTAGCAAATTTTATCGGCACCACAAGGAGCTTCCAAATCAGTTTTGGAATAAATTAATAAGTTATCTTGGATGTTTCACCGGCTCGAAAAGCTAACAAGAGGTTATTTTAAAACAATGGAACTTATAATCTTTTACAAATTGTATAGCAAAATACTACTACTACTACTACTAACAACTAACCGCAGCACCAAGCCGTCTGAGGCCAACACAGCTACTCACGCTCCTCCTCCATCCCAATCTATTCAAAGCCTCCCTTTTACACCCGCCCACGAAGGTCCCATTTCCTTTAATTTTTTCTTTATGACGTCCTCCCACCCCAGACGAAGATAACCTGCTTTCCGTTTAGCCTTAGACTGTTGGCCGAAAAGAGCAATCTTCGGCAATCTTTCATCCTTCATTCGTACAACGTGCCCTAGCCTCAGCCTTTCTTTCATTATAGCCCTAGAGAGCGGTATTGAACTACATTTTTTGAATAGCCTGTTGTTTGAAATACGGTCAGTCAGCCGGGTACCCAGAACAATCTTTAAGCAATTTCTCTGGAAAATATCTAGCAAATTTTCATCCACTTTTCTGAACGCCCATGCTTCAGAGCCATATTTGACCGCTGTCATCACTGGAAGCTTCTAATGTTCTAATCTTGGTTTGCACACTTATCTTCCTATTCTTCAAAACTTTTTTTTAACTGTGAGAAAACACCCTGAGCCTTGGCTATTCTACTTTCAACATCTTCACTACTCCCACCATCTTTACTAATAATACTACCAAGGTAAGTGAAGCTGCCCACCTGATCAATCTTTTTATTATCCAACGTCACCTTTTCATCTTCACTTATTCCTAGCCTTAGTGACTTAGTCTTCTTAACACTAATTTTCAAGCATATTCTAGCACCCTGAACTCGGAAAACCTCTTAAACTTCCTTCATTTTGATCACACTTTCATCTAGGATGCTTAAATCATCAGCATAATCTAAGTACAGGAGACTTTTTCCTCCCCATTTGATTCCATGGTCTCCCATTGCCTTTCCTATACTCCTTAAGACAACCCTCTCCCGGGGGTCATAAATACAGGCGGAGGAGGAAGAAGGCCCCTCTGAGGCACACTGGGCAGGGCCCACCGGCGTGTGGACACGTCCCGCTAGTTGCGAACCTTCTTCCAGCAATGGGTTAAATTGTATGGTACTGCAGGATACCATCGTGGGAGGATCCTCTCCAGGAGGACAACTGCAAAAGGGCGGAAGATCCAGAATTGGACAATGGCCTCTGCAAGTGCAAGAGTCTGGGGAGCCCTTATTCAAACCAATTTCCATGAAACACCAATTGATACTGAAAATCAAATGCAAAGAGATACTACTACTACGGCGTTCGTGGTAGCCGACGCGGACCAGTTCAGGGTGGTGCCTGGCCCGACAAGTATGCAAGCCGCCCGATCAAGAAAACATTTACATATTGGTGCATGGAATGTTCGCAGCTGCAAGCTGGAATCCACGCAACTGCTCCTTGCAAGGGAGCTACAGAAGTATAAAATCAACGTTTGTTGTCTGTCAGAAACGAGACTGAATGATGTTCTGTCCAAAAAGTTGAACGTTTCCGAATCTGACTCTTTCCAGTTCTACAACTCGGGTCCCAAGGACGGTTCCGGCCAATAAGGAGTAAGGTTCCTGATAGACAATCCTACTGCATCATGCGTCACCTCTTGGGAGCCAGTGTCACTAAGGATTGCCATGATTAGATTGAGAGGCCACGTTAGCCACATAACCATAATCACTGTGTACGCTCCGATAAGGGTATGCAGTGACGCGGTCAAAGATGCCTTTTATTATGACCTACAAAGGATCATCGACAAGACACCAAGACGTGATATGCTCTTTGTCGCTGGAGACTGGAACGCTCGGCTTGACAGAGTAGACCCCAACACAGCAGCAGTTATTGGCCGCCACACAGTTGGTAACAGATACATCAATGGAGAAAGGCTCTTACGGCTAGCCGGATACAACAACCTATGCGTCACAAAAACTCTCTTTGAGCACAATAGACTCCACCTCGTAAAATGGCGTTCGAACGAAGGCGTAACAACAGCTCAGATTGGCCACATCTTAGTCAGCAGAAGATGGAGAAGCTCCTGCACAGATGCCCGGGTATACAGAGGAGCAGACACAGGATATTTAAATGGATCTGATCACTATCTACTCACTTGTAAGGTCCGTCACCGCCTTAGTAGAAAGAAGCGACAGAAGGCAGGGAAGCGTTTCAATGTGTCGAAACTAAGATGCCCGGAAATTAAAGCTGACTTAGAGTTAAAGCTAAGTAACCGGTTTGAAGCCTTGAACCGTCTTTCACACGTCGACGAAGAATGGACGCAGATAAAAATTACGACACAAGACGTAGCTGAGGAGGTTCTTGGTCACACAAAAAGAAAACAACCAACCTGGATCTCTGACCACACCATAGAACTAGTTGAGAAGAAGCGACCCCTCGTGGGAGGTGCAAAAGAACCCTTAAAAGTAGCCCGCAAAGCAGTTAAACAGTCACTGAAACGGGACAGAGAAAAGTACTGGTCAGATCTGGCGAATGAATTGAAACAAGCGCCCAAGAACCACAACAGCAAGAAAATGTTCAAACTCTTGAAAGAAGTGACAGGAAGAGCTCCTGTAGCGGTTGACACACAGAAAGATAGGTCTGGAGAACTCATCCGAACAGAAGAAGGAAGCATGGAACGCTGGCGAGGGCATTTTTTTAGCTACTGAACTCTGTCAAACCCCCGTGCGATATACCTGCCTTATTGAGTGCTGATAGAGAGCCCTACTCAAGAAACCTCGATCCGCCAAGTATTGCGGAAGTAAAAAAAGCGCTGAAGTGCATGAAAAACAATAAAACTCCAGGATAGGATGGGATCCCTTCTGAAATGTCCAAGTCCTCACCAACTCTACTATGCCGCCTAACCTACCTGTTTGTCCAGGTATGGATGACGAAGAACTTCCCAAAATACTGGAAAGTATCAGTCCTCATTCCGCTACACAAAAAAGAAGATAAGGCCATTTGCGGAAACTATAGAGGTATCTCCCTGATCGACCATGCCATGAAAATCTTATGCGTCGTTCTTCTGGATCAACTCAAAGACGCACCTGACAAGTTAACCCGTCCTGAACAAGCAGGATTCAGACCAGGCAGAGGCTGTCCAGAACAGATATTGACGATTCGTCTCATCCTTCAGCAGTACAGCAGGTTTTGTCTACCCCTTCTCATTGCCTTTATTGACTTTGTAGCTGTCTTCGATTCCCTCACCAGAGAGGAGCTATGGAGAATTATGGCTGAAGACGGTACGCCACAAGATATCGTTGAGATACTCCGAAGTGCGTATAAGGACACTGAGACTTGCATCCGTGTTTCCGGCAATTACACCCCTAAGTTTCCAATTGTGTTTGAGGTAAAAGAGGGATGCCCCCTTTCTATTATTCAACTACGCGATAGACTGGATCATGAATAATGCAATGAGAAACCATAGCGGAATAGTTTTCGGACAAATAGCTGGTTTCCTCCAGTCCCTGACAGATTTGGACTTAGCAGACGACGTTGCTGAGCTAGAAACCACCGCCGACAGCTTGCAAGGCATGATCGACGATACCTCTGAGGTCTCAAAGCGCATCGGACAGACCATCAGTGGCGCAAAGACTAAATTACTGGCTCTCAACTATCCCGCTCCTTGCCAGGTTACCCTTGACGGCGAGCCAATAGAAAACGTCAAGGAATTCGAGTGTCTTGGCTATATCCTTACACCAGATGGCAGAGCTGAAAGGGATATCTCTGCCCGCATAGCAAAAGCCTGGGGAGTCTTTACAAGTCTGAAAAAAGCACTACGGACCAGATGGAAGATCTCAACCAAAAAAGTCATAATCTATGTTGCAACTGTTCAAGCAGTAGTAATTTATGCTCGCGAGACACGGCCAATCAAGGCTGAAGACTCGAGAGCTTTAGATGTGTTCGACCACCACTGCCTTCGTCATATCCTCCGTATTAAGGGACAGGACAGGATTTCCAATAGTGAAGTAAGGAGTCGCTCTGGCCAATCAAAAGAGCTATCGCTTATCATTAAATAACGTCGCCTGAAGCTCCTGGGCCATACATTGCGCCGTCTCCTGGCTGAAGATCGCCAGAGAAGCTGAAGCCGACAGGTCCAAGTGGTCGTCGGAAGTCATTCCAAGATCCTTTGGTACCGGGCAGCACAGTTCATCGTCTGGTTCTCGCTGAAATTAAGTATAGTAAGTCCTTAAGACAAAGTCCATCAAAATAATCCATATAAAGTGGGATAGAAAACAACCCTGCTTAACTCCTGATTTAATACAAAACCAGCTGCTAACCTCATTTCCTACCTTAACTGCAGCAGTGTTATTCTCGTATATAGCACTAATCACTTTAACATATTTGTCTGGTATACCATACGAGGACAAAACCTTTACTAAAGTTCTTCTATCAACAGCATCGAACGCTTGCTCATAATCAATGAAGCTGAGGACCAAAGGTGTTTGACAACTCAGGCACTCCTCAATTATTAGCCTAAGAGTGAAAATTTGGTCGACACATCCTCTAACTTTTTTAAACCGCACTGTTCTTCTCTTAAAACTTTGTCTACGGCATCTCTCAGTCTAAAAAGTATTATATTACTAAGTATTTTACTATCTACAGAGACCAGACTAATGCCTCGATAATTACCACACTCACTTTTATCACCTTTCTTATAAAAGGCTTAGTTAAGGTTTTCCTAAAATCGTTAGGTACTTTCCCTTTTTCAAAAATCATATTCATAATCTTCAGTAACTTATTTCTAACCTCAAAGCCACCATATTTAAGAAACTCATTTACCACCCTATCAGTATCTGAAGCCTTATTATTTTTTAATCCTTTTAGTACTGTCGCTAATGCTTCCTCACAAAACAAATCTTCCTTCATATCCAAGGTGTCACAAAATTTTTCATTTTCCTCTATATCTTTTCCTGCAACTCTATCTCGGTTAAGCAAATTCTCAAAATGTTCGGCTCATCTCTCTTTAGTTCTTTTCTTATCACTAATTGTGGCCCCATTCCTATCTTTAACTGGGCCAAGTCCAGATTGACTACTCCCTCTCAATTTATTAACATGCCAGTACAATATTTTACTATTATGCCGTCTAGCTACATCTTCCAGATCCTAGGCAATTTTATCCTTGGCCTCCACTTCACACCTCCTTAGTTCCTATTTTAATGCTTTCTCCACTTTCTTAACATTCCTTTTGTTTTCATATGATCTATCACTCAGATAACTATTGTACAAGTCCTTTCTATTAAACATAAAGCTTTTTCACTAATATTCTTAGCTGCAGTTCAAGCTTTCTTCCCTAAGACACCTTCAGCAACTTCACAAATTATTTTTCTAAAATTATTCCAACCATCTTCCACATTATCAAATACAGCATAAGTAATGTGCATTCGGCGTACGCAAAGATTTCAGTCAAGGCAGTTAGCTAGACTTCCAAGGCTGTCAAGTTATTCAGTGAGGCTTCCTTTGAGCTGCTATTTAATATTTTCCAAGCAGGTATACTAGAACATTTTTAGGGGGTGCCCTTCCTGAACTTAAAAAAAAATTCTGCTCCATTTGTTAAAAACAAAACAAAAAAAAAACGATTTGTAATGATGCAAGTTTCGTTAAATCTGAATATCTCTATCTCGACACACAACTGGAGAAATTAAATGTCTTTTTTTAAGATTTGAGGAAAGCAGGTGTTTGTTTTTAGTTTTTTTTGTCAGTTTTAGTCGAATATAAATTAGTTTTTTGTAGAATATAAGATGAAGTGAGAAGTAAAGCTCAGCACTTATTGTGGAAAAGGTATTTTATTTAGGAAGATTACAATTTATTTTGAAAAGTAAATATACTGTATGAGACGTTTTTCCCAGTTTCATTATGCAAAAGCCGAAATTTCGTGTAAAGAGGGGAGGGTAAAGCCTCTCATATTTAACATCACCATGGATATTGTGTTAGAATCACGGTCAGAAATATATTATTTAGTACCCAGCAAATACTAAATTTCTTCCTTTGTGAACTTAGTTATTTGAAAGAATATGGACAGATGAACTTTGCCATGCAACACAACATGGACATCTGACCAAGAAGATGAACATAAATTCACTGAAGAAGAAAGTAAATAGTTCCTATTTCTTGAGTAAAGCCACATATTTAACACCTCCTATTCCATATAATTTTTGAGGGGCCTCGAACAAGCGTTAGTTCTGCATGATACGAAACTAAAGCCAAAGGGGAGATTTTTAACTAAAGTTATTTTGCCTTTTTTATTTGAGGCAAAATGGTATAATTTAGGGTTTGCCAATTACTCAAGAGGCTTTCCCGATCACAACACAATCTGCCAATCAGAGCACTTGTCGGTACAATGAGATAGAATTGGATCCGCTGTAGGAAGACTTATTTATTTGTTAACGTGTTTTCAGGAAAAACACCGATCAATCTATAAGAAAAAGACTAATTTAAATCTAGTACAGCCTTACAAAAATGTTAATTCAAAATGACATAACCTTTTCTACCTTTTCTTCGTAGACAGTAGTTAATCCTACTAATGGATAAAGAACGCTATGCAATAGGTGCTTGCATCTCCACTATTCCAGGGATACTGATATCCCAGGAACACACTCTTAAACTTATCCCGGGAAATATTCTCAAGTGTGCCTGAAACAGCTGACGATCAGGCTGCTAGGGATCCTTCTCATTATTGTTTGTTCTCTTTGAATGGCTGACAGCAAAATTTAGCTGGGAAATTTAAAGTTTTGTCAACGTGAAATTGAAGTTCAATTTAGCATTATGCTGATAAAAAAATCTTCCTGTTACAATTAAACAGGCTGAATAATATTATTAGGTAATCTTTTTCAGTTTTAGGTAATATATTATAAGTGAATAGCAAAAGAGAGCTTACACAAGGTCAGGAACAAACCATACCAAAAGTGCCCATAATCTGTATGAAGTATGTATGTGTGTCGTCATGGTTATATCGGTGACGAAGCATGTCATAGTAAAATTTATAATGGCTGATTATAGAGTGGCAGTCAGCCACTCTTGGGGATGTACCCCAAAATTCTAAAATTTTACTCCAGAAATTGGGATCATGGGAAAAATATGTATTCTAATTCTAACATCCTGCTAAAAAAAAAGTGTTCCAATGTTTTATTACATTCATTATGCCATTGCAGTGGCGGACTTTACTATTACTTAGGGATGAAACGCTGTTGTTTGAAAATTATGAGATAACCAATGATTTAGGAAATATTAAAAAACCTTATGTATCCCCTTTTGGGTTAGTGAAACATACTGCTATTCGTGATTGCATCTCGTCCCTAAGCTTCTTTTTTTTAAGAAATGTTTTGCGTTTTGAAAGTTTCAAGTAAAGACTTATTTGAACAGTTAAGCGCCCTGGCGGTTTTTAATTTTCGTTTGGTCCGAAATAATAAAATGTGAAGTTCGACCGCTTTGTTTCAGGGAGAGTTTGCCTGTAGTGGCTTAAAGCTAAAAAATTACTAAAAATACTTTTATTTAATTTAAATCTGTTTTCAATATGTTGAAAGTATTATTTTAAATGATATTCAAGATATATAGGCTTTATTGATTTTTTGTTTTCAACTTAAATCTTTTTAACAGCTTGAGTCGCCATCTGCATTTCATTGAAGACAAAATGAATTTTGAACTAGAAAATAAAGGAGATAAAGAAGAATATATATAAAGGAGAAAATTCTTTAATAGATTCACACAGAACTGTTGAAACTATATTCACGCGCACAAACTGACAAATCAAAGTACTTACATTCTTGTTAACCTTGTTCCAGAGCACTTGACCTACAAAAATTGAATATTTGAGTACTTATAATTGAGCTGAGATAGTCAGTTAGAAAGAACTAGAACAGGATAAAGCCTTCGACTCTTTTGGGACAAAAGTTTTGTCAGAACTTTTTTGATAACCTTTAGGTACCACTTACACGTTTTTACAGTTGATAATGACCAAGAAAAATCGAAATAGAAACTTGTACTCACCAGACAGTCAGCAAACTTCTAATAAAACCTTTTTTGGCTGTTTCCCTTTCTATAAAGATGTCACATAGCATTTCAGTGACATTGTTAAGAAAAGAAGCCCAAGGAAAAAATCCTTGAAGAAACAGAAACAAGCATTACAACTTTCTGGGAAACTTATGTTTGTCTGAGGACCCTAATTAGAAAGTATAGTTCTAACACTGAAATAGCATAGCAGAATGAGTTGAGAGAAAAACAAAACTATAACCATAAAAGAAAAAACAAGGCTTACTATTTAGGAAAGACTAAAGACACACTCCATCTTACATCCCACCGACTTTTTAGCACAAAGAAAGAGCCCGAATTGGAGGGGGCACAGGGGGTGTTTTCTGGTGCTTACCTTAGAATGCAACTCGAAAAAAATCGAAATTGCCATCCTCCTTAGAGTTTGAAAATGTCTTTTTTTCAGTTAAAAAGGTTGAGAAATTCTAGAAAGCATCTTCATAAATTTGTGCCCTAGGGACAACGGCACTCGTGTTATATATTTCTGAACTGGAATTAAGCAAGGATTACAATCAGTATGAATGATGAGGCAAAGTTGTCAAGGTCCCTCCAAAACCAGTCCCACCGCTACGCCAGCTTTTCAGCCTATACATAGACATATCTTTCTCGCCGGTGGGCATGAAATTTAAGGACGAGGACCAGCGGCACGAACCTTATGCCTCCATCCCATGAAAGTAATGATTTTCAGAAGCGTTCTCCCCTTTTCAGACCCTTCCAAGGTAGTGCTCAAATCCGCTTGAAACTTAGGGGGAAGTAATTTTAAGCCAAGGAGACATGGCAGATGGATTATAAAAGATTTACGTCACTACTGAACCCCACCTATCTTGCTTCATTAAATTATCTTCATTTACTTAGAAATTTGGTGGGCATGTTCCAAGAGCCTGGGAAACGATAGTCAAGAAATTACAGGTGGTTAACCTTTACAGTCCCGCTGCCAGCATGCTTCAAAGTTTCTTTGTTTAAGGATTTTCTATATCATGGAGAGGGACTTGTGAGTCTGGATCGTAAGTTATGTTCTTCTTCAGAAACAAGGGGTTACCTTTGCTAATATTTCTGCATTTTATTCATTTTAGATACATTCCAGGGTAGGTTAATTTGTCCCTATGCATGTGGCTGCACAATGGTTATAAATAATAATACAGCGCGATGACGTAATTTCGTAATTATTACTGAAGTGTTAATATCGCAAACGCTTAAACTGTTCGCACCTTTAAATATAAAAAAAATAGTATGTGTGATTTTCTTAGGTCAATTCACTCCTTAAGTGAAAAGTTTCTGAAAATTTTTCCCTGAAAATTTTTGCTTGATGCTCCAAACCATTTCTGAGATATTTTTAGGTATAATATTTTTACAGCTTGTCAAATCACATTCTATTTTCATTTAACTCACTGCGTAACTATGCATAGATTGTAATTCCCACAGAGGCTTACAGCAAAAAAAACATTTTGGTGAATCAGAGACAAAAACTCTTCATCCCTTTCCCTCCTCCAACGCAAAATGAGAAGTCTCCATTGGCCTAATATCCTCCTTCCCTTTCACCAGCAGTATCTGGAAGTTTGAAGAAGTTCATCCCCGAAGTCGCTCCAGGGATATTACAAATATAGTCTACAATTCCAATGACCTGAATACGCACAATGTCTTTCGATTTACTGAACATGTCCACGTTTTATTCTAAAGCCAATCTGTGTAAAATGGGTGACTTACAGAAATAAGAATCGTTACCCCAGGGTTTTTGGGAGCGACATCAACCCTAGACGTATGCTTATTAGATCTCCCAACATTAATTAATAATTAAATATTTTGAATAATCTTTAAAATTGGTCCACACAAAGGGCTGGGGAGCAGAAAAGGGCACGGGAGAGAGGCTGTTTGTCCTACTATCACGTTAAGGATCTTAAAATTGCAACTAAAACTTTCAATTTCAGATCCAATGAATCTTCTTTCAAGTTTCTAAGACTAGACCTTCCTCATTAAGTGACCAGGAGAAAAGTTTCGTGCTCTTTACCTAGCCCTTTGTTGGGTCTTATTTTCAGAAAATCTTCGATTTTTAAGGGCCAAAACTGATCGGGGCAACCAATCTACTTTTAGTTTTCTTTTATGATAGCCAGCATTCCGTAATCCCTAAGATTTTGAACCAAAATACCCTGCTTCAGCCGCCGCTTTCTACGTTCAAGTAGAAATTTTGTGTAGTAATTCGTTGAGGATGATAGACATTCCTGTTAAATACGACTCTTCAGGAGGAGGGGGCTGAAATATAAAAACAAATATAGAATCATCATTTCCACGCTTTTTAGTGGAGGTTATTTGAACAATTCCTTTTTATAAAGATCCTTCTCTTCTCTACAGGTAAGAAAATTAAAATAATCTTTATGCTATTCTTACAACGTTCTGCAATGAGACTGCAGATATCATCCTGTAGTACCAATATTGCAGGCTTAGTCCAAAAATACTGCTTGGAATGAAGGGAGAGCACGGATAAAATTCTATCCCATCCCCTCCTCTTTCTTATGTATATTTTTAGGCTCATTGATAGTTAGAAAATTTGGGCATAAAAGTCAATTTTCTAGGACTTCCTGTACCCCTCACAAACTACAAAATAAGGTCCACGGACCCTCAACCAAAAAAGATGATATGCAATATATGTCACTGTAGATGATTTTGTAAAATTGAGCCAACTCGATTGAATGAAGCCAACTCGATTAAATGAAGCTTTAAAATAACTTTTCTGGTAACCACTAATTTCTAGTGGACTGCTTGCATCTTTAGGAACAAATACAATATTTTGGGGCATTATGGCGTTTGAAACTAGGAATCTAAATATATGATTTTTCACCTAAATGGATTGGAAGCCTCAAAATTTTCCCTAAACAGCATTTGGGCCCTATTTGGACCAAAACTGTTATTTTGCGCCACAAAGTGGCAGTAAACACCTTTTCCTTGTTGCCGAATCTCTTTTTACGCTTAGAACTAGAACTTTCAATTTCAGTTCGAGTTAGCTCTCTTTTGATATTCTAGGGCCACTGGTTCGAAACGATCATCCCTCGAAAAAAAATTAGCCTGCATCCGGGGACATCCTTCAAGCAATGACACAAAATTTTTCATCTTTGTAGATAAGGGCATAAAATCTCTGAATCAGAGTTTTCTAACATGCTCAATTTGATGGTCACTTTTCATCAAGATCACTCCCCTTTTCGGGGGCATTTTCCTCTATTTTCAAATTTCGGTAAATTTGTTCAGGGGTGTCATTTTTATGTGTAGCTTCAAACTCGAATACTTATAAGAATTTGAAATCGTCATAAAGGGCCAACTCTTTTGATGTATATATACTATTATCAAAAAAATCGTTTTCTTATGACTTCGGTTACTATTAGTATGATTTCTTTTCTTACACTGTTCTTTATCACGAGCTGTCAACGTTACACTGTATCGAAAATATGTATTTTCTGTGATTAGTGTTTTTTGTCTTCAGTATTTTCCTTTTTAGTGTTTTTTTTTTTTTTTTTTTTTGTTTAACTCTGCTGTTTACTTTTTTGCCATTAATGGACTATAAAAATAAATTTTTAACCTTAATTTAAAAGAACGAAAAGCTGAAAATGAATTCACCCTATTAGGGAACCCAAAATTAAGCCTTTAGTAAATAAAAGAATTTGTCATTTTCGTTACCATTTGAATCCAAAGAAAACGCAAATCCAAAGAAAAATGAATGATCCACTTCCCCATTGTTTCTTTCCCAACACTATTTTTATAAAGTGAAAAAATAAAATGAAACAAAATTGGTATCACTTATATTTGCCTTTCCTTTGACATTTCTCCGTATTATTGTGTGCCCTAATTATAGAAGGACGATTTAATTCGTCAAAATTTCCCTTTTTATTCTATTTGATTCAAATTATTATATATAGAAAAAGACTAAACATGACATGACAAGACTAATAACTCTGACAGTGTGGTTTAACTTAACGAACCAACAACAACAAATAAAGATCATAAAACTAATCAGGATTGCAGCTAAGAAAAAAAAATCTTAGAATGAAACATTTGTCACTTTTTTGTTAATTTTGTAATTATTAAAGGACGATTAATTTGTCAAAATTTTCACCTTTTTTCTATTTTATTCAAACATTAAATATAAAAAGCGACTAAATGTGTCATGACCCGACTAATGACTCTGACAGTGGGGTTCTATTCGACGAAACAACAACAACAAATAAAGATCATAAAACTAATCAGGATTGCAGCTAAGAAAAAAAAATCTTAGAATGAAACATTTGTCACTTTTTTGTTAATTTTGTAATTATTAAAGGACGATTTAATTTGTCAAAATTTTCCCCTTTTTTCTATTTTATTCAAATATTAAATATAAAAAACGACTAAATATGACATGACCTGACTAATGACTCTGACAGTGTGGTTTTACTCGACGAAACAACAACAACAAATAATAAAATCACAACACTAATCAGGATTAAAGTTAAGAAGAAAATATTTAGAATAAAAACATTTGTCACTTTTTTGCTAATTTTATAACTATTAAATGACGATTTAATTTGTCCAAATTTTCCCTTTTGTTTCTATTTTATTCAAATATTAAATATAAAAAATGACTAAATATTACATGACACGAGTAATGACTCTGACAGTGTGGTTTTTTCTCGACGAAACAACAACAACAAATAAAATATCATAAAACTATTCAGGATTACAGCTAAGGAAAAAATCTTAGAATGAAACATTTGTCACTTTTTTGTTAATTTTATAATTATTAAAGGACGATTTAATTTGTCAAAATTTTCCCCTTTTTTCTATTTCATTCAAATATTAAATATAGAAAAACGACTAAATATGACATGACCCGACTAATGACTCTGACAGTGTGGTTTTACTCGACGAAACAACAACAACAAATAATAAAATCACAACACTAATCAGGATTAAAGCTAAGAAGAAAATATTTAGAATAAAAACATTTGTCACTTTTTTTGTTAATTTTATAACTATTAAATGACGAAATAATTTGTCAAAATTTTCCCTTTTGTTTCTATTTTATTCAAATATTAAATATAAAAAACGACTAAATATGACATGACACGACGAATGACTCTGACAGTCTGGTTTTTCTCGACGAAACAATAACAACAAATAAAATATCATAAAACTTATCAGGATTACAGCTAAGAAAAAAATCTTAGAATGAAACATTTGTCACTTTTTTGTTAATTTTGTAATTATTAAAGGACGATTTAATTTGTCAAAATTTTCCCTTTTTTCTATTTTATTCAAATATCAAACAGTTCGTGGTAACGAACTGTAAGTAAGGAGCGACCTGGCTCAATGGTAACCGAAACTCTAGAAAACGGGTTTTTGATACCAATAGATACATCAAAAGAATCAGATTTGAATGCTGATTTCAAATATATAACTTTCATCAAGTTTAGTGCTACCCATCAAAAGTTACGCGCCTGAGAAAATTTGGCTGATTTTCGACAAAAGGGGGAAAGACCCCCTAAAATTACAGAATCTTAATGAAAATCACACCATCATATTCAGCGTATCAGAGAACCCTATTGTAGAGGTTTCAAGCTCCTATCTACAAAAATGTGGAATTTTGCATATTTTGCCAGAAGAAAGATCACGGATGCGTGTTTATTTGTTTTTTTGTTTTTTTGTTTGTTTTTTTTTCCAGGGGTGATCGTATCGACCCAGTGGTCCTAGAATATCGTGGGAGGGCTCATTGGAACGGAAATTAAAAGTTCTAGTGCCCTTTTTAAGTGACCAAAAAAATGGAGGGCAACTAGGCCCCCTCCCACGCTTATTTTTTTCCCAAAGTCACCCGATCAAAATTTTGAGACAGCCATTTTGTTCAGCATGGTCGAAAACATGATAAATATGTCTTTTAGGATGACTTAATCCCTCGAAGTCCCCAGGGGGAGGGCTAAAAGTTATGAACTTTACCCAATGTTAACATATAGTATTGGTTATTGGGAAGTATACAGAAGTTTTCAGGAGGGTTTTTTTCTAGTAGTGGGAGGGAGGGGTGGGTCGGGGGTTATGTTGGAGGATCTGTCCATGAAGGAAGTTTTCATGGGGGAAGGGAAATTGCCATGAAGGGGGTGCCGGACTTGCCAGCATTATTTATTCGTTATGGGGAAGTAAACAGATATTTTCAGGAAGGGTTTTTTTCTGGAGGGGGGGGGGCTAGAGGAGGGGGTTACTCTGGAGAATATTTCCGTGGAGGATATTTCTTTGGGGTAAGGGACATTTCTATGAAGAGGGCGCCGGATTTCCAAGCATTATTTAAAAAACGATCAGAAATTAAATAAAAAAAACAAGTTTTTTCAACTGAAAGTAAGAAGCAACATTAGAACTTAAAACGAACAGAAATTATAACGTATGTGAGGGGCTTCTCCCCCAAGTCAATACCTCGCTCTTTACGCTACAGTTTTTTTTTAGTGCTTTCAAAAGAGCTATCTATTCTAATTAAACGGCCTTTGTGATTCAGGGGTTTGTGAATCAAAATTTTTTTTAACTTTTAACGTAAAGAGCGTGGTATTGACTAAGGGGAGAACCCCCTCATATACGTAATAACATATACGTAATAAAAAAAAAACAATAAAAAAACAAGCGATACGGCTCAATAGTAATCGAAACTTTTAAAAACGGAATTTTTATGTCAATAAATGTATCAAAAGAATGTGTTTATAATGCTGATTCTAAATATATAAATTTTATTAAGTTTAGTATTACTCATCAAAGGCTACGAGCCTGAGAAAATTTACCCGATTATTTAAAGAGGGGGGAAACATCCCCTACAAGGGAAAGAATTTTAATGAAAATCACACCGTCAGATTCAGCGTATCAGAAAACCTTATTACATAGGTTTCAAGCTTATATCTGCAAAAATCTGCAACTTTGTATTTTTTGCCAGAAGAAAAAAAATACGAATATAGAAGTTAGTTACGTAAGTTAATTTGTAAAGACATCCATTTAGCAAAAGAAAAGTAAAATTTTTATGCAAATTTTGTTTACTTATTCAATGACGGTTAGCCAAAATAAAAGTCCCCAGGGGGAGGGCTAAAAGTTATGAACTTTACCCAATGTTAACATATAGTATTGGTTATTGGAAAGTATACAGAAGTTTTCAGGAAGGTTTTTTTTCTGGTAGTGAGGGGGGGGGGGGTCGGGGGTTATGTTGGAGGATCTGCCCATGAAGGAAGTTTTCATGGGGGAAGGGAATTTGCCATGAAGGGGGCGCCGGACTTGCCAGCATTATTTATTGGTTATTGGTAAGTATACAGACATTTTCAGGAAGGATTTTTTTTCTGGAGGCTGGGGCTGGAGGAGGGGGTTACTCGGTAGAATCTTTCCGTGGAGGTAGTTTCTTTGGCGTAGGGGACATTTCTATGAAGGGGGCGCCAGATTTCCAAGCATTATTTAAAAACAATCAGAAATTAAATTTAAAAAAACAAGTTTGTTCAACTGAAAGTAGAAGCAACATTAGAGCTTAAAACGAACAGAAATTATTACGTATATGAGAGGGTTCTCCTCCAAGTCAATACCTCGCTCTTTACGCTACAGTTTTTTTTTTAGTGCTTTCAAAAGAGCTATCTATTCTATTTAAACGGCCTTTGTGATTCAGGGGTTTGTGAATTAAATTTTTTTTTAACTTTTAACGTAAAGAGCGTGGTATTGACTAAGGGGAGAACCCCCTCATATACGTAATAACATATACGTAATAAAAAAAAACAATAATAAAAAAAACAAGCGATACGGCTCAATAGTAATCGAAACTTTTAAAAACGGAATTTTAACGTATGTGAGGGGCTTCTCCCCCAAGTCAATACCTCGCTCTTTACGCTACAGTTTTTTTTAGTGCTTTCAAAAGAGCTATCTATTCTATTTAAACGGCCTTTGTGATTCAGGGGTTTGTGAATTAAATTTTTTTTTAACTTTTAACGTAAAGAGCGTGGTATTGACTAAGGGGAGAACCCCCTCATATACGTAATAACATATACGTAATAAAAAAAAACAATAAAAAAAAGCGATACGGCTCAATAGTGATCGAAACTTTTAAAAACAGAATTTTGATGTCAATAAATGTATCAAAAGAATGGGTTTATAATGCTGATTCTAAATATATAAATTTTATTAAGTTTAGTATTACTCATCAAAGGCTACGAGCCTGAGAAAATTTACCCGATTTTTTAAAGAGGGGGGAAACATCCCCTACAAGTGAAAGAATTTTAATGAAAATCACACCGTCAGATTCAGCGTATTAGAAAACCCTATTACATAGGTTTCAAGCTCATATCTGCAAAAATCTGCAACTTTGTATTTTTTGCTAGAAGAAAAATATACGAATATAGAAGTTAGTTACGTAAGTTAATTTGTAAATTACGTCATAAACAAATTTAGAGACATCCATTTAGCAAAAGAAAAGTAAAATTTTTATGCAAATTTTGTTTACTTATTCAATGACGGTGAGCCAAAATAAAAGTTGCATTAACTAAAAAACGATCAGAAATTAAATAAAAAAAACAAGTTTTTTAAACTGAAAGTAAGGAGCGACATTAAAACTTGAATCGAACAGAAATTATTCCGTATATGAAAGGGACTGTCCCCTCCTCAACGCCTCGCTCTTTACGCTAAAGTTTGACTTTGTCTCATAACTTTATTTTTTAAAACAATAAAAACTTTAGCGTAAAGAGCGAAGCGTTCAGGAGGGGACAGCCCCTTTCATATACGGAATAATTTCTGTTCGTTTTAAGTTTTAATGTCGCTCCTTACTTTCAGTTTAAAAAACTTGTTTTTTTTATTTAATTAAATATAAAAAACGACTAAATATGACATGACCCGACTAATAACTCTGACAGTGTGGTTTTACTCGACGAAACAACAACAACAAATAATAAAATCACAACACTAATCAGGATTAAAGCTAAGAAGAAAATATTTAGAATAAAAACATTTGTCACTTTTGTTAATTTTATAACTATTAAATGACGAAATAATTTGTCAAAATTTTCCCTTTCGTTTCTATTTTATTCAAATATTAAAAATAAAAAATGACTAAATATGACATGACACGACTAATGACTCTGACAGTGTGGTTTTACTTGCGAAACAGCAACAACTAAAAAAAAGATCACAACATTAATCAGAATTACAGCAAAGAAAAAGAATCTTAAAATAATTACATTTGTAACTTTCTCTTAAATTTTACTATTACAAAAGGACGATTTAACTTGTCAAAATTTCCCTTTTGTTTCTAGTTCATTCAAATATTAAATATAAGAAATGACTAAACATGACATGACATGACTAATGTTTCTGACATTTTGACTTGACGACACAGCAACAATAAATAAAAAGATCATAACTCTAATCAGGGTTATAGCAAAAGAAAAATCTTAAGTAATTAGATTTGTAACTTTATCGTTAATTTCATTACTATAAAAGGACGATTTAACCTTCAAAAAGTTTTTCTTTTGTTTCTATTTCATTCAAACATTAAATGTAAAAACTATTAAATAACAAAATAATTTGTTAAAATTTTCCCTTTTGTTTCTATTTATTCCAATATTAAAAATAAAAAATGACTAAACATGGCATGACATGACTAATGACTCTGACAGTGTGGTTTTACTTGACGAAACAACAACAACAAATAAAAAGATCACAAACCTAATCAGGATTACAGCTGATAAAAAAATCTTTGAATACAAACATTTTTCACCTTTTTGTTAATTTTACTACTATAAAGGACAAATTACTTCGTAAAAATTTTCGCTTTTCATTGTATTTTATTCAAATGCGTAGAAAAAAACTACATAATTTTCTGAAAATTCTGGGAAAATTCTTGCAACTTTTGTGACTTTCCTGCTAATTTTAATATTATAAAAAGAAGATTTAATTTGATAAAATTTTCCCTTTTGATTCTTATTCAAATATATAGAAAAATTACTAAATTATTCTCTGAGAATTCTTAGAATAACTTTTGTGACTTTTTTTTAAATTTTACTATTATAAAAGGAAGATTTAATTTGTCAAAATTTTCCCATTTGATTCTTATATAAATATATAGAAAATAAATAAATTATTCTTTTTATGCTTTGTTCAACTCGATTTTCTTTTTCTTTTTTTTCTGTTCGATTTTTCTCATTGCCCAGTAGGGCTGCCGTAATCACCTTTTTTCCAAAAGAAAGGACACTGATTGTAAAATGACTTATCTCCAAGATTGGATCAAGTAATGAATAGCTGCCTTAGGGGAATATAACTATAATTCTTTACGATCCCTTCAGAGGAACTTTCCCCTGTTCTATCAGATGTCAGTAATAGTATTAGTGAAACTTTCAAAAGACGTATTGACTAAATCAGCAGATAGATTAGACACTGATAGAGTGATACTGCTGAAGAAATCGTATAGTGCTGCTAACGCAAAGTAAACTTCAGAATGATTGATTGCCCAAGAGTGACAGCACACAATTCTTCTTTTCTTCAAAAAAATATGACGGCAAAAGTCAAAATAATTCTGATAAAACGTTGAGTGGATATGCATGTAATTCATGGCTTGTTTTCCAGCGAAGAGTATGGTAAAGAATAAAGAAGGTAAATAACACAGCATTGGACTTTACAGTCCCTACTGGTGATGCTGGTCTCTCATTTATGGCCCTTTAGCCAGTCTGTACAATGGGGAACTGGGGCAAGCCATACTTTGATTTCGCACAACCTTCCTGTTTACCTTCTCCAGATTTTTCCAGGTACACATTTAAAGCTGGGACGACTCAGTCTGAGCTTAGAGAGTCACGCCTCTGACTCCCCCTACAAACCAAATAACCAGCGACATCAGGACTCGAACCCCCATCCTCATAGACAACGGATTTTAAATCGAGCATGCTAACCGCTCGGCTAGAACGGCCATAAAGTGTGTGGAAAAATTAAACCTAAAATTAGTTCACTTAACACATAAAAATCAATGAAATTGGCAATATTGGTGTTATATGGTCTTATGCACGAATTTAGACTTTGAATTTTTAACTTTTGCCAAAAATTTTCTAACAGTAGTTGAGCAAGCTTCTTTTTGTTTATTCAAAACAAAAATAGTTTAAAATCAGAAATTTGGGACGGGATGACTGAACCACACAAATAATATCCCCAAATTTGTCCTTAAAGATATCCTATTCCAACGCTTTTCAAGTATCTCTTCAAAACTCAATGAGTACCTTTGACCATATCCAGAGAATGTAAAGCTTCCAGGTTTGACCTTCTCCCATAATACTAAAATTTTTGTAATATTTTGCACTTTCTATGAATATATTAGATAAAATCACGGTTCCCAAGAACTGTACAATAAGCTATGCCACTCGGGTATTCAAAGTGTGGAGGATTATTGACCAACTGTACATTGGAATGCTGCAAATTGCTAAAAGGCATTATCAGGCGTTAGAGGGCGTTAGTCATTAATATATAGCTGAATTGACTTATCCCTCCCTAAATTCACAGTACCATGTTAAATAGATTGGTAGGGACCACCTAATTCATACCTCTACCTGGGTCTAGAAACCGTTTGAGGCAAGCCTACCGGTAGATAGTATTTTCTTATCATAGGCAGCGCAATAGCGCTGCCTAAGTAAAGAGCGATGTTGCCACAATGTATTATTTTTTGGGGGGTTTTTGGTTTCTTGGTTTGTCTTAGACCAGGGCACTCGTATCGAACGATTTGTCATAGAAACTTCAAACAGGGCTCATTCGATTGGAAATCGAACACCCCTTCCACGCCCACCATTTCCCGAACACATCCAATCAAAATTTTGATATAGCAATTTTTTTCAACGTAGTTGAAAGATCAGGAAATTATTATGTCTTTGAGGAGGACACTCCCTCCACAACCCTCAGGGCAAGGGTTTTAAGTTATGCCCTGGAGGCATATAAGTTTTTTTTATAGAAAGCGTTGTCGTAGAAACTTTAAAAAGGGCTCATTCAATTGGAAATTCAAAGGGCTAGTACCCTTTTAATAGTAGAAAGTTATTGGAAAGCAACTAACCCCCCTCTCACGCCCACCATTTCCCCAAACACATCCAATCAAAATTTTGAGGTAGCTATTTTTAAACGTAGTTGAAAGTTCTGGAAATTATGTCTTTGAGTATGACATGCCCCACAGAGCCCTAAGTGCAAGGGTTGTAAGTTATGCCCTGGGGCATATAAAGTTTTTATAGAAAGTGTTGTTGTAAAAACCTCAAAAAGGGCTCATTATATTGGAAATTGAAAGGGCTAGTTCCCTTTTTAATAGTCGAAAGTGATTGGAGGGCCACTAACCCCCCTCTTACACCCTTCATTTCCACAAACACATCCAATCAAAATTTTGGGATAGCCATTTTGTTCAACATAGTTGAAAGTTCTGGAAACTTTGAGGATGACACACTCTCAACACCCCTCGGGGCAAAGGTTGTAAGTAAAGCCCTGGCACCATATAAGGTTTTTATAGATTGCGCTGTCGTAGAAACTTAAAAAAGGGCTCATTCAATTAGAAACTGAAAGGACTAGTGGCCTTTTTAAAAGTCAAAAGTGATTGGAGGGCAGCTAGCCCCCCTTTCACACCCACCATTTCCCCAAACATATCCAATCAAAATTATTAGATAGCCATTTTTTCCAAAGTGGTTGAAAGTTCTGGAAATTATGTCTTTGAGGATGGCAACCCCCACAGCCCTCAGGGACAGGGCTGTAAATTATACCCTGGGGGCATATAAGGTTTTTATAGAAAGGATTGCCGTAGAAACTTCAAAAAGGGCTCATTCAATTGGAAATTCAAAGGGCTACTGCCCTTTGTAATAGTAGAAAGTGATTGTAGGGCGGCTAACCCCCCTGTTATACCCACCATTTCCACCACTTCCAGGGTTGTCATTTATGCCCTGGGGGCATATAAGGTTCTTATAGAAAGTGTTGTCGTAGAAAATTCAAAAGGGGTTCATTTGATTGGAAATTGAAAGGCCTGGTGTCCTTTTTAACACTTGAAAGTGACTGGAGGGCAGCCAACCCCCCTCTTATACCCACCATTTCTACGGACATAATACATGGCCTTGGGGCATATAAGGTTTTTATAGAAAGTGTTGTCGTAGAAACTTCAAAAGGGGCTCATTTGATTGGAAATTGAAAGGCCTGGTGTCCTTCTTAATAGTCAAAAGTGATTGAAGTGCAACTAGCCCCACTCTCACACCCACTATTCCCCCAAACACATCCAATTAAAATTTTGACATAGCCATTTTGTTCAACGTAGTTGAAAGTTCCCTAATTATCTGTTTGAGGATGACAATCACCCACAGCCTTCACGGCAAGGGTTGTATATTATACCCTGGGGGCGTATAAGGTTTTTATTGAAAGGGTTGTCGTAGGAACTTCAAAAAGGGCTTATTAGATTGGAAATTGAAAGGGCTAGTGCCCTTTGTAATAGTAGGAAGTGATTTGAGGACAACTGATCACCCGCTAGTGCCCTTTTTAATAGTAGGAAATGATTTGAGGGCAACTAATCCCCTTCTTACGTCCACCATTTCCCCAAACACATCCAATCTATATTTTGAGATCGCCATTTTTTTCAACGTAGTTGAAAGTTCTGGAAATTAGGTCTTTGAGGATGACAAACCCCAAAATTTATAGAGTAAGGGTGGTAATTTATGCCCTGGGGGCACATAGGGTTTTTAATGGAAAGCGTTGTTGCAGAAATTTCAAAAAGGGTTCCTTCGATTGGAAATTGAAAGTGCTATTGCCACTTTTAGTAGTCGAAAGTAATTGAAGGGCAACTAACCCCCCTCTCGTGCCCACCATTTCCCCAAATGCATCCAATCAAAATTTTGAAATGGCCATTTTGTTCAACGTAGTTGAAAGTTCTGGAAATTATGTCTTAGAGCGTGACAATCCCCACAGCCCTCAGGGCAAGGGTTGTAAGTTTTACCCTGGGGCATATAAGGTTTTTATAGAAAGGATTGTCGTAGAAAATTCTTTTAAATGTTTTTATTTTTACAACTTTGAGAAATCAAACATTAATTATGATTTTAAGGAATAAATATCAGCATATGTATAATAAACTGACAATTTTTGATTCATTTGACTTCCGTCAGTAAGGTACAAAATATTATATTCTGACTTTTAGAAAGCATAGGGTTTAAGAACCCTTCTCATATTAATTTCTTCTCGTTTTGAGTCTGACTCTCTTGTTTATTTTTGTTTTGGGTTTCATTTATTTATTTATACTGATTTGTGATTGTTGTATGCTTGGTAGATAACTTGACTCTATTTTTGCTCGTTTTTGCTTTAATAGAGTTCTTTATTTTTTGAAAAACTTGTTATCACTTGTGCATAAAGGACAAAGCTTGGCGTTAAATCTCAGTAAGTTTAATATCCTCCCTCTTGCTCATAAATGTGGCCCAATCCCACTTTCTTGGGCTATAATGAGAGAAAGGCTGAGATGGCTAGGAAACGTTCTGCGGATGGAGGATGACATAATGCCAACGATTGACCTCGTTTGCCAATCGTCTAGGGCCAAACGAAAAGCAGAAGGATGTGAGAGGATGTCGTAAGGAAATATTTAAGGGAAATTGGAAATTCTTGGGAGGGTGTAAAGAGGAAGGTTTTGAATAGATTGGGACGGAGGACGAGCGTGTGTGTCCGTGTTGGCCTCAGGCGGCTTGGTGCTGCAGTGAGTTGTTAGTAATAGTAATAGTATCTTGCTTAAACTCATTTCCAAAACACTGTCACCGACAAGATTCAGGTCTGTAGCCAGTTAGAAAACGATGTATCGAAATAGCTTGGATTCCTTGTCGACTACAACCTGAAGTTTTATGAGTACATATCCGTCTTTTTATTGCTCTCCAGCTCTTGGCACAGTTAAGAGAAAAATAAAATATAGGGATGCAGCAGTTGCTAGAAGGCTTTATAAAGCTCTTGTCAAACATTTCATGGTAACGACCTGTAAGCAAGGAGCGATCCGGCTCAATAGTAACCAAAACTCTGAGAAACAGAATCTTTATAACAATAAATACATCAAAGAATCGGATTTTGATGGTTATTCAAATTACATCAAATTCATCAAGTTTAATGCTACCCATCAAAAGCTGCGAGCCTGAGAAAATTTGACCAGTTTTTGAAAAACATCAAGTGATTTAATCACACCGTCAGATTCAGCATATCAGAGAACCCTACTGTAGCGGCTTCAAGCTCCTATATACATGTGGAACTTTGCATTTTCTGCCAGAAGAAAGATCACGGATGCTTGTTTATTTTCCATTTATTTTTTTTCCGGGGTTAATGGTACCGAACCAGCGATCCTAGAAGATCGAAAGAGAGCTCATTTGATCGGAAATAAAAAGTTCTAGAGTTCTTTTTAAGTGACCAAAAATGTTGAAGGGCAGCTAGCCCCTCTCCCACACCCCTTTTTTCCCTAAATTCGTCTGATCAAAATTTCAAGATATCCCTTTTGTTCAAAAAAGTCGAAAGATCTAACAAATATATCTTTGAGGATGGCTTGACCCCCTACAGCCCCCGGGTAAGGGCTGCAAGTAACGAACTTTGCCATTGTTTACATATAATATTGGTTATTGGGAAGTACACAGATATTTTTTGGGGGGAGGGGCATTTTCTACGGGAGAATTTTCTGTTGAGAGGAAATGTTTCTGGAGGTGAACATCCCAGAGGAAATTTTGTAATGGGAGAAATGTGCCAGAATTTACATATAAAATTCCTTTTTACTGTCTTAATTTCTCTTTTGAGACTCCATTTTATGCGTGGAGATTTATCCGTGAGGTGGGGGGGATTATACAAGGGACAAATTTTCTATAAAGTAATTATCACCGGGATAAACGTTCCATGGGGAATTATCACTAGGAAAATTCTCCATGGGAAAATTTGTGCAGGAGAAATTTTCCATTCGGAGGGGGGGAGGGACCTGAGGAGAATTTTCTACACAGAGGGGATTCCCGCCACAAACTGGAAATACGATCCAAAAATAAATACAAACAGGTTTTTTTCTAATGAAAGTTTGCCTAGGAGAAATTTTTCAGGCAGAATTTTCAGGAGGAGGGGGGAATTTCTTAGCAAAGGTGGAGTTGTCCGGGGAAAAATTTTGTTCTGCAATTATGGAGGAGCATTAGTGGTTTGTTACATAGTGAGAAGGAGGAAAAGTGCCTAATGTATCAAGAAGCATATTTTTACGCTAACATGGGGAAAGTTTAATGTTACCAATCAAAAGCTACGGGCCTGAGAAAATTTTCCCAATTTTTCAGGAAGGGGATAAACATCCCAAAAACATGAAGCGATCTTAATGAAAATCACACTATCAGATTCAGAATATTACAGAACCCTACTGTATGTTAGAGTTTTCAAATTTCTATATACAAAAATGTGAAATTTTGCATTTTTTTTTTTTGCCAGAAGAAAGATCAAGGATGCGTGTTTATTTGTGGTTTTGTTTGTTTTTGTTTGATATAGCCATTTTGTTCCACATAGCTGAAAGCTAAACGGTCCTATGCCTTTGGAGATAGCAGGATCTAACACAGACCCTGGAGAAAGGACTGTGAGTTACGAAAAATTTACCCCTTTGTTTACATATAGTATTCGTTATTGGGAAGTATATGGACATCTTGTTTTAGAGGGGGGGATTCTCCACTTTGGAGATTTGCTACGATGAAAATTTTCCGTCGGAAGGGATTTTTCAGGGGATGAGCTTTCCAGGGGAAATTATACGCTGGGGAAATCTGCCAGAATTCCTTTAGAAAATTCTTTTTATTTGCCTTACATTGTCTTTGCTGACTAAATTTAACATGTGGAGATGATCTGGGGGAATTTTCAGAGGGGTTGAGATTGTCTGGGGGGTTTTCCATGGGGAAATTTTCCGTGGGAGGATTTTTCCGCTAGGGGAAGGGGGATTTCCGGTAAAGATTTTCCACGGAGGGGAGATATCCGATATGATTTGAAAAACGATCAGAAATTAAAGTCTTTTTCAAATGAAAGTACGCTAAGAAAAATTTTTCACGCGGAGTCGCCCGCAAGGTACCTGCAGAGTCACCCACAAGGAACGAATCCTGATATAAAGGGCCGTTTAATTTGAATAAGAAGCTTATTTAAAGGTTCTAAAATACCATAGTGTGAAGAGCGAGGGATTGAATAGGGGACAACCCCCCTCATATTGGGAATAGTTTCTGTTCGTTTTAAGTTTTAATATTGCTCCTTACTTTCAGTAGAAAAAACTTTTTTCTTCTATTTCATCAGAGCTTGGCTCGACATGAGTTCCATCATAATAGCATCAGAGTTAAAAATGGACGGGCTCTAGCACCAACGATCACCGCAGTGAATCTCGAACGAAAATGACCAAAGACGAAATCTACGGTTAGAAGACAAGTGACGCTGAGTATTGAAACTAACCGCAAACGCAAATGATGGAAATTGGGGCTCCCTAGCCTGTTGCTAACACGATATAGAGTAATAGCTTGGATTCCTTATCGACTAAAACCTGAATCCATGAGCTCACATCCATTTTTATTGCTCTCCAGCTCTTTGCATAGTCAAGAGAAAAACAAAACGTAGAAAATCAGCCGTTGCTGGTAGTCTTTACAAAGCTCTTGTCAGTCCAAGGCTGGAGATGGCTTTCATCTGAAAAGCACAAGAGTATGAAATGGATGGACTAGTTGCTGAGAAAGTACAGAGTTAAGCAGCCAAGAAGACAATAGACGTTGAGAACAAGTCATGCGGAGAAAGGTTGGGACTATAAAATCATCCTATTTTGGACAAAAGCAAGGTAAAATTATTTGAATCTATAAGCTTATTTTATCCAATGTAATCTTTACCCTGTTTACTATAGACGCAAGTAAAAATCCTCGTGTCAATGATAAGCAGTTTGTATAACATCAGGCCTAAAACGAGTAAGAGCTATATTGACAAGGGAAAACTCACCTCTTCAGATTGTTTTTATATATATATATATATATATATATATATATATATATATATATATATATATATTATATATATATATATATATATATATATATATATATATATATATATATATATATATATATATATATATATATATATATATATATATATATATATATATATAAATAATATATATATATATATATATTATATATATATATATATATATATATATATATATATATATATATATATATATATATATATATATATATATATATATATATATATATATATATATATATATATAATATATATATATATATATATGTATATATATATATATGTATATATATATATATATATATATATATATATATATATATATATATATATATATATATAATATATATATATATATATATATATATATATAATTCTATATCTGTTAACATCGCAAACTTATTCAAAAGGCATCTTGAGGAAGAGGAGTAATCACAAAGTCTGCTACAACAGTTATTAAGGAAACGAATTCAGCCGACAAAATTATCTTTATTTCAAAGTTTTAGTGGCAACTTTTCTTTTCCTTTCTTCCTTTTTATGGAACAACAATAGGTTAGTGAGTCCTAATTTGCTTCAAATCTAACTTAATGGCCTGCGGCATTTCACTGTTGGACCCGTAACAGTAGATAGCCGAAACAATAACATAGAGAGAATGATGAACTGCTATCTCGCCCACAATCCTATCATTGCAAACACGTAGTTTCAGAGACCCAATATAGCCAAGTATACCTGGTATATTAATGATGGATCAACGCAGAAGATGCTAGACTACATCATCATACGCCGGCGATGGCTGCCGTCTGTGCAGAATTGTCACACCTACTGAGGCACGAACTTGGGAACACCGACCATCGTTTTGCTGCAGCAAAAATCAGCTTCACCTAAAAGCTACAAAGACCAGCCAAACACCTCAGGAAAATCGTTACCTACCGTATCCAGCAAGACCCCACTTTGAAGTATCAGGTCAAAATACCCAATAGATTTGAGGTCCTTACACAGTGCGATAATAGTGAACTTGTATGGTAGTTCTTGAAAGAGAATGCTCTTTCAGCTGCAACTAGCGTTGCTGGAATGAATCAGCGTAAGAAAAAAGACTGGATCAGCAACGAGTCCCTCGCCATTATTGATCGCAGACGGGAAGCCCACCTTCACGGGGACAGGACAGAATATAGGCAATTAAATAAAGAGTGTAACATCATGCTGCACAAATACCGTAAGATCTTTATTGACAAAAAAGTAAGCGAGCTTCAAGAGGATGCCAAAAAAAAGCCATTGTAGCCACATATAAGATCCTCTGTGAGCTTTCTGGTCAACACACTCAATATACATCGTATCTCCATAACGCCAGTGGCGAGAACATTTAAAACCAATCACAGTGCCTCCGCCAGTGGGAACACCACTTCGAGAAGCTACTAAACTCAGACCCACCAAACCAAATTGACGACCAGATCAGTGCTGCTGCTGACAATGCTACACCTGCCCCGATGGCACTGAATTGACAGCAGAAGAAATTAAAGCTGCAGTACGAAAGCTGAAGAACAACAAGCCCTATGGCTACAAGTGCTGTTTAATACTGTGTGGCACTCTAAAATGATCCCATCGGACTGGAAGACAGGCTTACTTGTGCCAGTCTAAAAGAGGAAACAAAGTAAAGCAGAATCTAATAATATCGTGGCATAACTCTGCTCTCGGTACTCAGCAAACTATGTACCATTCTTCTCCTAAAGCGGGCAACAAAGTACCTCCATCCCTTTTGTCACCACCAGCAAGCTGGGCTTATGCCGGTTAGGTCCATTACTGAGCAAATCCCTAGAAATAGACAGCTGATAGAGAAAATTCTAGAATATAAAAGGAAGACATACATTGCCTTCAATGATTTTCGATCCGCTGTCGATACTGTAGACACAGAGTCACAACTGCTGATCCTTCAATCTGCTAGTGTAACTAAGAAAACTGTCAATATGTTCAAATAACTATTTAATAAGACCGAAAGCACTGTCATTGTAAATGGCAAGCTCTCATCACATTTTCAAATTATAAACGGTGTTCGGGAAGACTGCACTGCTGCTCCAGAACTCTTCGATTGTGTCATGGACCATATTCTCAACAAAACACTGCTTGCGCATCCGTTCGGCAACAATTTTTCTGGAAGAATTCTTTCAGATGTTGACTTCACTGACGATGTTGCATTGGTATGTGAAAATCTCGCTGACATCAAAATTGTCCTGGAAACGCTAGCATCTGCTTCAGAAAAGTTTCCCATTTGCAATTCCTTACATCATTCGTAGTCAAGAATTTTATTTTCAAGTTGAATAGAATTACAGAACGCAACATTCACTATAGTTTGATTTCGAAAATGATAGCAGAATGATCGTTTCTACAGCTGAATTGTAAGTTTGCAGAATTTTTTTTTTCTTTTGCTGTTTTTAGATAAGATTTTCTTAATGTTTAATACTCAATTGTTGAACGCCTGATAGATTAAAGGAAATACAATCTTCTGTCTGTAAAATATTTAAACCCATCCCCCCCCCTCAAAAAAAAAATATAAATTTCTATTGAGACAAAATTTAACTATAGACTAAGCTATGTCCAAGGTTGGGGAATTAAAGATTGAAACGGAAGTTACCCCAAAAATATGATTCATAAAAAAATTGTAAATTATTGCCTCTATGGGGGGGGGGATAGGGGGCTATCATTTTTAAATGATAATACCTCATTTTATATATTGAAAGCAGGATGCGAAGAATATCTTTATTTTTTTCATTTAAAGCGGAGATGGAAGAAAATACTATCAAATGCCCTGGGAAACCATTGAAATATTTTGATAGACCCAGGGCCCCCCATTGGGACTTTTTCATTGTCTTTCATTGTCGGATTTTGCGATTTCTCACAGGCTACTGCCTAATTTGGCTTTTGTGTGTGCTCCCTTTTAATTAGATTCTTTGGGTCTTATTGAATGCCACGGCGAATCTATGACTCAGTTTGCCAGTAGTTTGAGGTGTATCTGAATAATTTCACCTTTTTTGCTGTTGTCTTTTTACCCCTTTACTCATACCCTCAATTTTTTTTTTTTTTTAAGGAACACTAAGCTGTTTAACGTTATTTCGCGTGTTAATTTGAACCATATAGTGACCTAGTTAATTATTAAATAAATTATTTTTTTAATGTAAAGCTGAAACGGTATCCTAGCAAGGCGGTATCCAGAGGGGGGGGTAGGTAGGTATTACATTTAAATGATAATATCTCGAAATTTTTTTTAATGAAAGCAGGGATGCAAAAAAGTTTTTTTTTTAATCTAAAGCAGAGACGGCATCTTATCAAGGTGGTATACAGAGGGGGGGGGGAGCTGTCATATTTAAATGATAATACCTCGAATTTTTTTTTTGAAAGCAGGGATGCCAATAAGTTAATTTTTTTGAATTTAAAGCAGAGACGGTATCTTATCAAGGTGGTGTCCAGAGGGGTAGGGAATTATTATATTCAAATAATAATACCTTGAATTTTCTTATTGAAAGCAGCCTCAGTCCACACAAAGTGGATAAGTTGATTTTTATTCATGGCAATTATAGCCACATCCCGCAGTTAGAATAGACTTCCAAGTTTGACTGAAAGAATTTTTTCGACCAGTTGACCCCTAGATTTTTTGTCCCTCCGCACTATTTTGAAATATACCCTTTTTTTACACATACTAATATTTGGACTTTCATTAGTATACCAGCTTACCCGTCACGCGTTGCCACGATCTTAAAAGAAAGGAAATTCAATGAGAATACCCCTAAGGAAAATTTCTAAACGTTCACTGTCTTAGTTAAAAGTTTTTAACGTCATAATGTTTTCATTTTAGTTTAATTATAATTGAGAAACATATTCGAATCATACAAGATTATGCTGAATTGCTATGCATGCTCTTCGAAAAGCTGTTCAATTTTCTGATATCGTCCATTATATAAATTCATTTAAGTTCGACCAAGCTAATTGGTTGAGACTGACACATTGATTGGAAATTAACTTCCATTTTCCTTCCAGTACTGAGGTGGGTCATCCACATTTCGTCATTGGGAACTGATGCTTGATTATTTTTTAAGGTGAAATTTTAAGTTGTCCTATTCAAAATGATTATAAATGATTGTGAAAAAAATTGGTAGGACAGGTTGATGTGTTTTTGTGTTTTACATATATTTCTGCTTGCAATTTTATGTTCTTTTGTGTATTGTAAATATTGTTTTATATTTTATGCATGGTATATTTCGACAGTTGGATAATGTTTTGAAATATGAATCAACACATGTAAATTAAAGAAGGAAGAAGCCAAGCAAAAATGCTCCGTACA
Organism: Artemia sinica; assembly: GCA_027921565.1. Taxonomy (NCBI): domain Eukaryota; kingdom Metazoa; phylum Arthropoda; class Branchiopoda; order Anostraca; family Artemiidae; genus Artemia; species Artemia sinica. Next base: position 57,963,733 of record CM051264.1, on the reverse strand, counting down.
ACATATTTCTCCAACCCCTATGATAATTTTAAAATTAACAAGATTTTCGTGAGTTATACTTGATCCAGTTTTCTATTTAATTAAAACTAGACGAGGTATGAAAATAAATTAAACACTACTATTTGTGTCCAGATTTTTAAAAGGGTGTATGTTGTTAAAAATTGCTGAAATTTTTCTCCAGCATACAAATAGCAGGCCACACTATAAAGTCTTAAAAAACGAAAAGATTTAAAGTATTATTTTCTTTTTCCCTGAAAAGACTATGTCAGCGAACAGATAAAGCGAACAGAAATTAAATAAAAAAAACTTTTTCCACAAAATAATTTTTTCAAATAAAAGTAAGGAACTCCATTATACAAAAAAATGAACAAAAATAAAAACAAATAATCTACCAAGCGTGAAACTACCACAAATCAGCATCGATAAACAAATAAAACCAAAAACGAACAGAAATTAAAATAAATAACCGAGTCAAACTCAAAACGAGCAGAAATTAGCATAAGTTGGGCGCAAAACCCCTATGCATTCCCATGGCCAGAACATAATTTGCACTTCACTAAAAAAAATAAATGTTTGTGCTTTTATAATTTTAATAAATCAAATAAAACGAACATTTTGATTACTAAATATCAGTATATGTATACTAAACTGACAATGCACATTCATTTGTTTGTTTTTTTTTTCCAGTAAAGTCCAAATTTTGTAAAGTGCAAAAAAGTAGGAAATGGTTAGTGTCCTGTATAAGAGTCTTTGCTTAAATATACAGTTTTGGAAGTGGCTTCAGTGGTGAGGGAAAAGTTGACATCCAAATAATAGAACAATATGAAACATATGCTGAACTAGGCTAATTCTTGGGATATTGGGATATTCTTGGGATATTGGGATATTCTTGGGATCAATTCTTAGAATATGATTCTAAGAATTGACCCTCAAAATATGTGTTAAGGATCCCAAGACTTTCTAAGACTGTGATAAGGATCAAAATATGTTTATTAAGGATCCCAAGACTTCAGGAGACTTTCATTTTAATCAAGTCAATATGGTGCTTGAAGGAAAAATTGTCATCAAGCAAAATGCATAGGAATCAAACGCATAGATTCCTAGGTCTTCTAAGGGAACCCCTCGATACGTGCCAGAGCGATTCCTTGAAACTCTTAGATTCCCAACATTTAAGGTTAGGTAATTAACATCGAACCACTGAATAACTCTTTCAAAAAGTGCAATCGTGTTTGAACAGAGATCAGAATCAGTTCTACCGGTTGTGCCAAGATTACTGTAATCCGCAAAAGCGATAATTATATCGGAGAAGTACGAACTCTTGTCACATTTAGTGACAGATGCAGGTTGACAAAGACGATAGCAAGCGAAAGTTTTTAGATCTTTAACCGCAATTATGAGTTCATTAACATAAATTAAAAAGAGTAATGGCCCAATCACAGATCCTTGCGGAACGCCTTACTCTGTTTCAGACAGGTTAGAAAAGAGCGGATCAATCAAGATGACTCGACCAGATAAATATGATAGATACCAAGAATAAGTATTCTCTCTTATTCCAATATGGATAGTTTTCAAAGAAGAATCTTGTGTGTTATTGAGTCAAATGCTTTTCGTTCATCGAGAAAAAGAGCAGTAGGTAATAGACCTGAGTCAAGAGATGTATGTAAATAATTCAAGAGGGTTGCATATGCATGCTCATTTGAGTGCCTTGCCCTAAAACCATACAGAGAACCATGCAAAAAATACTTATAATTAAGAAAATTAAGAAGTCGAGAAAGTATAGCTTTTACATAAAATTTACGAAACAGTGATAAGAGAGATATGGGACGATAACTTGCAGGATCATTCCGCGATTCAACTTTTAAAAGAATAATAACACGAGCACGATTTAAAGCACATGGGAAGACACTATTTTCAAAGGAAATACTGACAAGTTTCGCATGAGCAGAACAGATGACGGGAAGAATGAATTTGACAACCTTAGTAGGAATACGGTTTAGGCCAGAAGACGAAGAATGCTTCAAACCAATGACAATTCAGGCTATTTCAACTTCAGAGATAGGCTCCAAAGCCATTAATTTAAGACGAAATGGTCCAAGATAAAACCTAAAATCATTTAGAGAATAAAAAAGACTTACAGAAGAGGCTGTAGTTTTCCCGATATTGGCAAAGTAAGAAGTAAGCGCATCTTGAACGTTTAGCTCACCCTCTACGATTTTACCATCAATAAAAACATTTGAAGGGACACATGGGGGCCAAGAGATGGTCTAATGACAGAATTGATTACTTGCTTAGTTTCCTAATGTTTTTAACGCAAGCAGAGAATTTGCTATAGTAAAATGACGATTTGGCCCTCTGGCAAAGCAAATTGTAATTTCTTCTATAAGCTTTGAAAATTTATAATCGAGAATCGCAAAAAGATGGCTGTAAGATCTGTAAGCCTTCCAAAGATTATTTTTCTTCTTCCAGTTTGTAAGGACTCCAGGATTCATCCAAGAATTCAAAGCGGTTCCCCTCTTCGATTCCAGATTCAACTAAGACCCATCTCATGTGTTCAAGATAACTTTTCAGAGGCAGCGCTATAGCGCTGCCTCTGAACTAAAAAGAGAATCCACATCAGATTCACTTTAAAGAATACTCCAGGAATGACCCACCAACCACAATCTAAGAGGAGCCAACTCTCGTTCATTAAATTTTAAAGACTAAAACCAGCTCCTTGGTGCCTCCCTAGGTTAGGAGTTGAAAAATCATAAACGAAAAAACAGGTAAATGGTCTGAGAAATCACTCATCAATAAAAAATCTTGCACCAAAGTTAACGATAAAAAAACATTATCAAGCAAAGAAGCAGTAGTGTCGATTATGCGAGTTGGAATAGATGCTGAAGGTATTGTACCACAAGCAAGTATAGCTGAAAGAAAATCCAAGGAAGAAGATGACCTCTGGTCACACAAATTAATATTGAAGTCACCCATAATGACAAGTTCACATGAATCCTGTTGGATTGCTTCAAAAATCTCAGCAAATCTAGAGAAAAGAGTAATCAGACCCAGTAGGAGACCGGTAGGCTGTATATTACCAACAATCACAGTTTTAGTTTGGTTTTAGTCTCAAGAAACACGGATTCAAAATCCCTTCTTCATTTCTTGACAGGTCATGCCTTACAGAGTACGAAAGATATTCTGAAACATACATAGCCACTTTTAGTGGCCACTTTTAGTCATATAAGTACGATTCAAATATTCCATCTTATACACTGGCAGATGCAATACAGATTCAGTTTTCGAATCGAGGCAAGTCTCACAAAGACCAATAAAATCGGGGTGGCCACTGCACACTATTTTTTTCAACTCATCAAATGAAGAAAATAGACCTTGAACATTAAGCTAAAGCACAGAAAAAATACCGCCTCGTTTGGAAACTCCATCTAAATCCAAGATATACTTACTAACAGCTGAAAAATGGGGATTTGCAGGAAATTTGTTAGACTGGCCTATTTAATTATTTATCAAACTAAGAATAAAAATTGGATTATTTTGAAGCTGAAGTAGTCGCTCACCAAGGAGAAGATGTCACCGAAGCTAGAGTCAGACAAACTCAAATTACCTTCGAAATAGAATCGATCACGTACTACTCACCCCCCAGCCTGGAATAGCTCCTTTTTTAGACAAATAAAACTGAAAAGAAAAAAAAAACAACCATAGAACAAAAAAAAATATACAATGTCGAGACATAAAAAGAGAAAAAATGAAAAACAAGAAAGATCATCATGTATATTCCAGGAGATGACACTAATTTCTGTGGTTAGATTTAGCTATATTCACTTTCTGGTTTTCAGAACATCTTAAGTGATGCCATGTATGAGGCAACAAGTCAGAGGCTACACAGCATATCAGCTTTGTTCATGGACTGTCTTAGATGAAACGTGTCCATGGCTCGCACATCGACCACAGACAGCTTCACTCGTACATGAAGAGGCTCTATACCCATTTTTATGTCACTTGTAACACTTCAGAGGAAAAAAAATGGAGTTTTTCACATTTCATTGTTTCTATTCCGAGCATTTTCCAACGTTAAGTTTGAGTTCAGCTGAGGTTTTGGCATAGATTTTAAATGCCTGTGCCGAGCCACAATGTTTGGTGACAATCAGTTTCATAAAGAGGGCCTTCATTTAGTCTTCTGAAACATCCAGAGGCCCTTACGTAACAGAACTAATTGATGATCGAGCCTTCGCTAGTTTTTTATCACTACTGCAGCGTATGATAAAGGTCGGGATGGGAGGAGGGAAATTTTTTAAGTCTGGGTAAGTAAATGACTATATTTTTTGCTGGCTTTTCGACTAAATAAACCCGTCGACCTGTCTACGCATCTTATTGACCCGTTCAATTGCAACTGCACTGATTTTGTCTGTAGTTGTAGGAGCTCCTTGTGGATTCATTATTACAAACTTTGGGGGCTTACATTTCACCACCGTACCAATTGAATGACATAATTCTATAACTATATCTTCACCTTACCTTTCAGAGACAAACGGTCAGTAGCGCATAAAATTTCATGCAACAAAACTTGCGCTACATTTATTCTTTCCATATCATAGAACTTAACTGCGGAGTCAATTGTTTACATTTGTCAATTATGACCACAGTTTATAGACAGTAAGATTATCGCAGATAATTTCTGGTCTTCGGTCTCGGTGCGAACAAAAAGCTCCTCCCACTTTTTTCTGCCTTAGCGGATTAGTCTGTTATCGTCAATCACTGAGAAATGGTTACCAAGTGCATTATTCGTAATTGCGAAAGCAGAAAAAAACTTGGTGAGCCAGCCAAGTGGTTTGTAAGCGTCCCATCTCAAAGGTATGAATTAATTTTTATACAAGTTATGACTTAATCTATTATTTACGTGGACTCAACTGATCGGCCTATGTAGGATTTTATAAAAAAGGGGGCGGAGGGGTTGATGAAATTTGTGAAAATAAGGAATTTTTTCTTCTTCTAATAACTGGTGGGGTAGGTGTGATGGTTTCAGGGGCGGATCCAGGATTTTTTTAGGGGGGGAGGCGCAAAATAGGTTGATCCGACAAACTTACGTTAGGAGCAAGTTTAATTAATGCAAACTTGCGTTAATTAGGTAAATTACACTACTTTAGACTACTTTACGGGGGTAACCCTCGCCCCCCCTCTGGATCCGCAACTGGATAGTTTATCTTTTTTTTTTCACGTCGTGATATTTATTTTCTCAGATTGTAGTTCTTATGATATTTAAAAAATCTAGTTACCTGTTTTGGCGGAGAGCCTAGATAAAAGGAGGCTGCGAGGACTTCCCCTTTGAACAGTTTATAAGATTTTTTTTGCGCACACGTGCATATTACGAAGTAAAATTTAAGAATCGAGAAATCGAGAGACGTACCTATCAAGGAAAATAAACTAGCAAGTAATTATTTTAGTTTTAGTAGTTTAAATATTTGATTATCTCTTTTTTTGAACAAAGGGGTAAATTTTTTAAAATTTATTTAAAATAAAACTTTTAAAACTGAAATATCAATGCGAAGCACCAAACATCATAATCAAATGTCATCGCTTTATGGCATTGTTCAAATAAAACTTATTTTTTACTTGATTATCGTCGTAAATTTATTCCTTGTCTTTCTTTCCATTCTTAAACCAATGTTATATTTACCTTTTCCATTATTACAGCCCACTATATATACATTCATATAAATTTATATGCAGTGTTACCGCCATACCAATTATTCTCCTTTCCTTTTTTATTCTTTAATAATAATTTCTGGTCGTTTTGAGTTTGAATTATTGTAGGCTTCTATTTCTACTGATCTTAAGTTTAATATGGCCTTTACTATTCTTTAAAAAAAACTTTCTTTTTCGTAAAGTTTTCGTAGTATATATATATATATATATATATATATATATATATATATATATATATATATATATATATATATATATATATATATATATAATATATATATATATATATATATATATATATATATATTTATATTTATATCGGCGCGTACAAACAACTCCTCTCATTTGATCTGCCATTAGCGGTCCAATTACCCTGGAACACGTATTTTGGCAGAAACTTTCTCAAAATGCCTTTGAAACCAACTTCAGACTTCGAAACCTATTTTTAATTCCTAAAAACATCTAATAATAACATTACACTACTAACTACCGATTTTCATGTATGTATTGGAATAAATTAATTTAAAATTAGTTTCTTCAAAATTAGTGTTCCAACGTTGAAGCCAAGTTTCGCGTCCAAGAGAAATCTGACTTGTCTACCCGCGAAAAGATCTGATAACGCCTATGTTTCTATCTGCAAAAACGTTCTCCGGAGCACTCGCACCCCTGTCCGGGTTTTTATAATGGGAGAGATAGAGAATGATCGTACTGCTAATTCTATAAACTGTGATTATGACAGTCTTACTGTCATTATTCTGCGAACAAAAAAGAAAATTCAGCAGCGGCGAGTAAACAGGTTTCTCACGTATAATTTCTCCTATAATATCAAAATATTATAGATGAGTAAGACTAAAATTTACTTGCACTTCCACATTAAGTCTGAAATTCAACACAGATTAACTTAGGTTACTAAATTTTAGGTCAATTGCTCAACAAATTTCACCTATGTTTTAATACGTTTAGTTGAAGAAACTAGTTCTCTATTGTTCAGATCAGAGACTTTAAAATATCCGTTTCAAGCTAGATCTCATTACTTTAAACTCTCATTTCCCTCGTGCCTTGGTATCGCCTTAAAAACAAATAGAATAGTGTAGAACATATCTATTTTTAAATATACAGCACACGTGCTTAGTGGCGTACTGTAGGCCACTTTGTATTACCCTTGGCATACAATTAACATACAAATGTAAATAAACCTGCTTTAAACTGACTCATCTGAAAAGAAAAAAACTACTTTACTACAGATTAAACTTTCAATAGATGTTCAACAACCTCTTTAACGGCTGTGTGTAAAAAGGATAACAAATTTTATCTGGAATTCAATCAATCAATCAATTTATTAGTACTAAAAACAAAACAATTACAAACGTAAAGTTTATACACGCCCAAGAAGCTCAGCTTGTAAAGGGCCAACAAAACAAAATAAGACACTGTTATAAAGCACATAAAAAAAAAAAAAAAAAAAAAAAAAAAAAAAAAAAAAAACAGAAAAAAAACATACTTGTATTTGACGAAAAATGGATCAAGAGACATTTATGAAAATAGGAGAATTAACAGGAAACTTCACAAATAACTGAAAAAAAAATATATATAAACGAAGAAAAGAGATTGAAAATTAGGATTAAATAAAAAAAAAATTAAAATCAGAAAAATATATTGAATGAAAAAAAAGACATATAAATTTGGATGGAATGCAAAAAAAAAAAATGAAAAATAAAAAAAAAATTAATAAATAAAAAAATAAAGGGGAAAAAATACTATACTGGAAAAACCCGGTGAGAAACTGCCTTTGCAGGAAGAGATAGAGGGACATCAGGAGGGATGGAGTTCCATAGTAAAATAGATTGATAAACAGGAGACCTCTGACCTGCTGTTGATGATCGTTTAAGTAAAATGAATCTGCGATAAGAGCTACGTAAAAAAGAAGAGTACCTACCTGAGCCTGACAGAAAGAAAAACTGCTGCAGAGATGGTGGAAGTGTACCTAGAAAAGCAGAATATGCTAAATAAAGGTGACTTTTACCCACAATACGATCCAGCGGAGCTATTCCGGTATCATTATAAAGATCAGAGGAAGGGTAAAAACGAGGTAGAAGAAAAGTAGCCTTCACTGCCCTATTTTGGGCTCTTTGAAGTGAGCAGAGAAGAGATTTATTAGTACTACCCCAGACAGAACAGCAATAAGAAAGGTAAGGAAAAATAAAAGCATAATAAAGAGAAAGCATAACATCAGGGGGAAGAAATGAGTTAACCCTGTATAACATTGAAGATTGGCGGAGGACTAGGGAACGGGTATGAGTTATATAGGGTTTAAAAGACAGAAAACAGTCAAGATACACACCAAGAAATTTCACTATAGTAGCTTGCGGTATAATATCATTCCCATAAGTCAGGATGGTTGGCTCCCTTGCGTCTCTCATATGATAGGGGGTCCTAAAGTGTACAATGGCACTTTTTTGGCTGTTGAGAGTCATTCCATTTGACCAGCACTAATCTTTTACTTTATCAAGAAAACCTTGAGCTAGGGAAGTGGCAGTTGGCAGGTCCACTGCAGCAATGAAAAAGTTACTGTCATCAGCAAAAAGAATAGGGTGCACAAGGGGATGAAGACCATCAACAAGATCATTAATATAAATTAAAACAAAAGTGGTCCAAGCACAGAGCCCTGTGGGACACCTTTCAAAATAGGCAAGGAAGAGGAAGAAGTACCATTTACCGAAACATACTGAGATCTGGAACATAATTGAGTTCCAGATTTTAAGTTCCGGTGAGTCTTCGAATAATTATGATAATGAGAAGCAGTTGGAAATATCCAAAAAAACTCCAATGCAGTGAACCATAGAAAAAATCAAAGTAATGCTTAAAATAGAAATCAAATGAAATTCGTTTTAAAAATAATCCACAAGTCCCATAAATATGTTTAATTGAAGATCTACAATCAATTACTCTCCTGCGGATCGAACTTTCAAAGGATTTTTAAGCAATCTCTTAATCAGTTGTTTGTCTTTAAATAATCAAGATAATTAGAATTAGTCGGGAAAATCCAAAAACCTCCAATGCAGTGTACCATACAAATAATCGAGTTAAAGATTAAAATAGAAATCAAGTGAAGTTCGTTTTAAGAAAAAATCCACAATTCCCAGATATTTAATTGAAGATCTACAATCAATTACTCTCCACATTGAACTTTCAAAGGATTTTAAGCAATCCCTTAACCAGTTTCTTGTCTTTAAATACTCATAATAATTAGAATTAATTGGGAGAAATCCGAAAAAACTCCATTGCCGTGTACCATACAAATAATCGAGTCAAAGATCAAAATAGATATCAAATGAAGTTCGTTTAACAAAAAAAATTAAGCAATCTCTTAACCATTTGCTTGTCCTTGAATAATCATGCTAATTAGAATTAGTCGGGAAAATCCAAAAACCTCCAATGCAGTGTACCATACAAATAATCGAGTTAAAGATTAAAATAGAAATCAAGTGAAGTTCGCTTTAAGAAAAAATCTACAAGTTCCGCAAAGATATTTAATTGAAGATCTTTATTCAATTACTCTCCTGTGGATCGAACTTTCAAAGGATTTTTAAGCAATCTCTTAACCAGTTGCTTTTCTTTGAATACTCATGATAATTAGAATTATTTGAGATAAATCCAAAAAAACTCCAATGCAGTCTACAATAAAAAAAAATGAGTTAAAGAATAAAATAAAAATCTCATGAAGTTTGTTTTAAGGAAAAATCCACAAGTATCATAAAGATATTTAATTAAACATCTACAATCAATTATTCTCCTGCGGATCGAAATTTTAAAGGATTTTTAAGCAATCTCTTAACCTGTTAATTGTCTTTGAAAACTCATGATAATTATAATTAGTTGGGGAAATCAAAAGACAATCCAATGCAGTGTACCATACAAATAATCGAGCTAAAGATTAAAATGGAAATCAAATGAAGTTCGTTCTAAGAATAATCCACAAGTCCCATAAATATGTTTAATTGAAGATCTACAATCAATTATTCTCCTGCAGATCGAGCTTTCAAGAGATTTTTAAGCAATCTCTTAACCAGTTGTTTGTCTTTGAATAATCATGATAATTAGGATTAGTTGGGGAAATCCAAAAGGGCTCTAATGCAGTGTACCATACAAATAATCGAGTTAAAGATTAAAATGGAAATCAAATGAAGTTCGTTCTAAGAATAATCCACAAGTCCCATAAATATGTTTAATTGAAGATCTACAATCAATTATTCTCCTGCAGATCGAGCTTTCAAGAGATTTTTAAGCAATCTCTTAACCAGTTGTTTGTCTTTGAATAATCATGATAATTAGGATTAGTTGGGGAAATCCAACATAGCTCCAATGCAGTGTACCATACAAATAATCGAGTTAAAGATTAAAATGGAAATCAAATGAAGTTCGTTTTAAGAAAAAATCGACAATTCCCATAAAGGTATTTAATTGAAGATCGACAATGAATTACTCTCTACCGGATCGAACTTTGAAAGGATTTCAAGCAATCACGTAACCAGTTGCTTGTCTTTGAATACTCATAATAATTAGAATTAGTTGGGAGAAATCCAAAAAAACTCCAATGCAGTGTACCACACTTATAATCGAGTTAAAGATTAAAATAGAAATCCGATAAAGTTCATTTTAAGAAAAAATTCACATGTCTTCAAAGGATTTTTAAGCAGTCTCTTAACCAGTTGTTTGTGTTTGAATATTCTTGATAATTAGAATTAGTTGGGAGAAATCCAACATAACTCCAATGCAGTCTACCATACAAATAATCGAGTTAAACATTAAAATAAAAATCACACGAATTTCGTTAAGGACAATTCCAAAAGCTCCATAAAGACATTTAAATCAAGATTTACAATCAATTACTCTCCTGCAGATCGAACTTTCAGAGGATTTTTAAGCAATCTCTTAATCATTTGTTTGTCCTTGAATAATCGTGATAATTAGAATTAGTCGGGAAATCGAAAAATCTCCAATGCAGTGTGCCATACAAATAATTGAGATAAAGATTAAAATAGAAATCAAATGAAGTTCGTTCTAAGCAAAATTCCACAAGTCCCATAAAGATATTTAATTGAATATATACAACCAATTACTCTCCTGCGGATGGAGATTCCCAAGGATCTTTAAGTGATCTCTTAACCAGTTGTTTGTCTTTGAATACCCATGATAATTAAAATTAGTTGGAAGAAATCCAAAAAAAGCTCCAATGCAGTTTACCATACAAATAATCAAGTTGAAGATACAAATAGAAATCGAATAAAGTCCGTTTTAAGAAAAAATCCACAAGTACCATAGAAATATTTAATTGAACATCTACAATTAATTACTCTCCTGCGGATCGAACTTATAAAGGATTTTTAAGCAACCTTATAACCAGTTGTTTGTCATTGAATAATCATGATTAATAGAATTAGTTGGGTAAATAACAAAAAAAAATCCATTGCAGTGTACCATACATATAATCAAGTTAATGCTTAAAATAGAAATCGAATGAAGTTTGTTCTAAGAAAAAATCCACAAGTCCCATAAAAAGGGTTGATTGAAGATCTACAATCAATTACTCTCCTGCGGATCAAATTTTCAAAGGATCTTTTCGCCATCTCTTAACCAGCTTTTTGTCTTTGAATAATCATGGTATTTAGAATTAGTTGGGCAAACCAAAAAATCTCCAATGATAATGTACCATATAAATAATCCAGTTAAAGATTAAAATAGAAATAAAATGAAGTTTGTTTTAAGAAAAAATCCTCAGGTCCCATAAAGATATTTAATTGAAGATCTACAATCAATTACTCTCCTGCGGATCGAGCTTTCAGAGAATGTTTAAGCAGTCTCTTAACAAGTTGTTTCTCTTTGAATGCTCATGATAACTAGAATTAGTTGGAAACAATAAAAAAAAAAACTCCAATCCAATGTACCATACAAATTGAATAAATTGAAGATCTACAATTATTTAATTGAATGAAGAATTAATTGAAGATCTACAAGCAATTACTCTCCACCTGATCGAACTTTCAAAGGATTTTAAGCAATCCCTTAACCAGTTGTTTGCCTTTGAATATTCATACTAATTAGAATTAGTTGGGAGAAATAAAAAAAAAAAACTCCAATGCAGTGTACCACACTTATAATCGACTTAAAGATTAAAATAGAAATCAGATACAGTTCATTTTAAGAAAAAATTCACATGTCCCATAAATATATTTAATTGAAGATCTAAAATCAATTACTCTCATACGGATCGAACTTTCAAAGAATTTTTAAGCAATCTCTTCACCAGTTTTTTGTCTTTGAATACTCATGATAATTAGAATTAGTTGGGATAATTCCAAAAAACTTAAACAATTGTCTGTCCTCGAATAATCATTATAATTAGAATTAGTTTGGGAAATCAAAAACTCCAATGCCGTGTACCATACAAATAATCGAGTTAAAGATTAAAATAGAAATCAAATGAAGTTTGCTCATCCAGCTTTTAAACGATTTTTAAGCAATATCTTAATCTATAAAGATATTTTATTGAAGATCTACAATCAATTACTTTCCTGCGGTTCGAACTTTCAGAGGATTTTTAAGTAATCTCTAAACAAGTTTTTACTCTTTGAATACTCATGATAACTAGAAGTAGTTGGAAAAAATCCAAAAAAAACTCCAATGCAACGTACCAAACAAATAATCGAGTTAAAGCTTAAAATAGAAATCAAATAAAGTTCGTTTTAAAAAAAAAATTCACAAGTCCCATAAAGATATTAAATAAAAAAACAAGTTTTTTTTAACTGAAAGTAAGGAGCGACATTAAAACTTAAAACGAACAGAAATTATTCCGTATATGAAAGGAGCTGTCCCCTCCTCAACGCCTCACTCTTTTCGCTAAAGTTCTTTATTGTTTTAAAAAATAAAGTTGTGTGACAGAGTCAAACTTAATGAAACTTATATATTTGAAATCAGCATAAAAATATGATTCTATTGATGTATCTATTGGTATCAAAATGCCGGTTTTTAGAGTTTTGGTTACTATTGAGCCGGGTCGCTCCTTACTTGCAGTTCGTTACCACGAACTTTTTGATTTGATTGAAGATCTAAAATCAATTACTCTCCACCTGATCGAACTTTCAAAGGATTTGAAGCAATCCCTTAGCCAGTTGTTTGTCTTTGAATACTCATGATAATTAGAATTTGTTGGGAAAAATCCAAGAAAACTCCAATGCAGTGTACCATGCTAATAATCAAGTTAAAGATTAAAATAGAAATCAAATAAAGTTCGTTTTAAGAAAAAATCCACAAGTCCCATAAAGATGTTTAACTGAAGATCTATAATCAATTACTCTCATACGGATCGAACTTTCAAAGGATTTTTAAGCAATCTCTTAACCAGTTGTTTGTCTTTGAATACTCATGATAATTAGAATTAATTAAGAGAAATACAAAAAGACTCCAATGCAGTGTACCATGCTAATAATCAAGTTAAAGATTAAAATAGAAATCAAATAAAGTTCGTTTTAAGAAAAAATCCACAAGTCCCATAAAGATGTTTAACGGAATATCTACAATCAATTACTCTTCCTGCGGATCTAACTTTGAAAGGATTTTTAAGCAACCTCTTAACCAGTTGTTTTTCTTTGAACAGCTATGATAATTAGAATTAGTTGGGTAAACACAAAAAAAAACTCCAATGCAGTGTACCGCACAAATAATGGATGTAAAGATTAAAATAGAAATCAAATAAAATTAGTCTGAAGAAAAATTCCACTTGTCCCATATAGATATTTAACTGAAGATCTACAATCAATTTTTAAAAGTCTCCCCGTTCGTTTATTTTGATAAATTTAAAAATATTTAAAAACAGATTAAAAGATAAAAGATAAAAGAAGAAATTCAATAAGGAAAATATAAATTACTGAAGAAAATCAAATATATCTAGGAATATTCTTTTTTTTTACGAAAAAGTGACAAAGTCTTGATGGTATACCAGCATCTTGGTAAACATTCAAAGATGGAGTTTTTAAATGTTCATGAAACGACAAGTTTAATCCTGAATAACACCAAGGTATTTAAACTAACCAACCTGTTATAATTTAACACCATTTAAAAGAAGAGAGAACCTTTCTGAAACGATTAACCCAGCTCACCCAGCATTGCACTGTTTAACCAGTTTGACTTGATTGAATGAGCTATTTTGGCATTGTTTTTCATTAAGAGTTAATATGATGATGTAATACCAATCATATACAGCTATTATTTACTTTCAATATTATGGAAAAGAACAGATCGATTCCGGTAAAACCAAAATTGCTGCATCATTCGCAAACATGATGATTTTGCAAAGAGGCAATATTTAAGGCAAATTATTTATTAAAATAAGAAATTAGATAGGCACAAGAACTGACCCCGAGGTACCGTGTAATAATAGAGAAGCCATCAGCATAAAGGTCAGAAAAACTCATCAGCACACTCAATTCGTCTTCCAGGGAGATAAAATCCAAAACAGTTAAGAGCTTCTGATGAAAAATACAAAGGACTTAAGTTTATAATGAAGCAAGGAATGATTTCTGGTATAAAGTCTGGGCAAGAGGAAAGTCGCCAAGGAAAATCGAAAAGGCATGCTGACTCCAGTTTAATGGATCGTTTATATATAATAAAAGTTCAGGTACTGCCATTGCATGTTTACTTTCCTTTTATGAAACCATATTGAGAAGAATTTAGAGGATTATTGTCCAGTAAATAACTTTTTAATTGTCTATTAGCATTTGTTCCAATATTTTACTTCAGACGAAAGGCAGAGAAATACATCTAGAGCTTGAAGGCTGAGCTGAACTACCAGCTTTAAGTTATGCTATAACCTTTGCTTTTTCTATTAGCTCAGAAAAAATAGGATGGGTACTTGTATGATAAACCTCCTACCACGCAAGATGTGAAGTTAGGTTAATCCTGATAAAACATACCTAAGTATAATAAAAATATAATACTTTAGAAACAAATTTGGGCTATATATTTGCGCAATGGGGATGGGGGTAAAGTACAGTGGTTTTGCATGCAAAATGTCTTTTCTGACTTCACACCACAGTTTATATAATTATCCAGTAAGTTTATCGCAGATCATTTCTGGTCTTCATTCTCGGTACGAACAAAAAGCTCCTCCCACTTCTTTCTGCATTAGCGGGTTAGTCTGTTTCCGATTGTTTCCAACAAAGTGCATTATTCGTAATAGCGGGTTTCCACTTGTTTCCGATTAGATCACAGTCTGACTTGTCTACCCGTGAAAAGATCTGATTCCGCTTATGTTTCTATCTGCAAAAACGTTCTCTGGAGCACTCGCACCTTGGTCCGGGTTTTTATAATGGGTGAGATAGGGAAAGATCATATTGGATAATTATATAAACTGTGCTTCACACTGTCCAAATACTTTACCCTCCCCCCTCCCCCCCTTATGTGCAAATATTTAGCCCAAATTAAATTATATTATTCTCTTTGTCTTTTCTCACGCTAAGTTGAAAGAAACTAGCGAAAAAAAAAATGGTTCACAGCGATTCAATGCATGAACAACATGAGCGGTAAGGGGTATATCATACACTATCATAGGATGTGTATATATAGTTCGTATTGGGTTTTGATGTCGCTCTTTACTTTTATTCTGAAAAAAAAAATAGTTTGATCTTTTTATAAACCGATTTGTCTAAGTTCATTCAAAAGTCATATCATACAAGTACCATAAGATGTTTAAATATAGTTCGTATTGAGTTTTGATGTCGCTCTTTACATTTATTCTGAAAAAAAAAATTGTTTGATTTGTTGATAAACTGGTTTTTCTAAGTTCATTCTAAAGTGCCTACAACACATTTTTGAAATATTTTACAACGTTTGGGCTGGTACATTAAAATCAAATGTATATTGAATTCATTTGATTGATTCAATTGATTGATTGAATCAATTGAATACTCTTTTTTAATCCTCTGTACAATTTGTTTCAAAGCTTTGGTCGACATGCATTTTTAAGGTTTAAGTCATGGCATTATATATGGCATTATCCTTACCCGTAGAAAAACATCATAAATTTTCAAAATTTCATAAATTTTTAAAAAACATCAATATGCATGGCATTATCCTCACCCGTAGAAAAACATCATAAATTTTAATCAATTGACAACTTTTTTAACATTGTGGTTTGAAGTTAATTGATATTGCGGAAAATAATAGCACATAAGGAATAAGTATAAATAACAAAGGAAACATTTGGCAATTTTGCTTATTCAACAAAGGAATACAGTCAGATCAATGACCATTGATGATCAAATGATCAAACAGATTTCGAAACAACTCTTTTTCTTTTGTTTTATTGGGAAAATTGACTTTTTTGTGTGTTTTTTCAGTAGTTTTTGCGGTCATTTTATTAGGATTCATATCTACCTAAGAGTAGGTTCTTTCCGAAAATACCTTAAAATAAAAATTAATTTCGTGGTAAGAATATAGAGTGAAAATATCCCACCTGTAAAAAGTCACGTCAGTTTTTTTTCAAATACACATAAAATCAATTAAATAATCAGCTTCTGGGCACACATAAGCAAGCTAACTTCTTGAACAGAAAGACATAAAACTGAAGAAAACTAACCTAGCAAGAAAATTGAGTGAAGTCAACTACGACTTAGTAGTGACATCTAGTGTAACTTTGATGTTTATAATCATAGACGCCACTATCATAGGGTATCTTAAATTTTGCGAATGCTGGATATATGCAGGGAATTTATGTGCTAATACGCTCAGATTCAAAGAGTGGACTAGAAGCCATTAGCAACATAAATAGAGGATGGACATGGTCGAGAGAAGTAGCCAGCTGTTATAGAAAATTAGTACCACAGTACCTCCGGGGTAGGGAGGTTGTTTTATAGTGGGTCCCAGTCCATGTTGACATACAAAGAAATGAACTAGCTGACCAAGCTGCAAAAAAATAGAGCCACCTTGGTAGCCCTTTTACAAGATGTGAAACTCCAACTCAGATTATGTTGACTGAAGAGATTATAAAAAAAGCTGCAGCTATACTATTTTGAAGAAATCGTAACCTTTCTGGAAACTGGTTCACAGCACGTAAAATTAGAAGGACGTCAGAAGTGAAATTTTACAGGAATCTATCAAGGAGAGTAGGAGCCATAACCTTTCGTCTAAGGTCCAGACATGCAGGTAATCGTTCATATCTTTCAAAATTTTGTGGAGAGGAAAGCACTTGTGATTACTGTGACAGTGAAGAGACAAGGGCCGTATCAAGGGGGAAGGTTACCCGGTTTGACCCCCCCCCCCCCCCTGAAATGTTTGTCTGACTCGTAAAAAGTAACAAAAATGTATATAAACAAATTTTGTATGCGTTTTTTGAGTTTTTTTTGTGTAACCCCCCCTGAATTTTTTTTAGTAACCCCCCCCCCTCGGAAAAAATCCTGGGTACGGCCTTGGAAGAGACAGTTGAACATTTTTAATTGAGTGTGGTCATTACATGCATCAGAGAGAACCCATAGAATCATTCTTGAAGGAAAAAAAAGAAAATATTTCAGTGGGTCTACTTCTGGGTGGTTATTCCAGTGATGATGTAAATACCACAGTCATACGCTTCGTGGTGCAATTCTTGGAAAGAGATTAGATGTGATATGAGGATATAATTAAAGACATTGGGAATCATTTAATTTCCAGCTTGGCAAGTGGATATTTGAAGAATATAGAGAGAGAACGTGAGTGACCATGTAGTCAAGAGGGGTCCGAAATCCGTCTCATCATCATAACGCAGTGAATTTAAAACACCAGCAATATATACCAACACAAAATGGAAAAAAAGAAATAAAATGGACTTTTTTATTAGATTTGTGGATAACAAGCATGAAAGTAAAAATAGGAACTTGGAACAATTTAGAATTAGAAAAAAATTGTTTTTTTCTGTGATATTTATGGAATTGACTGACTTGCCTCAGTTAGAAATATTTATCCACGAATCCATATTTGCCGTTTCCGGGGTCTTATTTTATAAGCTTCAACTAATGTATGATATTATTAATAATATTGCTCCAATGTATCCTCGTCATATGTTTGAGAAAGCAGCTGATGTTCCAGGGGCGGATCCAGGATTTTTATAGGGGAGGGGGGGTTGCAAAATAGGTTGATCCGATAAACTTGCGTTTGGAGCAAGTTTAATTAACAGAAACTTGTGTTAATTAAGTAAATTACACTACTTTAGACCATGTTAGGGGGCGAGCGCCCACCTCACCCCCCTGGATCCGCCACTGTGATGTTCTTGGGCATCAAACGAAACAGGTTGATATGTATAGAAAGCCGATTAGAGTGTTTACGAGGTCTGCTTTCTCTGATCGTCATAATCTTCCTGTGCTTTAATCAATATAGTTGAAAGATCTTGCTTCCGTGAGCAGTTGAGACACCATTACCCGAAGGTTTATAAACTGTGATTTTTTTTTTTTTTTTTTTTTTTTTTTTTTTTTTTTTTTTTTTTTTCTTATCTCAAGCAGTTCTGTATGCTTTATATATTTTTTGTTATGTCGTGAATTGGGAACCCGAATGCACTGATGTAAATTAATGCCTTTTATTTAGAGTGGCAATACAAGCCCAGGTTACTAGGCTTCATGCTTTCTTTTGTTATTTTTTTGGTGAATAAATTATGTCTCTATTATGTACTGCAAAATTTTAACCCATTAACTGTGAATTTTTGCATGCGGTCTCAATTGAATTTTTTCTACCTTTCCCCACAGTCAGTTTGGTGAAAAATTTGTATCATAAGAGTATGCCGTATAGATTCCACGGATCCAGAGCCTTGATTTGGGAGGGGTGGCCATGTTAGGAGGGAAAAGTGGGACATCACCCCAACATCTAAAATTTCGTTCAAATCAGGCGTGTTAAGGCCGGGTATCGCCTTCTTGTTTCTTTTGAAAGCAAACTGGACTTAAACAAAAAAAATTTATAAGTAAACTTAACAAGTCCGAAAATATAAAACTTGATGTAGATGGCGATACCTTACAACCCAATATAAAAAATTACATTGCGAACGAATTTTGGTAAGATACTTCGTAAAAACTAAAACGTGCTTTGGATAGCAGTGTCATATCAACATAAAATACAATTATACTATTATGTCGCGTCTAGCTAATGATTCAATTCACGTGGCAATACACATGATTCATGTAAATTGACGTGGCAGCACGTAATACGTCTTGTCAATGATTCAATTACACAGTCGTTGCTACATACTTAAAAGGGGAATATTATGCAGTACAACTGATAGCACTATACATATATAGGCAATAAGTTAAGTAAAGTGCGCTATACATATGTTAAGTAAAGTGTAAATTACATTTTGGTCTTTAGAAAGATAAGGGGCTGTTAGCCCTGATCTTCTTTGTAGTAGTTTCTGCTCATGTCAAGTTTAACTTGGTTGTTTATGGTAAATTTCTGTTGGTTTAGGGTTTGGTTTATTTATTGATAGTTATTTATAGCTGTTTTACGCTTGAAATATTATTTTGTTTCATTCCTGATCATCTTTGGTAGGAAAGTTCAAGATTTGGTTTAAGAAGTTAAAAATAAATGGTACCAAACATCTTAAGGAGGTATAGCTTTTCTTTGAAGCATATTTGTACTTGGGAAAGAACATGTTGTTAGTGTTCGAATTTTTGCGGCCCAGTAGCTTGGTCAATTTTAGCTAATAAGTCTTGCTTACTTATTTTCATTGTTAGATGAGGCAGAGCTGACTAAAATATAGTATTGTCTTAAAAACCTAATGACTTTTGAAACAAGTTAAAGAAAAATCTGAGAAAATCGCGTTTTATTTTTTACTATTTTGATGTCCTTGGAACTTTAAGGGCAATTATAATAAGTTTTTAGGTTGGAGCATCAGTTTTGGTAATGTTATTATGATTGTTACTGATTAAAGGGGTGAATAAAGGGCAAGACAGACGTTGTGGTTTCCTTCGCGTTAAGTTCGTAGCTTTACGATTAATCAGCTTGGATTTTTCATGAAAACGCAGCGTTTTCATGGTAAACATTCCGTACTAGTAAAGTGTAAAAGCTTTAAAAAAGAGATTTCTGCATACCACAAATCAAACAGTTTGTGGTAACGAACTGTAAGTAAGGAGCGACCCGACTCAATAGTAACCGGAACTCTAAAAAGTCGAATTTTGATACCAGTAGATACATCAAAAGAATCAAATTTTTATACTGATTTCAAATATATAAGTTTCATCAAATTTAGTCTTACCCATCAAGAGTTACGAGCCTGAAAACATTTGCCTTATTTTCGAAAAAAAGGGGCAAACACCCCCTAAAAGTGATAGAATCTTAATGAAAATCAGACCATGAGATTCAGCGTAACAGAAAACCGTATTATAGATGTTTCAGGCTCCTATCTGCAAAAATGGGAAATTTTGTTTTTTTGCCAGAAGGAAGATCATTGATGCGTGTTTATTTGTTTGTTTTTTTTGTTCTTTTTTTCCCAGGGGTAATTGTATCGATCCATTAGTCCTAGAATATCGTGATAGGGCTTATTCGAATGGAAATTAAAAGTTCTAGTGCCCTTTTAAAGTGATGGAAAAATTTGGAGGGCAACTTGGCACCCTCCCACGCTCATTTTTTCCCAGAAGTTACCCAATCGAAATGTTGAGATTGCCATTTTGTTCAGCATAGTCGAAAATCTAATAAATATGTCTTTGAGGATGACTTAATCCCCCACAGTTCCCGGGGGAAGGGCTGCAAGTTATGAACTTTGCCCATTGTTAACACATAGTATTGATTATTGGGAAGTATACAGACGTTTCCTGGAGGGATTTCTTCTGGTGGGGGGGGGGGGGGGGTCGGAGGAGGGGCTTACGTTGGAGGATCTGCCCATAGAGGATGTTTCCTTGGGGGAAGGGACATTTCTATGAAGGGGGCACTGATTTTCCAGCATTATTTAAAAAACGATCAGAAATTAAATGAAAAAACAAGTTTTTTCAACTGAAAGTAAGGAGCAACATTAAAACTTAAAACAAACTGAATTTATTACGTATATGAGGGGGTTCGTCCTTTAGTCAATACCTCGCACTTTACGCTAAAGTTTTTTTTAGTACTTTCAAAAGAGCTATGTAGTCTAATTCAACGGCCTTTGTGCTTCAGGGATTTGTGATTCGAAGAAAATTCGAACTTTAGCGTAAACAGCGAGGTATTGACTGAGGGGCAAGCCACCTTATATACGTAATAATTTCTGTCCGTTTTAAGTTTTAATGTTGCTTCTTACCTTCACTTGAAAAAATTTGTTTTTTTATTTTATTAATTAAAGGATGGATTTTAAACATCTACAGCAAATATTTCCACAGATCCAGTTCTTATAACTTCAGTTATATTGAGTTAAACTCTCAAAATTTGATAAGAAAGCTTAAGGAGCTTTCAAAATAATTATTAATCTGAAAATAATTCTAAGGTCAAAAATCGTCTAAATACCTTCGTATTGAACAAATGTGGCCGTTTTTAGCTTGAAAAAGCCTATGGCTATTCAGCCTAAAAGACTAATGCATAAGTGTCATCTACAATAAATATTTGTAGACAAAACATAAATCAAGAAGCGATTCAATACTTCAAAATGACCGTTAAAGAGGTTTCCATAATGTTTAACCTTATCTTTTTTTTTTTTTTTAATGTTAAATAAGTACTAATAATTAATAATAATTAATAATTAAAATACTTACATAATTATAATTATTTATAATTAATAATTATTTTAATAATTAAAAATTATTTCATTACATGCTGTTTTGACCTCTAAACTTAAACTTTAAATTTTAGTCTAACTTTAAGGTAATTCAATCCAATTCATTTATTTAATCCTATAAAATGTAACACTAATTCAACGATATACAGCAAAAAACGAAAGAGAAAGCATACATCGCGGATATTGCAGCCCCAAAAGCTGAGCTTGTAGGGGGCTTAATAAGTACAGTAATATTTCAAATGCGGGGAAACTACTCCTAATATAAGAGACATCAATACATAAATGCATAACAGAAAAGTAGAAAAACTTGCGGATAAAAATAAAAAATATGGACAAAGATCAAAATGCGGAATTTTTACTCTAATTAGAAAAAATCCTATAAGCAGATTTAAATAACATGGGAAAAGGCTTCTCACATGGTAAATCAGAGGGAAGAGAATTCCATAGCTTAGTAACTAAGTAAATTGGGAAACGCTGGGAAAAAGCGATTCGTAATAGCGGAAGTTCGATGGATAGATGGGGCTTACGGAGCCAAAAGGGAAAGATTTGAAGGAGCTTTTTTGAAGAAAAACTACACAGGCTTGTAGGAAGGGAACAATGTCAAATTTATAATCTAGGAGGAGACACTTATTTTTCCCAGGGAATCAAATTTTTAATACCAATATCATAATACAAATCAACAGAGGGGTACCTTAGGGGACGGCCGAACACGGCTTCCACAGCTTCATTCTGGAGGTGTCTTATAGGAGTTAGTAGAGAAGAGCATGTCACACCCCAAACAGAACAACAATAAGAAAGTCGTGGATTGAAAAACGCATAATACACTGAGATCATTACCTCAGTAAGAAGTAAGGATTGGCCTCTGTGAAGGACACCCACTTGGCGAGAAAGAATACCCATGGAAAATGGAGAGATGATGCTTATAAGAAAGGTTAGTATCTAAAAGCACACCCAAAATTTTAATTACCTGAGTTTGTGGAATAAGGACATTATCAAAACATAAGTTAAATATACAAGGAAAATCAACCAGGGAGCGATGGCCCGCCGTAAACATTACTGTACCACTTTTCGAAGCATTAAAAACCATTTGGTTTGCCTGACATTACGAGCTAACTTTGTGTATAACGCTCTGTGCTAATAATGTTACGCTTACCTCATTTTCAGCACAAACAAAAATGTTTGTGTCATTGAAAAAAAAAATCATGAATCGCACTTTCTCCGACATACCAGTTTCTACGAGGTGGTCGATGAAGAGAAAAAACAGTAGCGGAACCACAATCGACTCCTGGGGAACTCCACTTTTTACAGGCAGACTGTGCGATTTAATCCCATCGATCTCTACATACTGAAAACGATAAAAATATGAGTCAAACCACCGGAACGACAGGCCTCTTATTCCATGCCTTTCTAGTTTCCGCAACCACGACTGATGGTTAAAAACGTCGAAAGCTTTGGGAAAGTCCAATTACTTAAGTCCAATATCAAGGTTCCGTCTTATGAACTCAGTTGCATCAATTACCGTGTACTCCGTAGAGAATCCAACTATAAAGCCAAACTGCGAGTCAGTTAATACGCCATCCTCACACGTACTATTACGTAACTATAGCCATCCTCACACGTAACTACCAGAAAATAACGTACAAGTCTGTTATTCATCAATTTTTAAAAAAGTTTTGAGAAAATAGGCAGTAGAGAAATAGGTTTATGGATACCCGAGATGTGTCATCCTTCTTGTGGACAGGCACGACTCTTGCAATTTTATAAGGTTCTGGAACGCAACCAGAAGAGAATGATAAGTTGAAAATATGCAATAGTGGCAGAGATATTGTCGAAGTAGCTGATTTCACAACAAAGCTACACAATACATTTATATCCTCACTCCTGGAATTACTAAAGCTAGGAATTACTCTATTAACTTCTTCTGGAGAGCAAGGAGTCATGAATGAAGATTCCACGACAGATGGTGAATCAACCGCTGGCTCAGGCAAAACTGGAGGAACAGGTAAATCTAAAAAGAACTTGTTGTGTCTATTAACACTTTTTTTTTGTTGAGAACTCGGAGAGGCGAGAACGGAAGGCATGTGAAAGTTTTGCTCCTTTTCGCCTTTGGTTGGTGGCCTCCGGTTGGTGGCCTTCGGTTGATGACAGACCAAACCCTTTTAAGGTTTCCACGACATTCATTAATCCTGGAAAGACAATACTGTTTCTTAGATAAACGAGTGAGAATATTGAGGTGATTCTCATGGCACTTATAACACTCAATCTTGGACGGGTCATATCATAACTCGCTAAAGCCAACTTATAATTTTTTTCTTTATTTAAAGTGCACTGTAGAAGCCCCGCAGGGGGCACTCGACCGTAATTTTTTAATGGGCTTCACCACCGGAAATGTTTTATCTACCAAATAATTAAACTGAGCTGTAATCTTACAGCTGAACAATCTACTTCCTTCCCCTCCAAAATACTACCCCGATCACACAAGGAGAGCTCTCTACGGAAAATAGAAATGTTAGTTTTAGAATAAGCTCAGGTAGGTAAAAGAGTTTAGTTCCATTTTTCCTAGGAAAAGCAGGCTTTCTCACGCTGGGAAGAAACAAGAAAATAGCGAAAAGGTCAAACAGATCAGAAACAAGTATACCAGCAACAAAAGGATTCTGAAAACGCATAGAATAAAAAATATCATCAATTAAAGTTCAAGAATTTCTAGCTTTATCACACCGAGTTGGGAATAATATAGAAGGAAATTTAGGCCAGATGTGATATAAAAACCTATAAAAACCTATAAACCTATAAACCTATAAACTACCTATAAAAACCTTATATGCCCCCAGGGCACAACTTACAACCCTTGCCCCGAGACCTCTGAGGGGGTTATCATCCTCAAAGACCTATTTCTAAAAATTTTAACTACGTTGAACAGAATGGCTATCTAAAATGTTGATTGGATATGTTCGGGGAGAAGGTCGGCGTGAGAGGGGGGTTAGGTGCCCTCAAATCACTTTCGACTATTAAAAAGGGCACTAGCCCATTGAATTTCCAATTGAATTAGCCCTTTTTCAAGTTTCTACGACAAAGCTTTCAATAAAAACCTTATAAGCCCCCAGGGCATAACTTACAACCCTTACTCTGAGGGCTATGGGGGAGTATCATCCTCAAAGATATAATTTCCGGACCTTTCAACTACTTTAAACAAAATGGCTATCTTAAAATTTTGATTGGATGTTTATGGATAGATAGTGGGCGTGGAAGGGGTGTTAGTTGCCTTCCAATCACTTTCGACTATTAAAAAGGGCACTAACCATTTAAATTTCCAATCAAATGAGCCCTTTTTGAAGTTGTCCCAACACTTTCTATAAAAAACCTTATATGCCCCAAGGGCATTACTTACAACCCTTGCCCTGAGGGCTGTGGGGGGGGTGTCATCCTCAAAGACCTAATTTCCAGAACTTTCAACTACGTTGAACAAAATGGCTGTCTCAAAATTTTGATTGGTTGTGTTTGGGGAAAATGTGGGCGTGAGAGGGGAGTTAGTTGCCCTCCACTTACTTTCAACTATTACAAAGGGTACTAGCCCTTTGAATTTCCAGTCGAATGAGCCTATTTTGAAGTTTCTACGACAACGCTTTCTATAAAAACCTTACATAATTTTTATCTGGAAATCAATTATGCTGAACAAAATGGCTATCTCAAGATTTTGATTGGATGTGTTTGGGGAAATGGTGGGCGTGGAAGGGGTGTTAGTTGCCTTCCAATTACTTTCGACTATTAAAAAGGACACTAGCCACTCTAATTTCCAATCGAATGAGCCCTTTTCGATGTTTCTACGACAACTCCTTTGATACGAAATTAATAATACATTGTGCCAACATCGTTCTTTACCTAGGCAGCTTGATTGCGCTGTCGATGAAAAGCCTGGATGTGCCCCTTGAGCATATTTTGTTGTTGTTGCTAATAAATTTGAACAACCACTAGTGAAAGCCGATTTAATCTTTTTTTTTGCTCACAGATCTTCTTAGCTGTACATCATTTTTAGTCAAATCCAACCAACCCTATAGCTACCTGTGGCAGCCCGGTCAGGGTATTGCCAGGGTATTCTTTTACAGAGTATTCTTGGCCAGGGTATTCTTTTACATTAGCTCTAATTAGTTCAGAAATTCTGGCCGTGGAGAATGCCTTGGTAATAGGTGTTGAATGTATTTGGTGTTGTGGTATTGCTCTGTTAAAACGCATATGTTAAGCTCTTTATCCATTGATGCACTGTAGAGCCGGTTTCTTTGTTATTTTCTTTCAGCTTAGCGTGAAATAAGACAAAGATAAGTGACATTATAGATGGGAAATATATAAATTGGGCTATATAATTGCACATTAGGAGGGGGGAGGGGTAAAGTATTTGGACAGTGGGAAGTTAGAAAACAATTTTTACTTCATAATATGCCGAATAATTACACCTAGTAAATTTTGCACACAGACCCACAATAATTTACTCCCCCCCTCTCCCCTAATGTGCAAATATGTAGCCCAAATTTGTTTCTAAAGTATTATATTTTCATCATACTTGGTGACATTTCATTAGGATTAGTCAGATAGTCAGAAAAACAGGTTATACTTAGATAAAGAACTTAACATAGGCACTATAACAGAAGAGTATTTTTATAACGTTTTATAATGTTTTTCAGAAATCTACCAGTAAAGGGCTATTTATTTTATTCTTGCTTCCACCTATTTTTTAGCTCTAGAATATTTGAGCCTGCTCTGTCCTCAGCCCCGTAGTGACCTCCCAAACTGGTTCTGACCAGATTACTTCTTCACATAAATTTTGATTAGCTTAGAAATCACGACCTTGGTAAATGACCTGGCTATAACAACCGAATATATTCGCTGCTGTTGCTATGAAATTTATCAGAAAAATTCATTGTTAAACTGCACTAATATTATATACTCCCACCCAAGGCCGTATTCAGGATTTTTGTTGGGAGAGATGGGTATTTTTTCGAGGAGGGTATTTTTCGGAGGGGGGGGGGGTAAAAAAACATTAAAATTGTTTGTATGCATTTTTATTACGTTTTTACAAGTTGGACAAACATTTCAGGGGTCTTCAAATCCCCTACTCCCCTGGATACGGCCTTGCTCTCACCCTTTTTTTTTTTTAGCTGCAAATCATTTTGAGCCTAATCTGTCTCCAACCCCGTAGCGACTGGCCGAGGTGGTCCCAACCAGGGCGCCGTTCACATAGACTATAATTAACTCGGAACTTATGGCCTTCTCGTGCCGGCGATTAAGCCGAAATCAAACCGGAGTTAAACTTTGATCCCTAGGGTCACCCAGAATCATGCTTGTCATCCTGTAGACAAGAAATTTAATAGGCTGGTCTCTATAAGTAATTAACCCATGCAAACTTGCACTTACTCCTTAATTTTCTAACAAACTATTTATCATTATTGATAAGTTTAATCCTAAGGTACCCGAATGTTGACAACGGGCAGTTTTCAAATAAATTACTTTTTTTTAATTTTATCCCCAACTTTTTTCTCGAGTTGAAACAAGATTGCTTTCTACTAAACATACATACGGAATGAAATTATGCTTTTTCAATAAACTGTGAGTCAGCAAATATATTTCCAATTTGAAGCTTAATTTTTATTGCTTTTTGTAAGTCGATATAAAGAGTTCGACAAGCAGTTAATTTTTTTTTTTAAATTAACAAGCCAAGTTGCGAAAGCCTGACGAAGATTATGGTAAATATCATATCTTGGCAAAAAAAACTTGTCAAAGGTGTGATGTTTCTCGGTTTACACACACTATTCGAATAATTTAATAAAGAACAATCTATAAACTGTAAATACACTAAATATATTAGGTTGACTACTGAATTGTAGATGTAGAAGTCAAGTAAATCTATGAATAAAGTACGATATCTGAAAAAACAGAATTTGGTCATTCTAAATTTTAACTACGGTACTTCTTTGTGCCGTATACACTTTGATAGGAGAACAGCGAAAACAACGTAATATAATATTAGAATATAGACTACGTTGACATTTAAGAAAAAATCCCTTTGAAAATGATATATCTTCAATCCGACTGCAAAACGAATTTTTATTACATACAAGTTCAATCAGTTAACTACTTCCCGCCCCTTTATAAATAAAAAAGAATCCTTCGACTTCTAATTTACCATACAGGGGTCAATCATGTGCACACCTATGGCAGTGTTGGTCTTTTCAAGGGATTTAGCAATTTAAATTTTACGGTTTCCTTTTAAGTAGTTTCATATCATGTGGATTAAATAAAAAAAAACAGGTTTTTTTTAACTGAAAGTAAGGAACGACGTTAAAACTTAAAACGAACAGAAATTATTCTGTATATGAAAGAGGCTGTCCCCTCCTCAACGCCTCGCTCTTTCCGCTAAAGTTTTTTCATTGTTTAAAAAAAATAGAGTTGTGAGAAAGTCAAACTGTAGCGTAAAGAGCGAGGCGTTGAGGAGAGGACAGCCCCTTTAGTAGAAAGGGGTCTTATACCGCAACGAGTACAATGTCATTGACCTCCAACGACCAGAACCCTTCTCTAATTTCTAGATATACAAGGTCATTGACCTCTTTCTAGACCAATTACGGGAGTCAGGTTACTAACGGGAGTGACATTACTTGATTTCTAGGAATTATGCGGGATTCTAGATAGAAATTCTATCATAATAAGGCTTCATTTTCTTTAGGCTTAGTGATAAATTCAGGAATTATTATTATTTCAAAACCTTTATAACGCATCTTGACTCTTGAATTCATCTCTTGGATAACCTAGATTTAAGATGTTTCTAAGTGCAACAGGTTCAGAGGGGAATGATTATGGCTTCACTTGGTGGAGAGATGAAGCATACAAGGAGATTAATAGAGATTGAATATATTACTGAACCAGATTCCTGAGAATTTTAAATGTGACAGTGCACGGTTGCCAAACATAGGAACCGTTAGAGACTAATCGACATTTTAGGGGATTATTTGGGCGAAACAAATTAATCGACATTTTAGGGATTATTTGGGCGAAACAGTTGGAGACATTTTAGAGGATGATATGGGTGAAACAGAGTGAGACATGTGAGTTGACTTAGCTTTATTTCATGGCTGTGTTCTGTATAATACACATGTAGCAAATGAAATATTGTTTAGCATTGGAGTTTGCTAAAAAGTTGACAGTAATAGAGCCGTAGGTGCCAAGAAAAGATCACGTGAAATGACCTAGCTTTACTTCTCGGCTGTGGTTACTATAATAGACAAGTACACAATATGGGATTTGGGCGATATAAAATATTCTCATGCTAAGAAAATAACTTTCATAAACAAATTCAGAATTATCCTTAGAAATCAACTAGTGAGATGATTATAGGCATGAACCATCAAGGACCGCAAGCACCAATGACCATAACAATCAAGGACCTCAACCTCCAAGGGAGCCCATCTCCCCAACCACCAAGGGGCCCCCTCCCTCCAACTTTTTGAGGTCACCCCCCCCCCCCCCAATTTCTTTTT
Source organism: Artemia sinica (assembly GCA_027921565.1). Classification (NCBI taxonomy): domain Eukaryota; kingdom Metazoa; phylum Arthropoda; class Branchiopoda; order Anostraca; family Artemiidae; genus Artemia; species Artemia sinica. The sequence goes on along the minus strand of CM051264.1, from coordinate 57,934,762 downwards.
ATATTTTTTTTGAAGTTTTTTTTTTAACTTTTTTTTATTTTTTTAACATGATAATTTTATTTAAACTTTTTTTTACATGTCTTAGAATGACATTAAACATACTTAAAGCGTAAAAATATTTAAGCTAGATTTCTTAACGTTTGTAGATGTGTGTTGTCTGAAACCTATGATTTGGGATGCTTGGTTTTTACTTTTTTCACACTTTTCTGACCTAGGTTTCTTAGCCTGTCGTAGGTGTGTGTTGTCTGAAATCTATGATTTGGGATGTTTGGTTTACTATTTCAGACTTTTCTTAGCTAGGTTTCTTAACCTTTCGTAGGTGTGTGTTGCATGAAACTTATGATTTGGAATGTCTAGTTTGCTATTTTGGAGTTTTCTGAGCTAGATTTCCTAGCCTTTCGTAGGTGTGTGTTGTATGAAACCCGTGATTTGGGATGTTTGGCTTTGGAAGTTTCTCGTTTGAAACGTTTGAGTCAGATTGTTTTTATACTGTTGTGTCGTGGTTATATCTTGTTAGTGTTAAGTCACTTGATGTTTCAAAGTGCATTTTGGAAGTTTCTCGTTTGAACTATGCGAGTCAGAACGTTTTTTATACTGTTGTGTCGTGGTTTTATCTTGTGAGTGTTAACTCAGTTGATGTTTCAAAGTGTATTTTGGAAGTTTCTCGTTTGAAACGTACGAGTCAGAATGTTTTTTTATACTGTTGTGTCGTGGTTTTATCTTGTGAGTGTTACTTCAGTTAATGTTTCAAAGTGTATTTTGGAAGTTTCTCGTTTGAAACGTGCGAGTCAGAACGTTTTTTATACTGTTGTGTCGTGGTTTTATCTTGTGAGTGTTAACTCAGTTGATGTTTCAAAGTGTATTTTGGAAGTGTCTCGTTTGAAACGTAAATGTCAAAATGTTTTTATACTGTTGTGTAGTGGTTTTATCTTGTCAGTGTTACCTCAGTTGATGTTCCAAAATGTATTTTGGAAGTTTCAGAATGTTTTTATACTGTTGTGTCATGGCTGATCTTGTGAGTGTTAACTCAGTTGATGTTTCAAAGTGCATTTTGGAAGTTTCTCGTTTGAAACGCACGAGTCAGAATGTTTTTATACTGTTGTGTCGTGGTTTATCTTGTGAGTGTTACATTGGTTGATGTTTTCAAAATGTGTGGGTGATATAAAATATTGTTTAGTATTGGAGTATGCTAAAAAGTTGAAAGCAATAGAGCCGTAGACGCCAAGAAAAGATCACGTGACTTGACATAGCTCTCACTTCTCGGCTGTGGTCGCTATAATAGACAAGTACATAGTCTGGGATGTGGGTGTTATAAAATATTGTTTCGCATTGGAGTGTGCTAAATAGTTGAAAGTAATGGACTTAAAAAATTATTCATTTTTTTACATATCTTAAAATGACATGAAATATCCTTGTGGCTGTACAAATGTTACTCTATGCTTGCTCATAGACACGACACGGCTTTCCCAGTGGTACTCTATGGCAGGTTATTGACACTACCTAGTTTATTGTACCTACTAAATCAGTAATTTTTCTAAATTGGAAGGATTGACATCTGCATCATTTTTTTGTTTAAAAAGTGAAGATGAATTATTTGGAGAAAGTGTGTACACAAGATAAAATCATCGTTGTGTTGAATGCTGACAAAGATCGATATTTGAACTATGAAACAATTATTAATCGAGATCTTATTGTAAACGTATGTGTGCGTTGTCATGAGAGCGAACAGCTAAATTTCTTTGGACTATGGAAACCATTCAACATTACTCACGGTGGATATGCGAGAGTAAGATCTCCAGAGAAGTTAGTGCTAAAAGAGAATGCCAACTTAAAAATAAAAGTTGATGAAGATGGGCATTTTCTCGCTAATGGTTCTGGTAACACGTTACCTGTTGATAGATCCTATTGCCATCATCCCAGTATTAATATTCAAATGAAAGCTAAGAGGAAAAGAAAGGGCAACTGTTGCACTAATATCATAAATCATATCTTGTGTACATGCCACAACTGTTACCCCTGTAAAAAAAAAATGTGAGAATAGACAGTGATATTGCTAACAAAATCAAAAGGACATTGGCAGACAATATCACTAATGAATATAAAGATAAATTGATAGAAAATAATGTTGAATATAAAGATAAACTGTTGTAAAATAATGCGCAGGTGAATATTATTACTACTATTGATCATATAGTCGATGAACCTGTTAATATCAAAGATGAAAACGCGTATTGAACCTGTAGATGACACTCAATAAAAATCATGTATGACTCAAAATTGATTAATGATTATTCTACAGATTACGAACTATGAGAATACAATAGCTACAGTATCAAGAGAGAACATGGTGAACTATTTTATGGAACAGATTCAAAATGTCCAAAGTTGTTCAATGATATTAATATTAAATAATAATATATATTTGTATTAATAATCTACATGTCATTACTTCATTAAAAATATATTATGCATTACCTTGTTATATGTTCATTATTTTTAGAGTATGCTAGCATATCAAACGTTTAGAATGTCTATTAAAACATCGGAGATGTAATACAAGGAATTTTCATACATCAAATGTCATATAGATAGGTTAACATACAAAAAATATAAGTGTCAGAATGAATAAATTCTTTATCAACATCTTTTGTCCGGTAGGTTAGGACAAAATTGATAAAATCTAAGTATCAGAGCGAGCAGATTCCTTATCAACATCCTTTGCCGGATATGTCAGTTAACATTATCAAAACCTAAGTCTCAGAGTGAATAAATTCTGTATCAACATATATTGTCAGATACATGGGATAGCATTGACAAAATCTAAGTATCAGAGTGAATAAATTTTTTCTATCAACATCTTTGTCAGATACATCAGATAAAATTGACTAAATCTAAGTATCAGATTGAATAAATTCTTTATCAACATCTTTTGTCGGATGCGTCGGTTAACATTGTCAAAATATAACTATTAGACTGAATAAATTCTTTATCAACTTCCTTTGTCCGATACATCTGACAACATTCACAAAATCTAAGTATCAGAGTGAATAAATTCTTTATCATCGTCTCTTGTCCAATATGCTGTAAGCATCATAGTGAATAAACTCTTTCTCAACTTCTTTAGTTGGATACATCATATAACATTCACAAAATCTAAGTCTCAGAGTGAATAAATTCTTTATCGTCGTCCTTTGTCAGATAAGCCTGATAAAATTTAGAAAATCTAAGTATCAGAGTGAATAAATTCTTTATCAATGTCTTTTGACAGATGCATCTGATAACACTGACAAAATTTAAGTATCAGAGTGAATAAATTCTTTGTCAGCATCATCTGTCAGATGCATCGTATAAAATTGACAAAATATAAGTATCAGATTGAATAAATTCTTTATCAACATCTTTTGTCGGATAGATCGGGATAAAATTGATAAAATCTGAGCATCAGAGCGAATAGATTCCTTATCAGCATCCTTTACCAGATATGTGGGTTAACATTATCAAAACCTAAGTGTCAGAGTGATTAAATTCTGTATCAACATCTATTGTCGGAAACATGGGGTAACATTCACAAAATCTAAGTACCAGAGTGAATAGATTTTTTCTATCAACATCTTTGTCAGATACATTGGATAAAATTGACAAAATCTAAGTATCAGATTGAATAAATTCTTTATCAACATCCTTTGTCGGATATGTCGGATAACATTGTCAAAATCTAAGTATTAGAGTGAATAAATTTATTATCAACTTCTTTTGTCTTTTATATCAGACAATGTTCACAAAATCTAAGCATCAGAGTGAATAAATCCGTTATCAATATCATTTTACAGATACGTTTGATAGTATCAGAGTGAATAAATTCTTTTTCATCGTCTTTTGTCAGATATGCTTGATAAAATTGAGAAAATCTAAGCATCAGAGTGAATAAATCCGTTATCAATATCCTTTTACAGATACGTTTGATACTATCAGAGTGAATAAATTCTTTATCACCGTCTTTTGTCAGATATGCTTGATAAAATTGAAGCATCAGAGAGAATGAATTCTTTATCAATCTCTTTTGACAGATACGTTCGATAACACTGATCAAATTTAAGTATCATAGTGAATATATTCTTTATCAACTTCTTTTGTCGGATACATCAGATAACATTCACAAAATCTAATTATCACTGTGAATAAATTCCTTATCATCGTCCTTTGTCAGATATGCTTGATCAAATTGAGAAAATCTAAGAATCAGAGTGGATAAATTCTTTTATCAACTTCCTTTGTCGGTTACATCAGATAACATTCAGAAAATCTAAGTATCAGAATGAATAAATTCTTTATCATCGTCCTTTGTCAGATACGCTTGTTACAATTGAGAAAATCTATGCATCAGAGTGAACAAATTCTTCATCAATGTCCTTTGACGGACACGTTTGATAACATTGAAAAAATATAAGTATCAGAGTGAATACATTCTTTATTAATATTCTTTATCAACATCATTTCTTGGATACGTCGGATAAAATCACAGTAGACAGAATATACAGTAAGCTTATGGCAGATCATTTCTGGTCGTCGTGAACAAAAAGCTCCTCCCACTTCTTTCTGCCTTAGCTTGTTTAGCCTGTTTCTGCATTAGCTTTATTTCCGTTTGTTTCAATGCACTTTGATGGAAACAGTCGGAAACTCCCCCCACTTCTTTCTGCCTTAGCTTGTTTAGCCTGTTTCTGCATACTCGCACCCCTGCCCAGGTTTTTATAATGGGTGAGATAGAGAATGATCATACTGGATAATATATGAACTGCGGATAAAATTGACAAATTCTAAGTATCAGAGTGAATTAGTTCTTTATCAGCATCCTTTGTCACATACATCGTATACAATTGGCAAAATCTAAGTATCAGATTGAAGAAATTCTTTATCAACATCCTTTGTCGGATACAATCGATAACATTAACAAAATCTAAATATCAGAGTGAATAATTTTTATCGTAATCTTTTTTTGTCAGATACATCGGATAAAATTGATAAAATCTAAACATGAGATTGAATAAATTCTTTATCGACATCCTTTGTTGGATACATCGGATAACATTGACAAAATCTAAGTATCAGAGTGTATCAGAGTGATTAAATTCCTTAGCAACATCTATTGATTGATATATAGGATAACATTGAGAAAATCTAAGTATCAGAGTGAATAAATTTTTTATCAACATATTTGTTAGATACATCGTATAAAATTTACAAAAACTAAGTATCAGAATGAATAAATTCTTTATCAACATCTTTTCTGAGATATGTCGAATAAAATTGATAAAATCTAACTATCAGAGTGAACAAATTCTTTATCAGCATCCTATACTAGATACACCGGTTATCTGGATAAAATTGACAAAATCTAAGTATCAGATTGAATAAATTCTTTATCAACTTCTTTTGATGGATACATCGGATAACATTTCATTCGAGAAATTACGAAAAATTGTAAGTAAGTAGCAAACTGCTTCTTGAATTCACCTTTTTAATACACAATACAGAAACTTCAATCAAGAAACTATGAAAATTTGTAAGTAAGCAACAAACTCTTTCTTGAATTCTTCTCTTGTATGCACAATACAGAAATTTTCTTCGAGAAATTATTAAAAATTTTAAGTAAGCAACAAACTCTTTCTTGAATTCACCTCTTGGATACACAATGCAGAAATTTAATTAAAAAAATTATGAAAAAATTGTAAGTAAGTAACAAACTCTTTTTGAATTCACCTCTTGAATACACAATACAGAAATTTCATTCAAGAAATTATGAAAAAATTGTATGTAAGAAACAAACTCTCCAAAAAAATAGGTTAGACTGGTTATAGATGACAGCACACCCGCTCAGACACACAGTCATAGTGAGAGAGACATGCAAAAAGTTAGGTTAATTTAGATTCACATAGAGTGGCGATATACATAAAGTCGAAAAGTAATGTTGGGAGGGGAAACGTGCGTGCACGTAACCTAGTCTAAATTAACCTTAAAAAAACATTTTTCAAGTTGGAGTACACATCTTTATCTCCTCCCAACATTATTTTTCGACTTTATGTATATCACCACTCTATGTGAATCTAAATTAACCTAACTTTGTGCATGTCTCTCTCACTATGACTGTGTGTCTGAGCGGGTGTGCTGCCATCTATAACCCCTATGCCCCTATGCTATAAACCCATATGCCTGCCCAAGGCCAGAACAAAATTTGCATTTTACTGAAAAAATATAAATGTTTTTACTTTTATAACTTTAATAAATCAAATAATTTTAACCTTTTGATTACTAAATATCAGTATATGTATATTAAACTGACAATGCACATTCATTTGTATTTTTTCAGTAAAGTGCACATTTTATTTATTTTAATTTCTGTTCGTTTTGGGTTTCATTTATTTATCGATGCTGATTTGTGGTAGTTTCAAGCTTGTTACATTATTTTATTTTACTTTTGCTCATTTTTTGTTTAATGAAGTTCTTTAGTTTTCTTTGAAAAACTTATTTTGTGGAAAAAGTTTTTTTAATTAATTTATGTTCATTTTATATTGACATGGTCTTTTTAGGAAAAAGAAAATAAAACTTTAAATCTTTTCGTTTTTTAAGACTTTATAGTTTGGCCTGCTATTTGTATGCTGGAGAAAAATTTTCAGCAATTTTTAACAACATACAACCTTTTAAAAATCTGGACACAAATAGTACTGTTTAACTTAGTTTCATACCTCCTCTAGTTGACCTGAAATGGAAAACTTGATACCATTCGCACAAAAATCTGTTTACTTTCTTTGATAGCTTGGATACACTTACACAATTTTGATTTGGTGAAATTTTAAGAGCAGAAGCAGCCTCGAAAGTTTGAACATAACACCCTCAGTCGTTCTTGGGATACTGCTGAGATGCCTTATTAGGAATTAGCATTATCACACTACATTTTGATTTAATCTTAAGGCAACATTTAGTTTTTAAACATAGTGGGCAAATGGGAGGATGGGAGTGGAATGGGGACTAGTTGCCCTCCAACCACTTTCGACTATTAAAAAGGGCATCAGCCCTTTCTATTTTCAATCAAATGAGCCCCTTTCGAAGTTCCCACAACAACTCCTTCGATACGAAGTACCCTGGTCTAGTGCCCTGGTCATGCCTGGTGCCTCCTCTATTGCCCTGGTCATAGGCAGCGCTAGCGTGCTGCCTATGATCATATACAACAACTTTCTATAACTATTAAAAAAGGCACTCAAAATGGCTATCTCAAAACTTTGATTGGATGTGTTTGGGGGAATGATGGGCGTGGGGGGGGGCTAGTTGCCCTCCAATCATTTTCGACTATTAAAAAGGGTACTAGCCCTTTGAATTTCCAATCGAATGAGCCTAATTTGAAGTTTCTACGACAACACCTTCTATAAAAACATTATATGCCCCCAGGGCATAACTTAAAACCCTTGCCCTGAGGGTTGTGGGGGAGTGTCCTCCTCAAAAACACATTTTCTATCTGAAAATCAACTACGCTGAACAACATTGCTATCTCAAAATTTTGATTGGATGTGTTTGGGGAATGATGGGCGTGGGGGGGGGGGGCTAAATGCCCTCCAATCAATTTCAACTATTAAAAAGGGTACTAGCCCTTTGAATTACCAATCGAATGAACCCTTTTGAAGTTTCTACGACAGAGCTTTCAATAAAAACTTTATATGCCCCCAGGGCATAACTTAGAACCCATGCTCTGAGGGCTCTGAGGGGGTTATCATCCTAAAAGACAAATTTCCAGAACTTTCAACTACGTTGAACAAAATAGATATCTCAAAATTTTAATTCGATGTGTTTGGGAAAATGGTGAGCGTGAGAGGGGCGTTAGTCGCTATCCAATCACTTTCAACTAATAAAAAAGGCACTAGCCCTTTCAATTTCCAATTGAATGAGCCCTTTTGAAGTTTCTACGACAAAGCTTTCAATAAAAACTTTATATGCCCCCAGGGCATAACTTACAACCCTTGCCCTGAGGGCTGTAGGGGGAGGGGTTGTCATCCTTAAAGACCTAATTTCCAAAACTTTCAACTACGTTGAATAAAATAGCTATCTAAAAATTTTGATTGGATGTGTTTGGGGAAAAGTTGGGCGTGAGAGGGGGGCTAGTTGCCCTCAAATCACTTTCGACTATTAAAAAGGGCACTAGTGTTTTGAATTTCAAATCGAATGAGCCTTTTTTCAAGTTTCTACGACAAAGCTTTCAATAAAAACCTTATATGCTCCCAGAGCATAACTTATAATCCTTGCCCTGAGGGTTGTGGGGGAGTGTCCTCCTCAAAGATATGTTTTCTATCTGGAAATAAACTACCCTGAACAAAATGGCTATCTGAAAATTATCATTGGATGTGTTTGAGGGAATGATGGGTATATGGGAGGGGCTTGTTGCCCTCCAATCACTTTCGACTATTAAAAAGTGCACTAGCCCTTTGAATTTCCAGTCGAATGAGCTTTTATTGAAGTTTCTACGACAATGCCTTCTTTAAAAACCTTATATACCCCCAGGGCACATCTTAAAACCCTTGCCCTGAGGGATATGGGGGAGTGTCCTCCTCAAAGATATGTTTTCTATCTGGAAATAAACTACCCTGAACAAAATGGCTATCTGAAAATTATGATTGGATGGGTTTGGAGGAATGATGGGCGTGGGGGGGGGGTAGTTGCCCTCTAATCACTTTCGACTATTAAAAAGGGTACTAGCCCTTTGAATTTCCAATCGAATGAGCCTGTTTTGAAGTTTCTACGACAACACCTTCTATAAAAACCTTGTATGTCCCCTAGGGCATAACTTAAAACCCTTGCCCTGAGGGTTTTGAGGGAGTGTCCTAATCAAAAACATATTTTCTATGTGGGAAACAACTACGCTGAACAAAATGGCTATCTCAAAATTTTTATTGGATGTCTTTGGGGGAATAATGGGTGTGGGGGGGCTAGCTGCCCTCCAATCACTTTCGACTATTAAAAAGGGCACTAGCCCTTTGAATTTTCAATCGAATGAGCCTGTTTTGAAGTTTCTACGACAACGCCTTCTATAAAAACCTTATATGCCCCCAAGGCATAGCTTAAAACCCTTGCCCTGAGGGTTGTGGGGGAGTGTTCTCCTCAAAAACATATTTTCTATCAGACTACGCTGAACAAAATCGACTACGCTGAAAAAAATGGCTATCTCAAAATTTTGATTGGATGTTTTTGGGGGAATGATGTGCGGGGGGGGGCTAGTTGCCCTTCAATCACTTTCAACTATTAAAAAGGGGACTAGCCACTCCTATTTCAAATCGAATGAGCGCTTTTGAAGTTTCTACGACAACGCTTTCAATAAAAACTTTTTATGCCCCCAGGGCATAACTTACAACCCTTGCACTGAGGGCTCTGAGGGGGTTATCATCCTAAAAGACAAAATTTCCAGAACTTTCAACTACGTTGAACAAAATGGATATCTCAAAATTTTAATTCGATTTGTTAGGGAAAATGGTGGGCGTGAGAGGGGTGTTAGTCACTATCCAATCACTTCCAACTCTTAAAAAAGGCACTGGCCCTTTCAATTTCCAATTGAATGAGCCCTTTTGAAGTTCCTACTACAACGCTTTCTATAAAAACTTTATATGCCCCCAGGGCATAACTTACAACCCTTGCCCTGTGGGCTGTGGGGGAGAGGGGTTGTCATCCTTAAAGACTTAATTCCCAAAACTTTCAACTACGTTGAATAAAATGGCTATCTAAAATTTTTGATTGGATGTGTTAGGGGAAAAGGTGGGCGTGAGAGGGGGGTTAGTTACCCTCAAATCACTTTTGACTATTAAAAAGGGTACTAGTCCTTTGAATTTCATATCGAATGAGCCCTTTTTCAAGTTTCTACGACAACGCTTTCTTTAAAAACCTTATATGCCCCCGGGGCATAACTTAAAACCCTTGCCCTGAGGGTTGTGAGGGAGTGTCTTCCTCAAAAACATATTTTCTATATGGAAAACAACTACGCTGAACAAAATGGCTATCTCAAAATTTTGATGGGATGTGTTTGGGGGAATGATGGGCGTCGGGGGGCTAGTTGCCCTCCAATCGCTTTCGACTATTAAAAAGGGCAATAGCCCTTTGAATTTCCAATTGAATGAGCCTGTTTGAAGTTTCTACGAAAACGCCTTCTATAAAAACCTTATATGCCCCCAGGGCATAACTTAAAACCCTTGCCCTGAGGGTTGTGGGGGAGTGTCCTCCTCAAAAACATATTTTCTATCTGGAAAACAACTACGCTGAACAATATGGCTATCTCAAAATTTTGATTGGGTGTCTTTGGGGGAATGACGGGCGTGGGGGGGGGGGGCTAGTTGTCCTCCAATCACTTTTGACTATTAAAAAGGGCACTAGTCACTCCCATTTCCAATCGAATGAGCCCTTTTCGAAGTTTCTACGACGACTCCTTCGATACAAAGTTCCCGGATATGGAGAAAAAAAAACCCAGCACATTGTGCCCATGTCGTTCTTTACTTAGGCAGCGCTAGCGCGCTGCCTATGAAAAGGTGGGCGTGAGAGGGGGGTTAGTTACCGTCCAATCACTTTCAACTATTAAAAAGGGCATTAGCCGTTTGAATTTCTAATCGAATGAGCCTTTTTCGAAGTTTCTACGACAACGCCTTCTATAAGAACCTTATATGCCCCCAGGGCATAACTTAAAACCCTTGCCCGAGGGTTGTAGGGGAGTGTCCTCCTCAAAAAGATATTTTCTATCTGGAAATCAACTACGCTGAACAAAATGGCTATCTCAAAATGTTGGTTGGATCTGTTTTGGGGAATGATGGGCGTGGGGCGGGGGCTAGTTGCCCTCCAATCACTTTCGACTATTAAAAAGGGCACTAGCCCTTTGAATTTCCAATCGAATGAGCCTTTTTTGAAGTTTCTACGACAACGCCTTCTATAAAAACCTTATATGCCCCCAGGGCATAACTTAAAACCCTTGCCCTGAGGGTTGTGGGGGAGTTTCCTCCTCAAAAAGATATTTTCTATCTGGAAATCAACTACGCTGAACAAAATGGCTATCTCAAAATTTTGATTGGATGTTTTTGGGGGAATGATGGGCTTTGGGTGGGGGGCTTGTTGCCCTCCAATCACTTTCGACTATTAAAAAGGACACTATCCACTCCAATTTGCAATCGAATGAGCCCTTTTCGAACTTTCTACGACAACTTCTTCGATACGAAGCGCCCGGGTATGGAAAAAAAACAACACATTGTGCCCACGTCGTTCTTTACTTAGGCAGCGCTAGCGCGCTGCTTATGATAAATATACTTAACTTACGAATTAACTTACGTAACGAACTTCCATATTCATAGAATTTAATTCGTATATTAGGGGGTTCGCCCCCTAATCAATAACTTGCCCTTTAAGCTAAAGTTTGAATTTTCTTCCAATTCTTTAAAAATGACCCCTTAATCACAAAGGCCGTTAATTAGAATAAATAGCTCTTATGAAAGTACTAAAAAATCTTTGGCTTAAAGAGCGAGGTATTGACTAGGGGTTGAACCCAATCATATACGCAATATTTTCTGTTCGTTTTAAGTTTTGATGTTGATCATCACTTTCAGTTGAAAAACTTTTTTTTTATTTAATTTCTGAACTTGTTCTTTAATAATGATGGGAAATCCGGCGCCCCCTTCATAGCAATGTCTCTTCTCCTATGAAAACTTACTTCATGGAAAGATCCTCCCATATAATCCCCAACCCACCCACCCCCTACCTACCAGAAAAAAATCCCCCCTGAAAACCTCTGTATACTTCCCAACAACTAATACTATATGTTAACATTGGGTAAAGTTCATAACTTTCAGCCCTCCACCCGGGGACTTCGGGGGATTAAGTGATCCTAAAAGACAAAGTTATCATATTTTCGACCATGCTGAATAAAATGGCTATCTCAAAATTTTGATCGGGTGACTTTGGGAAAAAATGAGTGTGGTAGGGGGCCTAGTTGCCCTCTGGTTTTTGGTCTCTTAAAAAGGGCACTAGAACTTTTAACTTTCGTTCCAATGAGCCCTCCCACGATATTCTAGGACAAAGGGGTCGATACGATCACCCCTGGGGAAAAAAAACGCGTCCGTGATCTTTCTTCTGGCAAAAAATGCAAAATTCCACATTTTTGTAGATAGGTGCTTGAAACCTCTACAGTAGGGTTCCGTTTTTTAAAGTTTCGGTTACCATTGAGCCGGGTTGTTGAGCCGGGTCGCTTATTCCGTATATGAAGGGGGCTGTCCCCTCCTCAACGCCTTGCTCTTTACGCTAAAATAAAGTAAAAAAAAACTTATATATTAAAGTAACTAAAGTAACTTACATATTTGCTAAAGTAAAACTTATATATTAACTAAATTAACTAAAGTAACTTATATATTTGAAATCAGCATTAAAATCTGATAAAATCTGATAAAATCAAACAGTTCGTGGTAACGAACTGTAAGTAAGGAGCGACCCGGCTCAATGGTAACCGAAACTCTAGAAAACGGGTTTTTGATACCAATAAATACATCAAAAGAATCAAATTTTAATGCTGATTTCAAATATATAATTTTAATCTAGTTTAGTCCTAGCTATCAAAAGTAACGCGCCTGAGAAAATCTGGCCTATTTTCGAAAAAAGGGGGAAAGGCCCCCTACAAGTTATAGAACCTTAATGAAAACCACACCATCATATTCAGCGTATCAGAGAATCCTACTGTAGCGGCTTCAAGCTCCTATCTATGAAAATGTGGAATTTTGCATTTTTTGCCAGAAGAAAGATCACGGATGAGTGTTTATTTGTTTTTTGTTTTTTTTTCCCCAGGGGTGATCTTATCGACCCAGTGATCCAAGAATATCGTGGGAGGACTCATTGGGACGGAAATTAAAAGTTCTAGTGCCCTTTTTAAGTGACCAAAAAACATGGAGGGCAACTAGGCCCCCTCCCACGCTCATTTTTTCCCAAAGTCCCCTGATCAAAATTTTGAGATAGCCATTTTGTTCAGCATGGTTGAAAATATGATAACTATGTCCTTTAGGATTACTTAATCCCCCGAAGTCCCCGGGGGAAGGGCTGAAAGTTATGAACTTCACCCAATGTTAACATATAGTCTTGGTTATTGGGAAGTATACAGACGTTTTCAGGGGGATTTTTTCTGGTAATTGGGGGATGGTTGGGGTCGGGGGTTATGTGGGAGGATTTTTTCATGAAGGAAGTTTTCATGGGGGAAGGGACATTGCTATGAAGGGGGCGCCGGATTTCCCAGCATTATAAAAAAAAAATCAGAAATTAAATATAAAAAAAACAAGTTTTCCAACTCAAAATTAGGAGCAACATCAAAACTTAAAACGAATAGAAAATATTACGTGTATGATTGGGTTCACCCTCTAGTCAATACCTCGGTCTTTAAGCCAAAGATATTCTAAATAACGGCCTTTGTGATTAAGGGGTCATTTTTAAAGAATTGGAACAAAATTCGAACTTTAGCTTAAAGAGCGAGGTATTGACTAGGTATGACGAGGTATGAATATAGAAGTTCGTTACGTAAGTTAATTCGTAAGTTACGTATATTTATTACTAATAAAAACGCTCGTAAATAAAATTAAACAAGTTTCGAGAAAGCAATTTAAACCAAATAAAAGTAAAATTAATATGCAAATTATGTTTTAATTATCCATGTACGGTGAGCCAAAATCAAAATCTGCATTAATTCAAAAACGTTCAAAAATTAAATAAAAAAACAAGTTTTTTTAACTGAAAGTAAGGAACGACGTTAAAACTTAAAACGAACAGAAATTATTCCGTATATGAAAGGGGCTGTCCCCTCCTCAACGCCTCTTTCTTTACGCTAAAGTTTGACTTTCTCACAACTCTATTTTTTTAAACAATAAAAAACTTTAGCGTAAAGAGCGAGGCGTTGAGGAGGGGACAGCCCCTTTCATATACGGAATAATGTTTTACTAATGCTTAACTAATAAGGAGCAACATCAAAACTTAAAACGAACAGAAAATATTACGTGTACGATTTGGCTCACCCCCTAGTCAATACCTCGCTCTTTAAGCCAAAGATTTTTTTTAGAACTTTCATAAGAGCTGTTTATTCTAAATAACCGCCTTTATGAGCCATTTTTAAAGAATTGGAACAAAATTCGAACTTTATCTTAAAGAGCGAGGTATTGACTAGGGGGCAAGCCCCCTAATATACGAATTAAAAATCTATGAATATAGAAGTTCGTTACGTAAGTTATTTCGTAAGTTACGTATATTTATTACTAATAAAAACTATTTATATAGAAACGTTCGTAAATAAAATTAAACAACTTTCGAGAAAGCCATTTAACCAAATAAAAGTAAAATTAATATACAAATTTTGTTTTAATTGTTCATATACGGTGAGCCAATATCAAAACATGCATTAATTCAAAAACGTTCAAAAACTAAATAAAAAAACAAGTTTTTTTAACTGAAAGTAAGGAACGACGTTAAAACTTAAAACGAACAGAAATTATTCCGTATATGAAAGGGGCTGTCCCCTCCTCAACGCCTCGCTCTTTACGCTAAAGTTTTTTATTGTTTAAAAAATAGCGTTGTGAGAAAGTCAAACTTTAGCGTAAAGAGTGAGGCATTGAGGAGGGGACACCCCCTTTCATATACGGAATAATTTCTGTTCGTTTTAAGTTTTAACGTCGTTCCTTACTTTCAGTTAAAAAAAACTTTTTTTTTAATTTAATTAAATACTTAAGTTTGTGGTGTCATTACTAAGGTTTCTGGTGTCTTAAAAGATTAGTGTCTTAAATGTTTACTTCCTTTTCAAGTATAAGGTTTCTGGTTTCATGTTTTTTGGGTTGGTAAACTAGTAAGCTAGCAAAAGAAAACTTAAGCTTATCATTTTGCATCTAGTTGGACCCAGATGTAAGAATTCTCAAAAATGCATACGAAAGTAAATATTTATTTATCAAAGAAAGTCCATCTTATATTTTTGATTATTTTTTTTCGGGGGGAGGGGGTCGGGGGCTCATATCTCCAAGTAACGCACTGATACAGGCCACATATTTAATGCTAAAAGTTGCACACTTTACATAATTATATCGTCTTCAAACACTATAATATTGACACCCTTGTCCAAACCCTCCGATTATTCTTGCTTAAATACTTGTCGGGGAAACATCAACGTTCACAAATGCAAAAATTATTTTCTTAGCCCCATGCTCTTTCCTTTTATAAAGAATGAAGTGAAAATACATAAATAATAGCCAAAACTTTTGATTTAGGCAGCAAAGACAGTTGTTTTAACTGTCTTCATTAAAACATTTTTCCATGATTTATGTGTTTTTGCTTCGTTATATTTATTCAGAAGAACGTAATCATAATTTTTTCTTCACTCTGCATTTTCTGTCAACTCAACTTTTTGGTCTACTATTGAATGAGTTTTTACTAGTTAGAACATCTTGATCCTTGAGCCTTTTCCTTCCAGAAGGTAATAAAAATACTAAATTCCAGTTCGTCAAACAAATGAAGCATTCTTCAGAATGTTTTGTGAGCATTAGATGTTGGGTAGGATCAAGTTAGGAGGTCGTTCTAAAAAATACAAGGGATGGGCATCTGTTTTATGAATTGGTTGGATTGCATCTCTTTTAATGTGTATGAAGATACTCAGTAATATTAATGAGTGTAGCTCGGGTTAAGCTGACCTCCTTAAAACTCTTCAGAACCAAGTATAAGGCTAAATTTTAACAAAATACTACCCCCCCCCCTTTGATAGACCAGTCATCCATTCCCCTATAAAAATGGCGCATAGCTAATTTCATGGTCATGTTTGTTTTTAGATTGGTTTAATCAGAATTTTCAAGTTTATAAAAACCCCTCATATAAAGCTTTGCACACCTTACCTGATCTGAATGCTCACTCAGCGTTCTGTAGAGCTAAAAAAAAGACCGCTGACTAATATTAAGGCATCTTCTAAATGCATTTTACTTGGGAAAGTAGAGCTGGTGACTTCAATTTTCTGCCATACGGTGCCATACCGAATTTCTGCCATACAGCCAAGACATATTTGTGTACATTTTGTCACTCGCCAGAAAAAAAATCAGACCTTAGTTGATATTTGCCAGTTGGCACTGCAATGGAAGACTAGCAGTACCGTATTCCTAGTATGGTTGGTAGCAGTCCGCTCCTGTTAAGTATTAAATTCAAAACAGAACCCAACAGCAAATTTCACTTTTGCCATTGAATGTACTTCTGTTCAGATTTACCAAGGTTAAATTCTAATGATCTCTTCTTTCCTCGCCATCACCACTACTAACCAAATTGTTTTAGTTTTTCAATTTTTTAATTTTGTTTTGTTATCTATTCATTGTTGTTGTTTTTTGTCTGTTATGTTCATCAATTAAAGCTGTTGTCTCTGTTTTATATTTTTCGACTTCTAATCTCTCTGTTTATTGCATCACTTTCTCACACTCTCTCTCTGTCTTTATTTCTCACCCTCTTTCGAGCTTTGGAAATTATTCATTTACTATCTTGGTATAGTGTTTGCTCCTTTCTGTCTTTAATACTAATTACTTGAACTGATTTGAAATTATAACAGACTCATTGGACCAACAACAAATTTTCGTGCTTCCATATTAGCCAGTACACACTCGAGAGGTGAAATTCCTAATGAAATATACCAAAAATACGATTAAAATATAATACTTTAGTTATATTATAAGAATATAAATTATAAGAATATAATTTGGGCTATATAATTCCACATTAGGGAGGTATGGGGGTAAAGTAAGCTAACTTCACCCCCCCCCCCAGTAAGCAAATATATAGCCCAAATTATACAAATAAAATGTATTCTGTCACCCGCTATTTGTCTTTGTGGCTATGAAAACAGTTTTCGTAGATCGTACATTCAGCAAACTTCTCGAGTGTGTACTGGCTAATACGAAAGTACCCAAATTTTAGACTAAATATTTTCCCAAACAAAACGTTCATTTTACTTCGATTTTCATAATCCCCGTTGTCCGAGGGATTAGTAAAATTCATTTTGAGAAAAATTGCAACTGTCTGATGGAAGGGGGTACTAAAAAGAATAAATCTACAAATTGAACTGGAACTGCACTGAAACTGATTTCAGCAAAGGAATCTATCTTGAATAAAACAGGATTGTTACCCAATAATATTACATATTATAGGCCTATATAAGATATTATGTATAATATTAATGTAAATGCATCCTAAAATGGCTTCTCATTGGGCTTGACTGTGTGTTGCTAAATGCAAAATTAATTTTTATTTTTTAGTTAATTTTTTGGAGTCAATTCTTGTAATGTTTTAAATCAGGCAGAGTTTCATCAAGTTTGACCTTTCAGTAAGCAGTAAAAGCAGCATTTTCAATAGTATTAAGGCTCATTCACATTGAGATTTTACTAATAAAGGGATGTAATTAACACTAATTTGAGCCAATTAGAACTTTTCCAAGAGTTTTTCCGCCAATCAGAAAATTCCATGAAAAACCTGATTGGCTCAAGTTAGCGCTAGTTTAATCTCGGTATTCGTAAAATCTCATTCTAAGTAAGCTTTTAAACATTTGCTGATGTTATTGCGTTTCAGAGGTTTTATCCCCTAAAATCTCATTGAAGGCATTGTTCCATGGTAAGTATATTTTTACTGAGTGATGAGGGGGGGGGGGTCAAAGCCCAACCCAATTGAAACGTATTTTATACTATAGAATCCTACACGCCAAAGGAGGGGAGAGGGGGTCCAACACGCCAATGATGTCTGATCCCCGTTTTAGAAATTTTGATTGCTTCAAGGTGCAACATGGCTCATCTATTGAATCCTTGAGAAGTTCAAATGATTCTCTGATTGATTCTACTTATTTCCATCTGCTGCAATCTGTTTAATTGGCTTCTTGGCTTTTACAACATGCTAAACACCTTTAAAAATTAACATAAAAAATATCAAAGAAATATTTTTTAGATACACATTATAGTGTGTAAACTCACAAGGATATACGTTCTCAAAGTTAAAATTTCGAAATTTCCTCCTAGGGCTAATTGCAGGTGAGCCTGGAAGATAAAAAACAGAGTGAAATTCACAAATATCACAAATACGGAGTAGAGTTTGAATAGCACATGTCTGTTCTACCTACCTCAGTTCGCAAAAATTTTCATCTAAATCAACTGGACCTTTTAACCAATTAAATAAAAAAAATAAGTTTTTTTAACTGAAAGTGAGGAGCGACATTAAAACTTAAAACGAACAGAAATTATTCCGTACATGAAAGGGGCTGTCCCCTCCTCAACGCCTTGCTCTTTACGCTAAAGTTTGACTCTGTCTTACAACTCTATTTTTTTTAAACAATAAAAAACTTTAGCGTAAAGAACGAGGCGTTGAGGCGTTGATGGGTAGGACTAAACTCGATTAAACTTATATATTTGAAATCAGCATTAAAATTTGATTCTTTTGATGTATCTGTTGGTATCAAAATCCCGTTTTCTAGAGTTTCGGTTACCATTGAGCCGGGTCGCTCCTTACTTACAGTTCGTTACCACGAACTGTTTGATTTTAGCTACAGTGCAGTGAAATAAACTTGAAAGAGTGTTAGAAATTGAAAATACCAAGCCACCCGATACAATCTACAAGAGGCATAGGGAGATTCTCACAATATAGAGAAGTAACAGTAGCACAATAATATGAGAAGTTCACATTTATCTGTATCATGGTTGCAGCGATAGCTGAAACCTAGTAAAGAACGGACCACGAATTGGGACAAAATTCAAACTTAAGTGTGAAGAGCCAGGTGTTGAAGAAGAGCAACCCCTCATATACGAAAGAGTTTCTGTTCGTTTTAAGTTTTAATGTTGCTCCTTACTTTCAGTTGAAAAAACTTGTTTTTTTATTTAATTTCTGATCGTTTTTTAAATAATCCAAGGAAATCTTGCCAACCTCCACTGAGAAATACCCTCCCAACGAAAATATCCTCTAGACAATTCAAACCCGGTGAAAGTTTACCCAGGACAATTACCCTTAACAACGCCACGTGTTAAATTGAGACAGAAAAGACAAAGCAAGACATAAAAAGAGAATTTTGTATTGGAATTCTTAGAAATTCCCCCAGTGTATAATTTCTCCTGACAAGTTCACCCCCTGGAATATCCCTCCACATGGAGAATTCCCCCGTGGAAAAACCCGCAGTAAAAAATTCGTCCCACTTTACCCTAAAATGTATGCATGCCTCCCAATAACAAATTATGTGTGTAAGCAACGGGCAAATTTTATAACTAAAAGACCTTTCCCCTGGGCTGTGAGGGGGCCATATTATATCCAAAGTCATAGTTATTTGGCCTTTCAATTATGATGAACAAAATGACTATCTCAAAATTTTGATCAGACGATTTTGGGGGAAAAGGGGCGGGGAGGGGGCCTAGTTGCCCTTTAATATTTTTGGTCACTTAAAAAGTGCACTAGGACTTTTAATTTCCGTTCAAATGACACCTCTTGCGATATTCTAGGACCACTTATACGATCACCCCTGGGCCAAAAAAAAAAAAAAATAAATAAATAACCACACATCCGTGGTCTTTCTTCTGGAAAAAAAATATACAAAGTTCCACAATTTTGCAGATAGGAGCTTGCAACCTCTACAGTAGGACTTTCTGATACGCTGAATCTGATGGTGTGATTTTCATTAAGAATCTATTACTTTTAGGGGTATTAATCCTCCTTTTTTTTAAAAATGAAGCAAATTTTCTCAGGCTCGTAGCCGCTAATGGGTAAGGCCAAACTTAATGAAGCTTATATATTTGAAATCAGCATAATAAGCCAATTCTATTGATATATCTATTGGTATCAAATTTCTGTTTTTAGAGTTTCGGTTACTATTGAGCCAGATCACTCCTTACTTACAGTTCGTTACCACTAACTGTTTGACAATGAGAATGCCTGATTTACAGTTTTATATGTCTTACGTAGAATTCATTGAAACTGAAATATGTTGCTGCTTGATAGCTATTTACCCTAAGTCTGCTAAATCCTACTAAAATTCGAAATTTATATTTTTGGAGCGTACATGTAATCCATTTTCGTGGCCAATCTTTAGCATACGTTATTGAATACTTCCGGCACAATATGTTTGCATTGTGTGTTTAGAATTTTAATTTATAAAAGGTAAAATATCAATCCACACTGAACTAATATGGAAAAGGACATTTAACGCTATTTGTTTTGAGTTAAACGGCGTGCTAGGTTAGTTGGCGCTATCAACCTTGATGCAAAACAGGGTTAAGTACGTGTTCAATTTTCATGTATTCTAAGTTAAGATGTATGTGCCCCCATTATCAAGCTTTTCAAGTTCAATTAAAATGATCTGTATTATTAATTCTTCTTTTGAGTGTCTATGAAGAAAAACACTTCACAGCGTACACGCATTTTAGCTGTTTCAACAAATAATGTCCTTCGTCTTTCACAGTCTACGAGATTTATGAACAAGATTGGGTTAGTAACGACGATATAGGCTACACTTAATGACATTGTTCAGAAGCCCAAATGATTAAGCCCTTAAAACAAATATTGAAAGAAATTCAAATAGAAAGCGCACAGCTAGTTTGATTTTAATACACCAAGTTGAACAATATCTAGAAATGTTTGGTATTTTCGTATGTCAGCCAAGGGTATATTCAAGATTTTTGTTCGTGGGGGGGGGGGGTTCTTAGTGGTAAAAAAAACTTCAAAAACGCCTTATAATGTTGTATATACATTTTGTTACGTTTTTATGAATCGGAAGACATTTTGGGTGGGGAGAGATCAAACACTGATCCCCTCCCCCCCCTAGACACGGTCTTGTTATGAACATACAAGGTGTGCATTAGTACATTTTATTGTAACACTGGTGTTAAATCAGGAGCTTAAACAGGATGTAAGAGGTCACACTCCGTCCAAATTAACAATATCTCGTTGATTTCTTCCAACTTTAACATTTTTGATCATGTTTCTTTGCAATTAAAAAAATCATCCACAAAAAAAACGGTGCTTTCTATGTATGCGCCTGTGTTCAAGGGAATTATTTTCTTCCATTTTCGTCATTAATCCTTTCTTTTTACCCGTTTGAACCTGTAGGTTCGTGCATTTGTATTTCCGCAGAATTTTAATTATCACCTTAAATTGTTTAACATTTTATTGTTTAACTTTTTATTCACTGTAGCCTCAAAGATACTTAAAAGCAGTTTTTTTTTTTATTTGCGAAAACAAATCATATGAAACGGATAGAACAAACTTTAATCAACATTATCACGCTTTATGATTTTTTTTCTTACATACTATAATTTTTTTAAATTGATTTTTTTCATCACTTTTAATGCAGCAATTAATATCAAAATATCAATGAAGTTTAATATCAAAATAATAACTATAATATCAAAATAATAATTAATATCACATCAAATAATAATAATAATTAATAATAATAATAATGATTAATATCAAAATAATAACTTAGCATTCCAAAGAACAATCTTCTTGTGCAATTAATTTGATATATTTGAAAATTAAATTTCAAAAATTTGAAAATTAAATATTAATTTAAAAATATAAATTTAAAAACATTAACCCTAAAGATGAAAATTTGACGCTGAAAGCTGTAAACGACGTATTTAAACAATGTATCATGCAGGTACTTGCTGTCGGAAGGGTGGGTGAAATATCTCAAATTTTTCTCCTTTTTATTAGAGGTTACATTCTCCACTGTTATATTTTTTTTGGCGTTTTATAGTCCCCCACACACACACACACGAAATAGACGTTTTAGTGCGTACCTATTTATAGGATATATGTCTTCATTTCATTCTTATAAGCGCGTATTGCAGTTTAATTTCACGCAAGTATTCAAATTTATGAGCAAAAATTGTAAAATTGAAAAGTTCATATTTTAATTTCGCAGCATTTATGACAAAACTTATGATAGATATAAATTCCGGAAAAAAACTAAAGATTCATTAGTGATTAAAATATTATAAAATATAACCCTTTGAGTACTGAATTGAGATTTACAGAAGATAAAAATCATTCAAAGGAGTATTCTGGCGTAAAAAAATTGTTGATTCCGAATCTGTCCTCAGAATTGCCCTAGGACAAGAAATGACGAAGATACAGAATGTCCTCTTGTGAGGACGTTCATCCAAGGTGGATTACGGTTTTCTTTCAATTTGAGCATTTTTCTATGAAAACCCTTCAGCAATTTCAAACTCTTCCGAAACAGAATATCAAGTAATTCTTGTTCAGATATGTTTTAACAAAAGCAAAGGAAAAAAATTTCACAAATTTAACTTTGATAAACAAGGAAACGGTTCTTTTTGACTTCCAAACACAGCGGCAAGTCTTTACACTTTATAAATCTCGTGCGAGTCTTTTTCTTGCAGACTCCTGACCATCCTGACGGATAGAAGCTGGGGCAGCTGTGACGTTGGGAGGGTTGGTTCTCTTCACAACAGGAGCACTGGGATCTTCGGAGGACGGACGACCTGGGCGATTTTTCACTGGGGAGAAGCCAAGCTCATAGGCAATCTGACATTGGAAGCGGAGCAATGGCATGGACCTTGTTCCTACTTGGCTGCAGTACCTTCTATACAACAGAAAGAGTTGACAGTCGAAGTGGCGACAAGGTAGTAGAATATTCTCACGTACCATCTCATTGACCGTTTTTGGGTTCTGTGCAAGGCTGTCAACATATCTGACAAATCGATGCCGCCCATATACTTGTTGTATTCTTTGACGATTACAGGACATACCACCTCGATTCGAGTTTTATTTGAGGAGTCCCACCTCAGACAAGTATCCCTGGGCTCGATTACAACAGGTCGATGCTAGAGTGATGGCTTTATTATCGAACCAACGGACTACGGCGACATCGTTGCAAGTCTAGACTCTCCAATAAGTTGCTCCTATTGCTTCTTTTTTCCAGTCCTTCTCGTCGATGAGCGTACAACCTTTGACTCGGTCTTTTTGGAGTGTTGCCAAACAATCGCATCCGGTCAACTTCAAGTGAACGACATGTGGCATGCTAGCGAACCAGTTGTCAAAACACATTTTCAAGCCTTTCGTTGGTGGTAAGTCTTTGATCAACCTTAGCACGACCGAACCACCGAGTCCGAAGTCGCCAGGAGCTACGGTACCACGACCCTTGTACATTTTGAAGTTTTAGACTATCCCACTAGCTCCAGCTCGAGTGAAAACTTTGAATTCCCACTTGTTCGGCTTAGCAGGTAAGTACTGCTTCATGTGTGAACAGCCCTTGAAATGTATGACCTGCTCATCTACACTGTGACGCTCTTCGGGCTCAAGCTGTCACATGGCTTGCAGGATAAATTTGATCATCGGTCTTATCTTGAATAGCCTGTCGTGTTCTGGATCGTACACTGGCTTGCTTGTTGAGTTGTCAACGAAGTGGAGGTTGACAAGAAGGAACTGAAAGCGATCCCGAGACATTTTGATGCTATGTCATCATACTTCAGGTCTCTGTCCCAGTAAAGTTTGTAGCTTGGAAGGCGAAATACCCCTGTGCAGAGGACGATGGACAGAAATACTTTTACTTCAGATGCTGTCACAGGTTTGAAAGAGCGACCAGCGCGAATCAATTTCGAATTACAGTATCTATTTGTTTCAAACGCGATGGTTTCATAAACTTCTTTAGTGAAATAAGAGTTGAAGTAGTCGTAAGGACTGGGCAACGGTTCTGGGGCATATCCGAAGTGAGATTCGTGTGGCACATCGCCATCTAAGTATGGCTCGTAATCCTTATATCTCCATCGATATGGCGCACGACTGTTTGCATCCACTGACTGATCTTCTGACGTCCCCTCCAGCAAGTTACTTTCGAGAAAAGGTGGTGCAGGTCCAGGGATTTCCCTATATTTAGCTACTTCATCAACTAGAGGACTCATCTCTTCGTAAAGCAATTCACTTTCATCCATGTTAGGGAGCCATTCATCTTCGCCGTTTGATTCCTCTGGCTCTTCCAGGTCGGAGACTTTGCCATCTGGCAGCTCAAAAAAAGCTCCACGGTGCGCTGACTGTCGAGCCTCCCCGTTGCCTTCTTCTGAGACATGCGTCTCGTATTCTCGTATTCATCCTAGGGTTGCTACCCCTAGTGATATATCACTAGTTCTAGTAATTTTTTTATGTTGCCTAGTGACTTTTTTTTCTCGCTAGTGAATTATAGTGATTTTTGTTCTAAAACTAATGATTTTTCTCAAATCTAGTGTTTTCACCTTATAGCGCGTAGATTCCTGATTCAATCGAATGAATAATGCAAGAAGTAATTAATAAAAAACGCAAAATTGGTATTCACTACAGTTCCTAATATATTCCAGATTAGCATTTATGCAAATATACCGCCTTTGAAACTTCCGATTTCCCACCATACGACCATATCGGATTTAGAAAGGTAGACCCCAGAGCGCTATCAGCAAGATGATACGCGAACTTACTTAGTTTAAAAATTGTAAAACTGTTTTATAATTCCTATTTCACGACATTTGCTCAGATGAAATTTTTGTCTTCAAATTTATGATTTTTTACTCTCTTTAATCTATCAGTTCCAAATTAGATTTTCATTTGTTAAAACCTTTGAAAGTGGAGTGGATAGTGGATATGAACACACCCTCTACATCTACAGATAGAACAGAAATGGAGTCATGGAAAAATAAGAAGGTTAGTATACATTAAATATAATTTTTTGAATGAAAAAAGAAATTATTGAAAAAGAAAATATAACTCAGTACTTTTTGTAATAAGATTTGTAACATAACTAGATAGGTTAAATCGATTGCAGTTTAGTGATTAAACGCGGTTGGGAGTAAAAAAAAGGGGGGAGTATCTAATCCGAGAGTTGTTTACTCCAGAATTACTCCAGTAATTCTTCAAATTCTCTTATTTGTAACTCTAACACCTAATAAGCGCAGATAACGTCATTTTCTTTGAGTTTTTGGATTCATGTGCTAACATATCAAATAGTTGGAGGCAACGAACTATAAGAAAGGAGGGACACGCCTCAATAGTTACCGAAACTCTAAAAAAATGGAATGTTGATATCAATCGATATATCATCGGATTATTATGCTGATTCCAAATACATAAGATTCATTAAGCTTAGTGCTACCCATAGAAAGCTACGAACCTGCAAAAATTTGCCTGATATTCTTAAAAGGGAGGAAACACCCCTGAAAGCAAAATAATTTGAAATAAAATAACGCCAAGAGAAACAGTGTAACAGAGAACCCTACTGTACAGGTTTCAATCTTCTGTCTGCAAAAACTTTTAATTTGTTTTTTGTTTTTTTGCCAGAAGAAAAATAACGGATGCGTGTCATTTTTTTTCCCCAGGGGTGATCGTATAGAGCCAACAGTCCCAGAACATCGGAAGAGGGCTCATTTAATGGAAACCAAAATTTCTAGTGCCCCTTTTATTTGACAAAAAGATCAGAGGGCTACTAGCCCCCCTCTCACGTCCATCTATTCGCTAAAATTGCTCGACCAAAAGTCTAAGATAGCCACTTGGATTAGTATAGTTGAAAGGTTCAAAACTATACCTTAGGTTTAGCTTGTTTTTGGAGAAAAAATCAGGGTTTTGAATCGACAAGAAAAAAATAAAAAGAAAAAGTAAATATTTCGATTAAATCACCGATAACAAATTTTCAGTGATCGGTTTATAAGCCAAGGGTGCCAATAATTGGCACCCTTTGCTTATAACCTTTTGGGACTCGACAAAAAGCTGATGTCTGGTGTTGCTGTTGGAAATGAACCTGTACAGATTTTGGACTAACGAAAAAAATGAGCCAACAGTCCCAACACCTTCAACGCAGTTTGCCATGACCAAATTTAGTCTATGCGCATGGCAATGAATGCATATTGCTTGTGGCGCTTTCGCTCTCAGTCGCGCTTGAACACCAGAGAAGGGCCCGCTCATCACGCTTGCTCCGTCGTAGCACTGAGCAACAAAATAGTTCCAGTCGAGACCAAGTTTCGCCACTGTGTCGTGAATGAAGCTGACTAAACTCTCAGCATCCAGGCTTTTCATATGGTAGCATCCTATTGGTCTTTCTCGTACTTTTCCCTCGTCGAAGTACCTCAGAAGAATGGCGAGCTGTTCTTTCTTCGAATTATCTTTTGTCTCGTTGACAAGAACAGCAAAGTATTTGGCACGCTTAACTTCTTGCACTATTGTAGACCGAAGCCTAGATCCGATAACTGAAATTAGATCGTTCTGGTATTCGTGGGACGTAAAGGCCGTATCGTCTTTGTAGCTTGTTGAAAAGCGTGGGAGAATACTCGGCGAGAAGATTGCAAGTTTCGACGAAATGTCCTTTGTTTGCTGAATATTCAGTCTCAGTCCCTGTGGCGGTCACTTTTCGCATGCTCTTCTAGAACGCTTGAGGTGTCCTTCCATCTTCTAACGCCGGCCTCGATGAAAGGCCTCGCCCTGTATCTCTGTCCGCGAAGGGTTGACGTGCCGCCAAAGTGTCTGCAGCAGAAACAGAAAACCGAATTTTCCTTAACTGAGTACTCAAGCCAAGGATGCTTTCCATAATACGAAATATTAAATGACCGTCTTAGCTTGCCGTTTGCTGAAACCTGTGCAGGGTACCGTAGCAGCTGTGGTTGACATGGATGGTCGTGGGAGGATCAAGAAATATCAGTAGGACCACTTGAATGATGATGCTCTTCATCTCGAGTCGTAACTAGTCCAGATTGTGCCTCTTGAGCAGTGACAGGCGCAGTGTCTCTTTGAGTCGTTTCGTTTTCTACTAGCTCGGTCTGACCAACCACCACGTCCTTCGAAGGACCCAAAGCGACAGCAATGGATTGTTCGGGTGCTGAGTCAGGCACCTGAAAGATATACCCAAAGGTTAAAAGCCACTCTTGTACTTTGAAGCACTATTAAACTCATTTTCAACATTTAAACAGTTGCTTTTTTTAGTATGTTAAGTCCAAACTGCGTAGCAGTTTCCGCTGTCGGAACAGCAGTTCGGGAAAAATATTGCTAGAACTCCTCCATGGTGTGACAGTTTACTAAAGTATATCGAACTTCGGAAAAAAAACAGGAAATTTCAGCAAAGCCAAAGAGGGCGTTTTTCGGATGATTATACATGCGTTGATCCTTATCTACCCGTAAAGACAATAATAGAAACTTTGGGCTTAATGCAATAGCAACCCAAATCGCAAAAAGCCTTTGCAGTAGTCCTTAAATGAATGATTCGGGTGTCATGACAGATCGCTAATAAGCTAAAGGCGCGTTCGATTTGCTGTAGTTTCAGTTACGTCCTCCTCTGTTGTGGGCTTATTTGCATTTTTTCTGCGACGTTCTCCCATTTAGCCTGAAAAACTACTGATAATGTGACCGCCAAACAGGTTCATAATTTTGGACCAAATGGCGAAACGTGAAGCGTGACTACAGCAAATCGAATGCGGCTTCATATCACCAGTAGGCATTGTAACAAATCGAATGCTATAAGCACTGCCAAACTGTGTGGTTCCATCAATAAAAAAAAAGAAAGAAAAGAAAAAAAACGACAATCTTTGGCTCATGCCCCTCAACCCATGTAGCATTGTTATCCATAAAATTAGCAGTGCTTTGCAGAAGAAAAAAGAACAAAACAACATAGAGGTAATCTTAATCAAACAGTTCGTGGTAACGAACTGTAAGTAAGGAGCGACCCGGCACAATGGTAACCGAAACTCTAGAAAACGGGTTTTTGATACCAATAGATACATCAAAAGAATCAAATTTCAATGATGATTTCAAATATATAACTTTCATCAAGTTTAGTGCTACCCATTAAAAGTTACGCGCCTGAGAAAATTTGGCTGATTTTCATAAAAAGGGGGAAAGACCCCCTAAAATTTATAGAAAATTAATGAAAATCAAACCATCATATTCAGCATATCAGAGAACCCTACTGTAGAGGTTTCAAGCTCCTATCTATAAAAATGTGGAATTTTGCATTTTTTGCCAGAAGAAAGATCACGGATGCGTGTTTATTTGTTTGTTTTTTTTTCCCCAGGGGTGATCGTATCGACCAAGTGGTCCTAGAATATCGTGGGAGGGCTCATTGGAACGGAAATTAAAAGTTCTAGAGCCCTTTTTAAGTGACAAAAAAATGGAGGGCAACTAGGCCCCCTCCCACGCTCATTTTTTCCCAAAGTCACCCGATCAAAACTTTGAGATAGCCATTTTGTTCAGCATGGTCAAAGATATGATAACTATGTCTTTTAGGATGACTTAATCCCTTAAGTCCCCGGGGGGAGGGCTAAAAGTTATGAACTTTACCCAATGTTAATATATAGTATTGGTTATTGGGAAGTATACAGAAGTTTTCAGGAGGTTCTTTTTTCTGGTAGTGGGGGGGGGGTGTTGGTCGGTGGTTATGTTGGAGGATCTGTCCATGAAGGAAGTTTTCATGGGGGAAGGGAAATTGCCGTGAAGGGGGCGCCGGACTTGCCAGCATTATTTATTGGTTATTGGGAAGTATACAGACATTTTCAGGAAGGATTTTTTTCTGGAGGGGGGGCTGGAGGAGGGGGTTACTCGGGAGAATCTTTCCGTGGAGGATGTTTCTTTGGGGTAAGGGACATTTCTATGAAGGGGGCGCCGGATTTCCAAGCATTATTTAAAAAACGATCAGAAATTAACTTAAAAAAAAACAAGTTTTTTCAACTGAAAGTAAGAAGCAACATTAGAACTTAAAACGAACAGAAAATATAACGTATATGAGGGGGTTCTCCCCCAAGTCAATACCTTGCTGTTTACGCTACAGTTTTTGTTAGTACTTTCAAAAGAGCTATCTATTCTAATTAAACGGCCTTTGTGATTCAGGGGTTTGTGAATTAAAATTTTGTTTAACTTTTAACCTAAAGAGCGTGGTATTGACTAAGGGGAGAACCCCCTCATATACGTAATAACATATACGTAATAAAAAAAAAACAATAAAAAACAAGCGATACGACTCAATAGCAATCGAAACTTTTAAAAACGGAATTTTGATGTCAATAAATATATCAAAAGAATGGGTTTATAATGCTGATTCTAAATATATAAATTTTATTAAGTTTAGTATTACTCATCAAAGGCTACGAGCCTGAGAAAATTTACCCGATTTTTTAAAGAGGGGGGAAACATCCCCTACAAGTGAAAGAATTTTAATGAAAATCACACCGTCCGATTCAGCGTATCAGAAAACCCTATTAAATAGGTTTCAAGCTCATATCTTCAAAAATCTGCAACTTTGTATTTTTTGCCAGAAGAAAAATATACGAATATAGAAGTTAGTTACGTAAGTTAATTTGTAAATTACATCATAACCAAATTTAGAGACATCCATTTAGCAAAAGAAAAGTAAAATTCTTATGCAAATTTTGTTTACTTATTCAATGACGGTGAGCCAAAATAAAAGCTGCATTAACTAAAAAACGATCAGAAATTAAATAAAAAAAAAACAAGTTTTTTAAACTGAAAGTAAGGAGCGACATTAAAACGAACAGAAATTATTCCGTATATGAAAGGGGTTGTCCCCTCCTCAACGCCTTGCTATTTACGCTAAAGTTTGACTCTGTCTCACAACTTTATTTTTTAAAACAATAAAAAACTTTCGCGTAAAGAGCGAAGCGTTGAGGAGGGGACAGCCCCTTTCATATACGGAATAATTCTGTTCAGAGAAACTTGCTTTTCTGCTTCTTTCTCCTTCTTCGATGCTGCCAATTTACGCTTTTGAGCTCCTGACAAACTCATGAATTCTCAATGGCTCTTTAGCTGCTGATATTAAATAGTAAACTGGCGAACCGGGCGAATAATACATGGGTTATATATGGATGGTCTTACGGTTTTAAACAAATTCATTCATTTAAACTGATCTTTATAATTTCCCGAATTTCCTTTTTGCCGCTCCCGACAAAGATTCCGCTCCTGACAGAGATTCCGCTCCCGACAAAGATGCCGCTTCTAAAAACAATTGCACCCTTCCATTCTATAAGACATTATAGGATTACAATTTAACGGAATCAAAACCAAAATACTTGGCCGGCACGAAAACTTAAGCCTCCAAAAATAAGTAGATAGTAAGTAGATAAGTAGATTTAATATTTGGAAGTAGAATAGTCCAAAAATAAGTATTCTACTACCAAAATAAGAACGATGTTGAATCAATAAAATCATAAACTGATCTGTCACTTCAACCCTTGCACGACCCAGTTGCACTATTAATCTCACTATTATCTAAGTTAATCTACATATAAGTGTAGCAGTTTCAAAATTTTGACTAATTGCTAATTGTAATTTTGTTCCTGTATATTTTGTAAAAGAAAAAAACTACCTTTTCGGGAGGAAGCTTGGGCCCCCCAGAAAAATTAGGGTGGGCAATGGCCCACCCCTGCCCCCCCAAATGGCACCCCTGTGCCAATTTGGGAAAATACATGGAGGAAGCAAGTATTTTGTTCTATTCTCTACATAAAGATTTAAAAGACACTTTTCAAAGTTCCAAGGGTATTTTTTGCTTGGGAAACAAAAAAACATCAATCCAAAGCTATTTTTCCAGGTCTAGGGGGGTAATTTTACCCCTTACTATCAAGGGCACCGTCAGAAAATTTCCCAGGGGAGCAAACGTCAAAATATTAGTGGTGGCTGGATGACAGGGAATATATTTCAGGATTTTTTTTTTTTTTTTTTTTTTTAGTAGGAATAAGTTTATTTTTTAATACTTTTAGGAAAAGACTCTCAAATAAAAAGAGCAATTAAATTGCATGCAAAATGAAACAAAATACCCCCCCCCCCTCTCAAAAAAGCAAGCGATCTTATTGAAAATCTTTTTATTAGCTCCTATCTCCTATCCTTCAAGCTCCTATCTTCCAAATGTGGAATTTCGCTTTTTTTTCAGAAGGAACATCGTCGATGCATGTTTATTTGTTTTGTTGGGTGATTTTATCAAACTGAAGGTCCAAGATAATTGGGAGGGAGCCCAGTCAAAAGTAAATTTAAAGCTCTTTTTTAAGTGGCCATAAAGATTGGACCAGGGAAAAATCCTGTTTTCTTGCCGTTTTAGGGCACAAAACTACGACTTTACCACAAAGAGAATGAATTTGTAATCAATTTAAAATTCTGAAAAGCTAATTGATTTAAAAGTACGAATAACTGTATTTTAGGCTTTCCAGTTGTAAAAGAAGTAATGTCACACAGTGGCAGCACTTCTCTATACAGCTAAAATGTTACATTCCGATTGCTCCCAGCACATAGGTGGAAATAGCAAGGCAGGTCATCATCAGCCCCGCCAGGAAATTTCTTTGGGGTGGCAAATACTGCAAGGAACTTAGTTTTCAGTAATTTTAAATGGATTTATTTTCTTTTTCTGTTTATATGAAGTATTTCAATGTATTTAAACAAATGTATCTAATGTAGTTATCGACAAGGAAATCTTATTGCAGAGGTTGTGATGGATTCAGTTATGTAGAAGATCAAAAGTATCACAGAATTTCCATCCATTAAAACAATAATACTCCTTTTTATCCAACCAAAATTCGTTTATAGTAATATTAACAAGGACTTTTTACTCAAATTACTTTTCATCACCAATTTTTAAGTATATTCAAATTTTATCAAAATTTAAATTGAAAATTTAGACGTAGGACGGTAGACTAGTGCACGTACAATTATTGATTTACATATTCTAAAAGCAATTAACCAGGGATTTAAGGGGCAAGTACCTTAAGCTATGTCTTGGTTAGGCCTGGGAATGATTTGGAAAAACAATCAGAAATTAAATAAAAAATGAGCTTTTCAACTGAAAGCAAGGAGCAGACTTGAAACCTATTTGAAGAGATTATTCTTTATATGAAGGGGGATGTCTCCTCTTTAGCTCCTTACTCTTTACTTTGAAGTTTAGCTTTTTTCCAAATTTTTTCAGAAAATTTGCAACTGGAAAGATAAGATTTTTCAAAGCACTAAAAATACTTTTGTTTAATGAGCAAGGTGTTGAGAAGGGGACAGTCTCGCTTATATACAGAGTAATTTGTATTTGTTTTAAGTTTTAAACTTGCTCCTTACTTTAGTTGAAAACCCTTTTCTATTTGTTTGACTACATTTCATGAAACTGTAAGTTTTCTGAATGCAGTACTTTTGGTACCGCAGAAAAAAGATCAATATTTCAATGATCTCTGTTTGAATTTTGAGGGGTAATCAAACAATTCATGGTAATGAACTGTAAGTATGGAGCGACCCGGCTCAATAGTAACCAAAACTCCAAAAAAACGGAACTTTGATACCAATTGATATATGAAAAGAAATTGGCTTATTATGCTGATTCCAAATATATAAGCTTCATTAAGTTTAGTTATACCCATCAAAAACTACGAGCCTGAGTAGAAAGGGGTCAGGAGGTCCGACCCCTCATCCCTACTGCCATCTACAATTTAGTTTAACGTTGACAGTACATAATTTATGGTTTTTCTCACTTGAAAAAACAGGATTTTTCTCACTTTTATGGATGTTTCTTGGATGGTTATGAGTGTCGGTCAATTTATTTGTTGTTTTCTATGGATGTCAACAGCAATTTATGTCTGTTCTTATGTTTTTTGTCAGTGAGAATGAAAAAACAGGATTTTTCTCACTTGAAAAAACAGGATTTTTCTCACATTGATGGATGTTTCTTGGACGGTTATGACTGTTAGTCAATTTATTTGTTGTTTTTCATGGATGTCAACAGCAATTTATGTCTGTTTTATAGTTTTTGTCACTGAGAATGAAAAAACAGGATTTTTTTCACTTTGATGGATTTTCAAGGAGAATTGTCTCTGGGCGAAGTTTATTAATGTCTTTGGTGTTCGTCCAGGAGAATTGTTTCCAGGCAAAGTTTATTAATGTCTGACGGATGATGTCAAGGTTAATTGATTTGTTGGTGTTCATCCAGGAGAATTATCTCCGGGCGAATGTTTTGATCTTAGAGTTGAAGAGATTAACGCGGGAAAGGGTTTCCTAGAAATTTCAAATGTGACAGCGCAGGGATGTCAAAACAAAAGGAACACGGAGAAATTACGTTTAGAGATTATTTGGGCAAAACTGTTTTGAGACATTTTAGAAGATGATTTAAGCGAAACCGTTTGAGGCATTTTAGAAGATGATTTTAGAAGATGATTTAGAAGAATATTTGAGGGTGAAACTCTGTGGTCGTTATAATACACAAGTTCTATTTGAACAGTGTTGTGAGGTCCTCTACCCCTAGCCCCAAAGGGCTCCGATCCCCCTAACCCAACCCCAAAGGAAGCCCCCGGCCCCCAAAGGTCCCCCGGGCTCCCAAAGGACCACCCGCCCCCCCCCCCCCCAAGGCCCCCGGACCCCCGAAGAGCCCCCTCCCCATTTTTGTAATACTTTTTTTGTGCACTTGAGACACAAAAGGGCCCCAACTTTTCAAAAGGCTTTATTATATCTTTTCAGAACAAGTTCCTTTCTTAATGTCACTCCTAAACCCATTTTACAAGTTGAAGTACCCATCCTTTTCACCCACAACTTTACTTTACAGCTTTTTGAATGCCCCAACACCAAGCAGTACTTTTCAAAAGGCATTTCAGAACAAGTTCTTTTCTTAATGTCCCTCCTAAACCCATTTTACAAGTTGAAGTACCCATCCTTTCCCCATAACTTTACTTTACGACTTTTTGCACACCCCAACATCAAGCAATACTTTTCAAAGGCATTTCAGAACAAGTTCTTTTCTTAATGTCCTTCCTAAACCAATTTTACAAGTTAAAGTACTTATCTTTTCCCCCACAACTTTACTTTATGACTTTTTTGCATACCCCAACATCAAGCAATACTTTTCAAAGGTTTTATTATATCTTTTCAGAACAAGTTCTTTACTTAATGTCCTTCCTAAACCAATTTTACAAGTTGAAGTACTTATCTTTTCCCCCGCAACTTTACTATAAGGCTTTTTGAATACCCCAACATCAAGCAATACTTTTCAAAAGGCTTTATTATATCTTTTCAGAACAAGTTCTCTACGTAATTTTCTTCCTAAACCCATTTTACAAGTTGAAGTACTTATCTTTTCCCCCACAACTTCACTTTACGACTTTTTTGCACACCCAAACATCAAGCAATACTTTCCAAAAGGCTTTATTATCTTTTCAGAACACGTTTTTTTCTTAATGTCCTTCCTAAACCAATTTTACAAGTTGAAGTAGTTATCTTTTTCACCAAAACTTTACTTTATGACTTTTTTGCACACCCCAAGATCAAGCAATACTTTTCAAAAGGCTTTATTATATCTTTTCAGAACAAGTTCTTTTCTTAATATCCTTCTTAAACCAATTTTACAAATTCTAAGTTTTTCCTTAGTAGATAGAAAAAGCTATATCATAGTTGTGAATATTTTTTTCGAAAGATAAGCAGTTCAATTTCAATTTTAAATTTTCTCAATGAAGTGAAGAAAAGTTCAAGTTCTCTTCTGAATTTTCTCAATGAAAAAGAAATTAGTTAGTAATCAATTCTATTTTTCCAAATAAAATAAAAATTTTCCACTTCGGTTCAGATTTTTCTCAAAGGGATGAAAAAATTTAAAATACTGTTCCAAATTTTTCATAGAAGATAGAAAAGTTCAAGTTCTCTTCTGAATTTTACCAAAGAACACAATTCAATTCTAATTTCTCCAGAGAAAATAAAAATCTTCCACTTCAGTTTTAAGTTCATCAAAGACATAAAGAACTTTAAAGTTCTATGCTAAATTTTTCTGTAGTAGATAGAAAAAGCTATACCATAGTTGGGAATATTTTCCCGGGAGATAAAAAGTTCTAGTTCAATTTTCAATTTTCTCAACGAAGTCAAGGAAAGTTCAAGTTCTATTCTGAATTTTCTCAATGAAAAAGAAATTAGTTATTGATCATTTCTATTTTTCCAAATAATATAAAAATTTTCCACTTCAGTTCAGATCTATCTCAAAGAGATGAAAAATTTGAAATACTCTTCCAAATTTTTCACAGAAGATAAAAAAGTTCATTCTTCTGAATTTTCTCAATGAAAAAGAAATTAGCTATTGGTCAATTCTATTTTTCCAAATAATATAAAAATTTTTCACTTCGGATCAGATTTTTCTCAAAGAGATGAAAAAATTTTAAATACTGTTCCAAATTTTTCATGGAAGATAGAAAAGTTCAAGTTCTCTTCTGAATTTTACCAAAGAACACACTTCAATTGTAATTTCTCCAGGGAAAATAAAAATCTTCCATTTCAGTTTTAAGTTCACCAAAGACATAAAGAAATTTAAAGTTATATTCTAAATTTTTCCGTAGTAGATAGAAAAAGCTATATCATAGTTGTGAATATTTTCCCGGGAGATAAAAAGTTCTAGTTCAATTTTTAATTTTCTCAACGAAGTGAAGAAAAGTTCAAGTTCTATTCTGAATTTTCTCAATGAAAAAGAAATTAGTTATTGATCATTTC
Organism: Artemia sinica; assembly: GCA_027921565.1. Taxonomy (NCBI): domain Eukaryota; kingdom Metazoa; phylum Arthropoda; class Branchiopoda; order Anostraca; family Artemiidae; genus Artemia; species Artemia sinica. The sequence goes on along the minus strand of CM051264.1, from coordinate 57,899,284 downwards.
TATTTGTCCAAATAATATAAAAATTTTCTACTTTAGTTCAGATCTGTCTCGAAGAGATGAAAAATTTAAAATACTGTTCCAAATTTTTCACACAAGATAAAAAAGTTCAAGTTCTCTTCTGAATTTTACCAAAAAACACAATTCAATTCTAATTTCTCCAGAGAAAACAAAAATCTTCCACTTCAGTTCTCTATTTCACAAAGACATAAAGAAATTTAAAGTTCAATTCTAAATTTTTCTGTGGAAGATAGAAAAAGTAATACCATACGTGTGAATATTTTCCCGGAAGATAAAACGTTCTAGTTCAATTTAAAATTTTCTCAACGAAGTAAAGAAAAGTTCAAGTTCTCTTCTGAATTTTACCAAAGAACGCACTTCAATTCTAATTTCTCCAGGGAAAATAAAAATCTTCCACTTCAGTTTTAAGTTCCCCAAAGACATAAAGAAATTTGAAGTTATATTCTAAATTTTTTCCGTAGTAAATAGAAAAAGCTATACCATAGTTGTGAATATTTTCCCGGAAGATAAAAAGTTCTAGTTCAATTTTTAATTTTCTCAATGAAGTGAAGAAAAGATAAAAAGTTCAAGTTCCCTTCTGAATTTTACCAAAGAACACAATTCAATTCTAATTTCTCCAGAGAAAATAAAAATCTTCCACTTCAGTTCTTTATTTCACAAAGACATAAAGAAATTTAAAGTTCAATTCTAAATTTTTCGGTGTAAGATAGAAAAAGTAATACAATACTTGTGAATATTTTACCGGAAGATAAAAAGTTCTAGTTCAATTTAAAATTTTCTCAACGAAGTGAAGAAAAGATAAAAAGTTCAAGTTCTCTTCTGAATTTTACCAAAGAAGACACTTCAATTCTAATTTCTCCAGAGAAAATAAAAATCTTCCACTTCAGTTTTAAGTTCCCCAAAGATATAAAGAAATTTAAAGTTCTATTCTAAATTTTTCCGTAGTAAATAGAAAAAGCTATACCATAGTTGTGAATGTTTTCCGGGAAGAAAAAAGTTCTAGTTCAATTTTTAATTTTCTCAACAAAGTGAAGAAAAGTTCAAGTTCTATTCTGAATTTTCTCAATGAAAAAGAAATTAGTTATTGATCATTTCTTTTTTTCCAAATAATATAAAAATTTTCCACTTTAGTTCAGATCTGTCTCGAAGAGATGAAAAATTTAAAATACTATTCCAAATTTTTCACAGAAGCTAAAAAAGTTCAAGTTCTCTTCTGAATTTTACCAAAGAACACAATTCAATTCTAATTTCTCCAGAGAAAACAAAAATCTTCCACTTCAGTTCTCTATTTCACAAAGACATAAAGAAATTTAAAGTTCAATTCTAATTTTTTCTGTGGAAGATAGAAAAAGTAATACCATACTTGTGAATTTTTTCACGGAAGATAAAAAGTTCTAGTTCAATTTTAAATTTTCTCAACGAAGTGAAGAAAAGCTCAAGTTCTCTTCTGAATTTTCTCAATGAAAAAGAAATAAGTTATTGATCTTTTCTATTTTTCAAAATAATCTAAAAATTTTCCACTTCAGTTCAGATCTGTGTCAAAGGTATGATAATTTTTTAAAACTGCTCCAAATTTTTCATAGAAGATAGAAAAGTTCAAGTTCTCTTCTGAATTTTACCAAAGAACAAACTTCAATTCTAATTTCTCCAGAGAAAATAAAAATCTTAAACTTCTGTTTTAAGTTCCCCAAAGACATAAAGAAATTTAAAGTTATATTCTAAATTTTTCCGTAGTAGATAGAAAAAGCTATACCATAGTTCTGAATATTTTCCCTGAAGATAAAAAGTTCTAGTTCAATTTTTAATTTTCTCAACGAAGTGAAGAAAAGTCCAAGTTCTGTTCTGAATTTTCTCAATGAAAAAGAAATTAGTTATTGATCAATTCTATTTTTCCAAATAATATCAAAATTTTCCACTTCAGTTCAGATCTGTCTCAAAGAGATGAAAAATTTAAAATACTGTTCCAATTTTGTCACAGAATATAAAAAAGTTCAAGTTCTCTTCTGAATTTTACCAAAGAACACAATTCAATTCTAATTTCTCCAGAGAAAATAAAAATCTTCCCCTTCATTTCTTTATTTCACAAAGTCATAAAGAAATTTAAAGTTATATTCTAAATTTTTCGGTGGAAGATAGAGAAAGTAATATCATAGTTGTGAATATTTTCCCAGGAGATAAAAAGTTCTACTTCAATTTTAAATTTTCTCAACGAAGTGAAGAAAAGTTCAACTTCTCTTGTGAATTTTCTCTATGGAAAAGAAATAAGTTATTGATTAACTCTATTTTTCAAGGGAAAATAAAAACTTTCCACTTCAGTTCTTTATTTCACAAAGACATAAAGAAATTTAAAGTTCTACTCTAAATTTTTAGATGGAAGATAGAAAAAGTAATACTATGATTGTGATTATTTTCCATGAAGGTCAAAAGTTTCACTTTATATCTAATTTTTCTTAAATTCAGTTCCGATTTTTTCTCAAAGAGATGAAAAATTTAAAGTTCTGTTCCAAACCTTTCATAGAAGATAGAAAAAGTTATACATTGATTGTGAATATTCGACATGAAGATAAGGAGCTCCACTTTAATTCTGAGTTTTCTCGAAGAAGTAAAAAATATGCTCAAGTTCTCTTCTGAATTTTCTTAAAGAAGAGAAAAAAGTTAGCTCAATTCTGAATTTTACCATTGAAAATGAAAAAACCTTCCACTTTAGTTCTTAATTTCTCAAAGACATAAAAAATTTAAAGTTCAGTTCTAAATTTTTCTGTAGAAGATAGGAAAAGTTATACTATGATTGTGATTATTTTCCAGTGAAGATAAAAAGTTTCACTTTAATTCTAATTTTCTTAAATTCAGTTCCGATTTTTCTCAAAGAGATGAAAAATTTAAAGTTCTGTTCCAAATTTTTCATAGAAGATAGAAAAAGTTATACATTGATTGTGAATATTCGACATGAAGATAAGGAGCTCCAATTTAATTCTGAGTTTTCTCGAAGAAGTGCAAAATGTTCAAGTTCTCTTCTGAATTTTCTTAAAGAAGAGAAAAAATTTAGCTCAATTCTGAATTTTACCAATGAAAATGAAAAAAAGCTTCCACTTCAGTTCTTAATTTCTCAAAGACATAAAAAATTTAAAGTTCAGTTCTAAATTTTTCCGTAGAAGATAGGAAAAGTTATACTATGATTGTGATTATTTTCCAGTGAAGATAAAAAGTTTCACTTTAATTCTAAATTTTCTTAAATTCAGTTCCGATTTTTCTCATAGAGATGAAAAAATTTAAAGTTCTGTTCCAAATTTTTCTTGGAAGATAGAAAAAGTTATACATTGATCGTGAATATTCACCATGAAGATAAAAAACAATAGGTTAGGTTAGGTATAAATAAATATTAATAAATAAATAGAAACATTTCTACATGTTTAAGTTAGGTTAGGTTAGGTTAACTCATCATGAGCGCTCATGATAAGTTAATCTAACCTTTTCCGGCGAGTATGGTTAGGTTAGGCTAGATTAAGTTAGGTTAGATTAGGTTAGGTTACGTTAGGTTAGCCTACGTACGCTTCACTTAGGTTAGGTTATGTTAGGTGAGAGACAGGCAAAAAGTTAGGTGTATGATTAGGTTAGGTTATATTAGATTAAGTTAGGTTAGGTTAAGTTAGGTTAAGTTACGTACGCGCGCGTACGTAGGCTAACCGAGCCTAACCTAACTTAACCTAAACTAACTTAATCTAACCTAACCTAACCTAATCATACACCTAACTTTTTGCCTGTCTCTCACCTAACCTAACCTAAGTGAAGCGTACGTAGGCTAACCTAACCTAACTTAACCTAACCTAATCTAACCTAACTTAATCTAGCCTAACCTAACCATACTCGCCGGAAAAGGTTAGGTTAATTTATCATGAGCGCTCATGATAAGTTAACCTAACCTAACCTAACTTAAACATGTAGAAATGTTTCTATTTATTTATTAATATTTATTTATACCTAACCTAACCTATTGTTTTGGAGGTTAGATGAACGAGTTTGAACGATTGTCTTTAATAATAGACAATCGAAATCCTATACGAAATTTCTTTTTATGTCTTGCTTTTTATTTACCGATTCAGTTTTAGGCGTGGAGAGGTTAAGGGTAATTTTCCAGGGTTTATTTATGCCAGGATTTAATTGCCGAGAGGATATTTATGCTGGGAGCGGGATTTTTCCGTGAAGGTGGAGCGAGGTGTCCTGGCGTTATTTAAAAAAAGATCAGAAATTAAATTAAAAACAAGTTTTTTCAACTGAAAGTAAGGAGCGACATTAAAACTTAAAACGAACAGAAATTATTACGTAAATGAGGGGGGTTGCCCCCTCCTAAACCCCTCGTTCTTTACGCTAAAGTTTAAATTTTGTGTCAATTCTTTAAAAACAACTCTTGAAACACAAGTGTCGTTTAATTAGAACAATAAGTAACTTTTTTTTAAATGCCGAAAAAACTCTAGGGTGAAGAGTGAAGTATTGAGGAGGGGGGAAACCCCCCTCATATACGCAAGAATTTCTGTTAGTTTTGTTTTAATGTTGCTCCTTACTTTCAGCCGTAAATTTTGTTTTTATTTAATAAAGCTTACAGCCATTTTTCTAAAGGCAATGAAAAAAGTATGTCAATTAAAGTAAAAGTATATAAAAATCGAAAAAACAATTAATTAAAAAAATACAAAAAAACAATAGCCTATTTACAAAAACTAAGATTTGAACGCCCAGCATTCAGTTCTGCTGAGCAATGCCGAACCGTTGGGCGGATATCAGAGGCAACGCTATAGCGTTGCCTATAGTAAGTAAAGGCCATGCGGCTCCAATGTTTTATTATTATTTACTTTTTTTTCACAGAGGCACTTCATATGGAAGGGGTCGTCGTAGAAACTTCAAAGGGGGGTCGTTCGACTGGAAATCGAGAGTTCTAGTGCCCTTTTTAAGAGTCGAAAGTGCTTAGACTACAACTAGCCCCCCTCCCCCCCCCCCACCACGCCCATAATTCCCCCAAACACATCCAATCAAAATTTTGAGATAGTCATTATGTTCAGCGTAGTCGATTTTCAGAGAGAAAATATGTTTTTGAGGAGGACACTGCACCACAACCCTCAGGGCAAGGGTTTTAAGTTATGCCCTAGGGGCATATAAGGTTTTTATAGAAGGCGTTGTCGTAGAAACTTTAAAAAAGGCTCATTCGATTGGAAATTCAAAGGGCTAGTGCCCATTTTTATAGTTGAAAGTGATTAGAGGGCAACTATCCCCCCCCCCCTACACGCCCATCATTTATCCAAACACATCCAATCAAGATTTTGAGATAGCCATTTTGTTCAGCGTAGTCGATTTCCAGATAGAAAGTATGTTTTTGAGGAGGAGACTCCCCCACAACCCTCAGGGGAAGGGTTTTAAGTTTTGACCTTGGGGCATATAAGGTTTTTATAGAAGGCGTTGTCGTAGAAACTTTAAAAAAGGCTCATTCGATTGGAAATTCAAAGGGCTAGTGCCCATTTTTATAGTTGAAAGTGATTAGAGGGCAACTAACTCCCCTCTCAGGCCCACCTTTTCCCCAAACACATCCAATTAAAATTTTGAGATAGCCATTTTATTAAACGTAGTTTTAAGTTCTGGAAATTATGTCTTTGAGGATGACAACTCCCCCACAGCCCTCAGGGCAAGGGTTGTAAGTTTTGCCGTGGGGGCATATAAGGTTTTGTATAGACAAAGCTGTCATAGAAATTCAGAAAGAGCTTGGAAATTTAAATGGCTAGTTCCCTTTTAATAGTCAAAAGTGATTCTAAGGCAACTGACACCCTTTCCACGCCCACAATTTCCCAAAACACATCCAATCAAAATTTTGATATAGCCATTTTGTTCAACGTAGTTGAAATTTCTGGAAATTATATGTTTGAGCAGGACATTCCCCCCACAGTCTTCAGGGGCAAGGGTTGTGAGTTATGCCCTGGGGGCATATATGGTTCTTATGGAAGGAATGCTCGTATAAACTTCAGAGAGGGCTCAATTAATTGGAAATTGAAAGTTCTAGTTCACTTTTTGAGCGCCAAAAGATATTGGAGGGTAACCAGCCCCCCCCCCCAAAAAAACCCTTTTTTCCCAAATGCATCCATTAAAAATTTTAAGATAGTAATTTTGTTAAAAATAGTTCAAAGATCATATAACAAAAATTCCGGTGTCGACACAACCCACCAGGGCCCGGAGGCAGGCATTGTAAATTATGGCCTGGGGGCATATAGGGGTCTTATGGAAGGGATGCTCGCATTAACTTCAAAGAGGGATCATTTGATTGGAAATTGAAAGTTCTAATTCACTTTTTAAGAGTCAAAATAGATTGGAGGGCACCTAGCCCCCCCCCCCCCCCTCCACGCCCTTTTTTCCTCAAACCCATCCGATAAGAACTTTGAGATAGCTTTTTTTAAAATAGTTCAAAGAGCATATAACAAAACTCAGGGGTCAACATAACCCCCCAGGGCCCGAGGAATATATGGTTCTTATGCCCTGGGGAAATATATGGTTCTTATTGAAGGGATGCTCGTAAAAAAAAATCAGAGATGGCTCATTTGATTGGAAATTGAAAGTGCTAGTTACGTTTTTTTAGAGTCAAAAGAGATTGGAGGGAAACTGCCCCCCCCCCCTCCCACGCCCCTTTTTCCCCAAATGCATCCAATAAAAATTTTGAGATAGCCATTAAGTTAAAAAATTCTCAAAAGTCAGACAACAAAACTCAGGTGTCGTCACAACCCCCCAGGGCCCAGGGGCAGGCGTTGTAAGTTAGGCCCTGGGGCATATATTGTTCGTATGAAAGGGACTCTCGTATAAACTTCAGAGAGGGTTCATTTGATTGGATATTGAAAGTTTGAGCTCACTTTTTAATTGTCAAAAGAGATACGAGGGAAGCTACCCCCCCCACGCCTTCTTTTTCAAATCCCATCTGATAAAAATTTTGAGATAGACTTATTGTTTAAAAGAAATAGTTCAAAGGTCGGATAAGAAAAAATCCAGTGTCAATACAACCCCCCAGGGCACAGGGGAAGGCGTTCTAAGTTATACCCTAATGTATGGTTCTTATGAAAGGGTTGCTCGTATAAACTTCATAGAGGGCTTATTTGGTTGGAAATTGAAAGTTCTAGTTCACTTTTTAAGAGTCAAGAGAGTTAAACTAGCCCCCCCCCCACACGCTCTTTTTCCCCAAACCCGTCCGCTATTAATTTTGAGATAGCCAGTGTTTTGGAAATTTTTCAAAAATTATATAACAAAAACGTCCTCCAGAGCCCGGAGGATAGGCGTTGTAAGTGCTGTCCTGGGGGTGTATATGGTTCTTATGAAAGGGATGCTCGTATAAACTTCAGAGGGGGCTCATTTGATTGGAAACTGAAAGTTCTCTTTCAAATTGTAAGAGTCAAAGATATCCGAGGGCAACAAGCCCCCCCCCCCTCACACATCCTTTTTTCCCCAATATTTTATAACAGCCATTTCAATTAAAAATAGTTCAAAGGTCAGATAAGAAAAATTCCTGTGTCAACGGAACCCGCCAGGGCCCGGAGGCAGGCGTTATGAGTAATGTTCTAGGGGCATATATAGTTCTTATGGAAGGGATGCTCGTATAAATTTCGGAGACGGCTCATTTGATTTGAAATTGAAAGCTCTTGTTCACCTTTTAAGAGTCAAAAGAGATCGGAGGGCAACTAGCCCCACCCCTTCCTCCACGCCCTAAATGCATCAGATAAAAATTTTGAGATAGACATTTTGTTAAAAATAGTTCAAAGTTCTGATAACAAAAAAACTCCGGTGTTGACACAGCCTCCCAGGGCCTGGAGGTAGGTGTTGTAAGTAATGCTCTGGGGCATATATGGTTTTTATGGAAGGGATGCTCGTATAAAATTCCAAGATGGCTCATTTGATTGAAAATTGATAGTTGTAATTCACTGTTTAAGAGTCAAAAGTGATTGGAGGGCAGCTAGCCTCCCCCCGCACTCCATTTATTTTTTTCCCAAAGGCACTTCATGTAGAAGGGGTCGTCGTATAAACATCAAAGGGGCTCCTTCGATTGAAAATCGAGAGTTCTAGTGCTTTTTTTAAGAGTCAAAAGTAATCAGAGGGCAACAACCTTTTTTCCCAAATACATCTGATAAAAAATTTGAGGTAGCCATTTTGTTAAAAATAGTTCAAAGATCGTATAATAAAAACTCCTTTACGTATGGTCATTTCGTTAAAAATATTTCAAAGATCAGATAAGAAAAACTCCTGTGTCAACACCCCCCCCCTCCCAAGGCCGGGGTAGGCGTTGTAAGTATTGCTCTGGGGGCATATATGGTTCTTATGGAAGGTATGCTCGTATAAATTTCAGAGAGGGTTAATTTGAATGGAAATTAAAAGTTGTTGTTCATTTTCTCAGAGTGAAAAAAGATCAGACGGCAACTAGCCCCTCCCGCCCTCCACGCCTTTGGGTGTATCGGATGGATAAACCCATCCGATAAAAATTTCAGTTGAACATTTTGTTAAAAATTGTTCAGCCATCAGATATTAAAACTCCAGGGTCGACACAGCCCCCCAGGGCCCAGGGATAGGCGTTGTAAGGTATACTCTGGGGATATATATGGTTATAGAAGTGACACTCGTATAAAAATCAGAGAGGGCTCATTTGATTGAAAATAGAAAGTTCTAGTTCACTTTTAAAGAGTCAAAAGAGACCGATGCTTAATCTAGTCCCCTCACGCCCTTTTTTCCCCAAACCCATCCGATAAAAATTTTGAGACAGCAAATTTGTTAAAAATAGTTCAAACCTCAGATAATAAAAACTCCGAGGTTGACGCAAACCCATTTTTTTACTTTGATATTGTTACTTTGATATCAGTTTTGTTTCTTTGATGAATAATAGGTTGTTTTTTTTTTAAGTTTGATTTTGAAATAAGGAATTTTTAAAAACTTGAAAAGCTCAGCAGATACAAATACCTTTTAAAATTCAAACTCAAAATGACCAGAAATTACTATTAAAGAATAAATGAAACCCAAAACAAACAGAAATTAAATAAACAATCATAGCAAAAACATACAACAAGTAATAATATAAATGAATAAATAGATCTTAAGCGAATAATGCTTAGATTGAATGTGAATATCAATCTTAAAACTAAAAAAAATATTTTCCTATTGAAGTCTTAATGAAACTTAAAACGAACAGAAATTAAATAAACAATCAATGCAAACAAACATACAATAGATATTAATTTAAATTAATAAATAAATCTTAAAACGAGTGAAACTTAAATTGAATATGCCAATCAGGCTTGAAACGAACAAAAATAACCACAAACAAGAGTTTGAGTATGACCTCCTTCTCTCACTGTAAAAGTCTAAAACCTACTGCGTCATTGGCGCTTTACTGAAAACTATATGCGTCTTGAACAGTCTTGGAAAGCATAAACAACATCAAATTGAATATTTGATGTATATATATTAATTGTTGAAAGATCCATCAGTTGAAGAATTGATTTCACTGTAATTGTATTTTTATGTTCAATACTGTAAGAACTGGAAAAGAAAATATTTGTAAAATAATTCCGTTTTCAGTTAAGCGCCAATGACGCAGTAGGCTTTTGGCTTTTATTTACAGTTAGGAAAGGAGGCAGTATCAAAACACTTGTTTGTAGGGAAACTATATTCGTCTTTAACAACTTTAAAAATAGCTAATAAATTAAGCTGAATATTTGATGCATAATGATATTAATTGCTGAAAGCTCATCAGTTCAAAATGTTACTATAATTTTAATGTTTATTTTCAATATTAAGTACAAAAGAAAATATTTGTCATAAAATTGGTTTTCAGTAAAGCGCCAATGACGCAGTAGGTTTTAGACTTTTACAGTGAGAGAAGGAGGTCATACCCAAACTCTTATTTGTGGTGATTTTTGTTCGTTTCAAGCTTGACTTGCATATTCAATTCAAATTTTACTCGTTTTAAGATTTATTTATTAATTTACATTAATATATATTGTATGTTTGTTTGCATTGATTGTTTATTTAATTTCTGTTCGTTTTAAGTTTCATTTATACTTCAATAGGAAAATACTTTTTTTCGTTTTAAGCTTGATATTCCTATTCAACCTAAGCATTACTCGCTTAAGATCTATTTATTCATTTATATTATTACTTGTAGTATGTTTTTGCTATGATTGTTTATTTAATTTCTGCTCGTTTTGGGTTTCATTTAATTATTCTTTAATAGTAATTTCTGGTCGTTTCGAGTTTGAATTTTAAAAGGTATTTGTATCTGCTGAGCTTAAGTTTAAAATGGCCTTTACTTTTCTTTGAAAAACTTATTTCTCGGAAAGTTTTTTAATTAACTTTTTAACAATATCGACAGCTTTGAACTTGTTTATCAAACACCAAATATTTAGTGCCTTTAGACTCAACTGTTTATAAAAAGTACCACAAAATCAAAGTAGTTTGTTCGAAGTAAAACACTAAAACTAAGATTAAGGAATTAAAATATATGTTTTTAATTCAATTATTTTTAGTTTAATTTTCAATACCCAAAACCAATTTATTTGACACCTTTATACTTCATAACTGTAAAAAATTAAGCCTTTCCAAAGCTACAACTAGATAAATACAATCACTCCTGGTAAAATAGATACATGATAGTAAAACACAAAAAATGTATCGTACAAAAATTCCCAGCATTCCGCTCAGGGAAACATTTCTGATAATAGTGGCTTTATATAGCAGCTCATGGGTACCAGTGGCGGATCTAGGGGGCGAGGGAGGCGCGCGCCCTCTAGCGTAGTCTAAAGTAGTGTAATTTACTTAATTAACGCAAGTTTACGATCAAAAGTTGACGGCAATTTTGTGTTTTCTTTAATTAAAAGTTGACGGCAATTGTGTTTTCTTTAATTATAAGAACTTTCTTGGGTACTAATGCGCTAATTACTAATAAACAAATACATATCTAGGATTGCCATAAATAGCTGATTCTTTGATTTAGAGTTATCATTAGTTAGGCTCTTAAAGTTTCGTTATAGGGTCACAATGTATTGGCAGGCTGTCAACAATGGGGCAACACAGATTTTTTCCATGGTTTTCCCATATCCGGCCTTTTTTCTTTTGGTTTCCTTATAATTACTTTAGAGTCACAAATTTCCAGGGAGGCAATGCCCCCCCCCCTGCCGGTGCCCATGCTTACTATATGTGCACCTGTATAGAACATGTTAAAAAACAAAACAATTGTTAATTTTAATTGTTATATTTTGTTATTGTCATTGTTATTGTTAATTAACAATTGTTATTTTAATTCTAGTGATTTCTAGTCAATAATCGAGTGATTTATGAGCTGATCTCGTGATTTTTTTTTTTGAATCTAGTGATTTTTTTTCACCGGATGGCAACCCTGATTCATCCTCCGTATCTGTAAGGAAATCTATATAGAAAATAGATTAGTATAGAAAAAATTAGTATAGAAAGTATAGATCTATATAGAAAATAGACTATATAGAATATAGAATATATTTTATTCACTACAATACCTGGAGCTAACGTGAGCATGTCATGACATAAAAAAGAGACCAAAACAAGGATAAAAAAAAAATAATAAATAGCAACACGAAAAATTAAAGCAACAAGTCAATAACATAGAATGATCCAATAAAAAAATTAATCACGGGCAGCGCAATAGCGCTGCCTAAGTAAAGAACGATGTTTGCACAATGTATTATTATTATTTTTTTCTTGGTTTTAGACCAGGGCACTTCGTATCGAAGGAGTTGTCGTAGAAACTTCGAAAAGGGCTCATTCGATTGGAAATTGGAGTGGTTTGTGCCCTTTTTATTAGTCGAAAGTGATTAGAAGGCAACTAACACCCCTTCCACGCCCACCATTTTGAGATACCCATCAAAATTTTGAGATAGCCATTTTGTTCAGCCTAGTTGATTTCCAGATAGAAAATATGTTTTTGAGGAGGACATTCCCTCACAACCCTCAGGGCAAGGGTTTTAGGTTATGCCCCGGGGGCATATAAGAACGATGTTGGTACAATGTATTATTTATTTTGTTTTCCCTTAGACCAGGGCACTTGGTATTGAAGAAGTTGTCGTAGAAACTTCGAAAAGGGCTCATTCAATTGGAAATTGGAGTGGATTGTGCCCTTTTTAATAATCGAAAGTGATTGGAAGGCAACTAACACCCCTTCCACTCCCACCATTTCCCGAAACACATCCAATAATAATTTTGAGATAGCCATTTTGTTCAGCGTAATTGATTTCCAGATAGAAATTATGTTTTTGAGGAGGAAACTCCCCCACAGCCCTAACGGCAAGGGTTGTAAGTTATGCCCTTGGGGCATATAAGGTTTTTATAGAAAGCGTTGTAGTAGAAAATTCAAAATAGGCTCATTCGATTGGAAATTCAAATGGCTAGTGCCCTTTTTAATAGTCGAAAGTGATTGGAGGGCAACTAACCCCCCTCTCCACACCCTCCTTTCCCCCAAACACATCCAATCAAAATATTGAGATAGCAATTTTGTTCAACGTAGTTTTAAGTTCTGGAAATAAAGTCTTTGAGAATGACACCCCCCCCCCCAACAGCCCTCAGGGCAAGGATTGTATGTTATGCCCTGGGGGCATATAAGGTTTTTACAGAACGCGTTGTCGCAGAAACTTCAAAAAGGGATCATTCGATTGGAAATTGAAATTGCTAGAGCCCTTTTTAATAGTCAAAAGGGATTGGAAGGCAGCTAATACCCCTTCCACGCCTACCATTTCCCCAAACACATCCAATCAAAATTTTGAGATAGCCATTTTGTTCCACGCAGTTTAAAGTTCACTAAATTATACCTTTGAGCAGGACACTCCCCCCACAGTCTTCAGGGCAAGGGTTATAAGTTATGCCCTGGGGGCATATAAGGTTTTCATTGAAATCTTTGTCGTAGAAACTTGAAAAAGGGCTCATTTGATTTTGAGGGCAACTAACCTCCCTCTCATGTCCACCTTTTCCCCAAACACATCCAATCAAAATTTTTAGATAGCCATTTTATTCAACGTAGTTGAAAGTTTTGGAAATCAGGTCTTTAAAGATGACAATCCCCCCGCCACCACAGCCCTCAGGGCAAGGGTTGTAAGTTATACCCAGGGGGCATATAAGGTTTTTGTAGAAAGTGATGATGTAGAAACTTCAAAAAGGGCTCATTCAATTGCAAATTGAAAGGGCTAGTGCCCTTTTAAATAGTCGAAAGTGATTGAAGGGTAACTAATCCTCCTCTCACGTCCACCATTTTCCCAAAAACATCCAATCAAAATTTTGAGATGTCCATTTTGTTCAACGTAGTTGAAAGTTCTGGAAACTAGGTCTTTTAGGATGATAACCCCCTCAGAGCCCTCAGTGCAAGTGTTGTAAGTTAGGCCCGGGGGGCACATAAGGTTTATATAGAAAGTTTGTTGTAGAAATTTCAAAAAGGGCTCATTTGATTGTAAATTGAAATTACCCTTTTAATAGTCGAAAGTGAGTGGAGAGTAATTAACTCCCCTCTCACGCTCACCTTTTCCCTAAAAACATTCCATGAAAGTTCAGAGATAGCCATTTTGTTCAACGTAGTTGAAAGTTCTGGAAATTATGTATTTAAGGATTACAAACCCCACAGAGCCCCCAGGGCAAAGGTTGTAAGTTATGCCCTGGGGTATATAAGGTTTTTATAGATAGATTCGTCGTAAAAACTTCAAAAGGGGCTCATTCGATTGGAAATTCAAAGGGCTAGTGCCCTTTTTAATAGTCGAAAGTGATTTGATGGCAACTAACCCCCCTTTCTCGCCCACCTTTTCCCCAAACACATCCAATCAAAATGTTTAGATAGCCATTTTATTCAACGTAGATGAAAGTTTCGGAAGTTAGGTCTTTAAGGATGACAACCCCTCCCCCCCCCCCACAGCCTTCAGGACAAGGGTTGTAAGTTATGCCCTGGGGGCAAATAAGGTTTTTATAGAAAGCGATGTTGCAGAATCATAAAAAAGGGCTCATTCAATTGGAAATTGAAAGAGCTAGTGTCCTTCTTAATAGACGAAAATGATTGAAGGGCTACTAACCCCCCTCTGCCCTGTCATGCCCACCATTTTCCCAAACACATCCAATCAAAATTATGAGATATCAATTTTGTTAAATGTAGGTGAAAGTTCTTTAAATTAGGTCTTTTAGGATAATAACCCCCTCAGAGCCCTCAGTGCAAGGGTTGTTAGTTATGCCCTGGGGGCATGTAAGGTTTTTATAGATAGAGTTGTCGTAAAAACTTCAAAAGGGTCTCATTCAATTGGAAATTGAGAGGGCTAGTGCTCTTTTTAATAGTCGAAATTGATTGGAGGGTAACTAACCCCCCTCTCACACCCACTATTCCCCAAACACATCCAATCAAAATTTTCAGATAGCCCCAGGTGTTTTAATACACACGCCTTCTGTTAATTTCTGCTCGTTTTGAGTTTGACTCGGTTATTTATTGTAATTTCTGTTCGTTTTGGGTTTCATTTATTTATCGATGCTGATTTGTGGTAGTTTTGCGCTTGGTAGATTATTTGATTTAATTTTTGCTCATTTTTGTTTAATGGAGTTCTTTACTTTTCTTAGTTCTTTACTTTTCTAAAACTTAGTTTGTGGAAAAAGTATTATTAATTAATCAAACAGTTCGTGGTTACGAACTATAAGCAAGGAGTGACCCGGCTCAATAGTAACCGAAACTCTAAAATACGGGATTTTGATATCAATAGATACATCAAAAGAATCAGATTTTAATGCTGATTTCAAATATATAAGTTTCATCAAGTTTAGTCCTACCCATCAAAATTTACGCGCCTGAGAAGATTTGGCTGATTTTCGAAAAAAGGGGGAAAGACCCCCTAAAAGTTATAGAACTTTAATGAAAATCACACCGTCAGATTCAGTGTATCAGAGAACCCTACTGTAGAGGTTTAAAGCTCCTATCTTTAAAAATGTGGAATTTTGCATTTTTTGCCAGAAGAAAGATCACGGATGCGTGTTTATTTGTTTTATGTTTGTTTGTTTTTCCCCCAGGGGTGATCGTATCGACCCAGTTGACCTAGAATATCGTCGGAGGTCTCATTGGAACGGAAGTTAAAAGTTCTAGTGCCCTTTTTAAGTGACAAAAAAATGGAGGGCACCTAGGCCTCATACCACGCTCATCTTTTTCCCAAAGTCACCCGATCAAAATTTTGAGATAGCCATTTTGTTCAGCATGGTCCAAAATATGATAATGATGTCTTTTAGGATGACTTGATCCCCCAAAGTCCGCTGGGGGAGGGCTGAAAGTTATGAAGTTTACCCAATGTTAACATATAATATTGGTTATTGGGAAGTATACAGACGTTTTCAGGGGGATTTTTTCTGGTAGTGGGGCAGGCGATGGGTCAGGGGTTATGTGGGAGGATCTTTACATTGAGGAAGTTTTCATGTGGGAAGGGACATAGCTATGAAGGGGGCGCCGGATTCCCCAGCATTATTTAAGAAAAGATCAGAAATTAAAAAAAACAAAAAAAACAAGTTTTTCAACTGAGAGTAAGGAGCAACATCAAAACTTAAAACGAACAGAAAATATTACGTATATGATTGGGTTCGCCTCCTAGTCAATACCTTGCTCTTTAAGCCAAAGATTTTTTAGTACTTTCATAAGAGCTATTTATTCTAATTGACGGCCTTTGTGATTCAGGGGTCATTTTTAAAGAACTGGAACAAAATTCGAACTTTAGCACAAAGAGCGAGGTATTGACTAGGGAGCGAACCCCCCTAACATACGTTTTAAAAATATATGTATACAGAAATTCGTTACGTAAGTTAGTTCGTAAGTTACGTATATTTATTACTAATAAAAACATTCGTAAATAAAATTAAACAACGTTTTAGAAAGCCATTTAACCAAATAAAAGTAACATTAATATGCAAACTTGGTGTTGATTATTCATGTACGGTGAGCCAAAATCCAAACCTGCATTTATTCAAAAACGTTCAAAAATTAAGTAAAAAAAAAAGTTTTTTTAACTGAAAGTAAGGAGTGACGTTAAAACTTAGAACGAACAGAAATTATTCTGTATATGAAAGGGGCTGTCCCCTCTTCAGTGCCTCGCTCTCTACGCTAAAGTTTGACTTTGCCACAACTCTATTTTTTAAGCAATAAAAAACATTAGCGTAAAGAGCGAGGCGTTGAGGAGGGGACAGCCCCTTTCATATACGGAATAATTTCTGTTCGTTTTAAGTTTTAACGTCACTCCTTACTTTCAGTTAAAAAAAAGTTGTTTTTTTATTTAATATATGTCAAGAATCAATTTTCACAGGTAAAATAGTGAACATTTATAATATAGACTTTACTGTATAAACTTTATACAGAATATATCAGAATATTAAATATATAAATTGTTGGAACATTCAAAAGCACTCACAGGCAAATATCTGAAATAAACTGCATTAAACATAAAATATTTAAGTTTACATTTTTAAAATACCGAGTATAATAAGGGACAAATGATTTGCAATATCTCTCGGTACTCGAGGCTGGGAAAGTCATTAACTGTGGACAATTATTTTTTTATTTGTCAGATTCTAGTGACTGGTCCTTCAGTAGGGGGGCTCTCGAGGTCGTGTAGTAGACCTGTAGATGAGCTGGGAAATTCAAACAATTTAGTCCAAACCGATATGTCAACTCATGTCTCCCACTATCAAGTGAATTCAAGTTGAGTTGTTTTAGTGCATCATCATGTGTTGAGTAGTTATATCCAAGTGTAATTTTTACAGCTCTTTTTTGTATCGTCTCGATTCTATCCGATTGATCTTTCGTCAAACGTGGATGCCAAGCTGGATATGCATACTCAAGAGAAGTTCTAAAGTAGGCGCCAAGAAAAGAATGGAAGAAGGCCCCAGCAAAAGAGAAGAAATCTATTCTAATTTGTTCTATATCTATAACTCCATGCATTGGCGAATCTCCAGCATTTTTATTGGGGGGGGGTGCAAGAGGGGTCCATATCTGGATATTCAAAGGGCATGGGATGTATAATATTTTTTCTCCACATTATTCAGGGGGCAACTGCCCCCCCTGACCACCCCAAAACGACGCCCCTGATTCCGTAACCAGAAACTAGTATACTAGAAACTCTCTTACCTGCCCTATTCCTATTGTAGTACAAACATACCCACTCAAGACGACCGTCCTCGTACGAGGCAGGGGGATTTCCGAGTCCTATGACTTCGTCCCTGATTCTAGAATGGCCGAGAAAAAAATTCCTAGGTCCTTGGCAATGACTCAACATCAGCTCTGATTTTTGTAGAGCTTTCTGGACCCATTCCACCTCCCAGAAACCCCCCTAGCCCCCCCCCCCCCGTGGATACGGCCTTGCTGGCTCGGTTGCTCTTTTGCAAGTCCACGAAATCGAAGAGGTTTATAAGCTTGCCTCGTACGAGGATACTTGGACAGAAAGGGATAAATCGCAAAAACTGATATTACCGTACCCTTTGATAAAGGGCATAATTGATGTTTAAGCCGTTTTGTGTCAATTCTGTTGCATAATTTCCAACGAAATAATATTTTTACCAGACTGCAAATTGGGGTAAAGAATTTGGAATCCATTAAACTACAGGAAGTGGTCTTGAAATTGCTTTAAAAAGTCATAAACAATAGAAGGATAGGACTACGAATCAAAACGTTGCAACAGAAAATTATAGTGACTTAACTATCATCCAAAAATAAATAAAAAATATTGCCCGAAAGCTTTTAATGTTTCAGGTAAGCGATATTCAAGAGTTTAGTACTTAGTGCTTGCTTTTCCTGGATAATGGTTCCCTAGAAACTCTTTTGGTAGAAGGGGAAAGGAGGGGCAAAGTTTTATCTTGACCTTCTGTTAAATTAAGATTAAAAAATCCAAAACTAAACCAACAAGGCAAACTGCAAAACTCTTTGTAACTCGTGCCAGGAATACAAAATTAAAAAAGGATTAGCCATCCTAGCTTGTAGGCTATCAATTATTTCGGTCAAAAAGTAAAATAATTTCGATATACGCTACACAAATAATATTTGGTGAAAGAAGAGAAGAGCAGTATTTGCTAACTCAAAAAGTTGGGTTGGAGTTGAACGTCTTCTTGGGCCCGAATTTAGCCCATAAGAAAAATCCGGAAAATTTGAGTCGTTTAGTTCAAACATTATTGAATCAACGAAAAGCCACTCTGATAATTTTGCTTCGCTGAAATAATCTACAACCAGTATTTAATTAGTATATAATTAATGTTTAATCTAATATCTATTTAACGGTATTTCATGATCTCTAAAAGTTCCAGAGAGCTCCTCACTCTCCCTCTCCTGATGTACCTCTCGGAGCAACAATTTATTCTACCATCCATGGCATACTTCCACCAAACCACGCCTCTTCACTCCACCACTCTTGGTTTGGTGTACATGACCCTTTAAAGCTGGTAACCCATTGAACAGGTCTTTGAAATTTTTGAGTAATTTTTAAAGCATTAAAACATTGATGATTGAAAACAAATTTATTGTTTTTTATAAAGATTGTCACTGGAAACAGAAACATTCACTGAATCTTATATGTTTTTGGTTAACAATTTATCTTTTATTCAACAGTCTTGCCAAGGTTACCTAAGAAACGTTTTGTTATGGCCATTGATCAAAAGCTCTATTTTAGCCAATTGGTTCATGTCAAGTCTGACAATATACTAATATTCATCTATGAACTTTCAAATCAAAGGGCGTTCACTTATTAGTGGACAGTAGAGTGTTTATTGATCCAGCCTAGGTTAAAATTGATGATGCAAGGAATTGCAAGAAGCTGTTACTGCTTGTACATTACTGTTTGATTGATTGAGAGCGAAGTTTTGCTTTCCAAAAATTTTCAAGTGTTGCTATTACTGTATTCACGATATGCATGATCTTAACAATAACAAGAAAAAAAGCTTCAAAAACAAATAAACGATGGCAATAACATTGAGAACTGAAACAATATAATGATATAATAATAATGATTAATAGTAATGATAAAATGTAACAAAATTTTACGAAAAAAATCATTTTTGTAATTATTATCCTATCAAAAAGCATTATGCGATCATTTTTGCTAGTTCAACTTAGAGATTAGATAACAATAAAATGATAATATTTTCAAAAAACAGCCGTAACAATAACAATTATACAAATGCAAATCCATTTATACAAATGTAAAAATTTAGCTTCGCTTCAGTTAAGAACCAATTTTAAACTAAGAATAGAAATAAATCAATTAAATAATTAAAAACCTAATACACTTCCAGTGGCGGATCCATGAGGGGGGGCGAGGCCCCACCCCCTAGCGTAGTCAAAGCAGTGTAATTTACTTAATTAACTCAAGTTTGTGTTAATTAAACTTACTCATAACGCAAGTTTATCGGATCAACCTATTTTGCCCCCCCCCTATTTTTTTTCGGATCAACCTATTTTGCCCCCCCCCCCTAAAAAAATCCTGGATCCGCCCCTGTCCACTTCTACTCTAGCTTCAGAATAAAACTACCAACTTGATATCGACCAAATAACCACAAACCAGTTGGTTGGTAGAACAAAACTACCAATGTGAAAATGCGGCAAATGTGCATTTTTTTTTTTTTTTTTAACAATGTGCTTTGACTATGGATTAACTTAAAGAAATCGATAGGTAACTACCAAAAAAGTCCCCTGTTAGCACAAATAGTGCCAACGCCCTAAGAAGTTGCGGCAAACGTGGAATTTTCAAAACGATTCGTTTTGAAAATGTGCTGACTTGAACAACTGAATGTCAAAAGTAGGGTAGTATCTAGGATTTTTTTTCGGGGGGGGGGGGGGGGTACAAAATTATTTTTTCGGCGGGGTAAAAAAAATATAAAAAACGCATCAAAAATTAGTTTATATTCATTTTTGTTACGTTTTTACGAGTAAGGCAAATATTTCAGGGGGGGGGGGAGGGTCTAATCCTCTAACGACTTTGGTACAAAGAGCATTCAACGGACGGACAGTTTGTCACGTAAAGTGGGGAAAAAGCGCACCGATTTTGCCATATATCCCATCTTCCAACTCTGTAAAAAAGTGCAACGAATTTGCAGTTTTTCGAAACGATTCGCATTAAAAATATTCTGACTTGAAGAACTCAATGCGCAATCACCTGAGAAAAAGGCCCTGATGGCGTGATTCTGCCCCATCTGTCAACGCTGCAAAAAAAGAGCAATAAAAAACCTCATGGGTACGTTTAGCCTCCTCGTACAGGACGCTTTTTTGTCATGTTGCTCACACGTTACAGTCGTTTCTATCTCACTTCTAGTGTGAAGTAAGGTTGTCAGGATGATGACCATTAATAACACTACTTCAACCGTCTTGCAATGCGTGGTTATGATGCTGAGAGCAAAACAATGCAAAACAACTTAGAGTAAATTGCAAAAAAAAAAAAAAATGCAGCTATCGTACAAAATTGATTTGTTGTCCTTGTTTTGAATATCTGTTCTTCTTATATGAATAAATTAATATCTGTGCCAGATTTATCTACAGCCAAGAGGCACACGACAATAGGTATGGTACAGCTAAGTAAAACTTGTCACAGGGCTTGGAGTTGGCTCGGAGTGGATTCAGGACTTAACAGGTTTTATTTAACCCTATCAATGGGTCCTCACGGACCAGCAATGACTATGGGAGACTGTGACAGTTTTGTCAGTAAAATACCCTATTCAGATTTTACCGATATTTGAATATTTTGGGTGAAAGTGTTGGTGAAATAAACGGATTGTCTGAGGTTATTAGAGTCCAGGATTTGAGGGTAGGTGAAAATTAAATTTAAAAAAACTAAGTAGCTTAAATTTAAAATCAGCGGGAGTGATGGGCTCAAGCTTAACACAGATAAAATTGAGCGAGCGGCCAGCATCACTTGCCTATCTAGTATTATTACCAAGGGATGTGACTCAGTGATGAGGTAAAAGATAGAATAACCGATGCGCAAGCTTTTTTTTAAGTATTTGAGAAGCTTTGGAAGAATAGAAAGATAATTCTTAGAACTAAGATTTGGATTCAAGATGCCACCCATGACAGCTGTTAAATATGGCTTTAGAACTTGTGGGGTTTGAAGTACCCGTTTGGACGACTGCACGAAAGACAAGAAACAGCTTGAAAACCAGGGTTATTTAACAGAATTAATTAAAAAAAACTTTCCGAAAAATAAATTTTTCAAAGAAAAGTATAGGCCATTTTAAACTTAAGCTCAGCAGATACAAATACCTTTTAAAATTCAAACTCGAAACGACCAGAAATTACTATTAAAGAATAATTAAATGAAACCCAAAACGAGCAGAAATTAAATAAACAATCATAGCAAAAACATACAACAAGTAATAATATAAATGAATAAATAGATCTTAAGCGAGTAATGCTTAGGTTGAATAGGAATATCAAGCTTAAAACGAAAAAAAGTATTTTCCTATTGAAGTATAAATGAAACTTAAAACGAACAGAAATTAAATAAACAATCAATGCAAACAAACATACAATATATATTAATGTAAATTAATAAATAAATCTTAAAACGAGTGAAATTTAAATTGAATATGCAAATCAAGCTTGAAACGAACAAAAATCACCACAAATAAGAGTTTGGGTATGACCTCCTTCTCTCACTGTAAAAGTCTAAAACCTACTGCGTCATTGGCGCTTTACTGAAAACCAATTTTATGACAAATATTTTCTTTGTACTTAATATTGAAAATAAACATTAAAATTATAGTAACATTTTGAACTGATGAGCTTTCAGCAATTAATATCATTATGCATCAAATATTCAGCTTAATTTATTAGCTATTTTTAAAGTTGTTAAAGACGAATATAGTTTCCCTACAAACAAGTGTTTTGATACTGCCTCCTTTCCTAACTGTAAATAAAAGCCAAAAGCCTACTGCGTCATTGGCGCTTAACTGAAAACGGAATTATTTTACAAATATTTTCTTTTCCAGTTCTTACAGTATTGAAAATAAAAATACAATTACAGTGAAATAAATTCTTGAACTGATGGATCTTTCAACAATTAATATAATTATACATCAAATATTCAATTTGATGTTGTTTATACTTTCCAAGACTGTTCAAGACGCATATAGTTTTCAGTAAAGCGCCAATGACGCAGTAGGTTTTAGACTTTTACAGTGAGAGAAGGAGGTCATACTCAAACTCTTGTTTGTGGTTATTTTTGTTCGTTTCAAGCCTGATTGGCATATTCAATTTAAGTTTCACTCGTTTTAAGATTTATTTATTAATTCGTATAGGAAAATATTTTTTTTAGTTTTAAGATTGATATTTATATTCAATCTAAGCATTATTCGCTTAAGATCTATTTATTCATTTATATTATTACTTGTTGTATGTTTTTGCTATGATTGTTTATTTAATTTCTGTTTGTTTTGGCTTTCATTTATTCTTTAATAGTAATTTCTGGTCATTTTGAGTTTGAATTTTAAAAGGTATTTGTATCTGCTGAGCTTTTCAAGTTTTTAAAAATGCCTTATTTCAAAATCAAACTTAAAAAAAAAAAATCTATTATTCATCAAAGAAACAAAACTGATATCAAAGTAACAATATCAAAGTGAAAAAATGGGTTTGCGTCAACCTCGGAGTTTTTATTATCTGAGGTTTGAACTATTTTTAACAAATTTGCTGTCTCAAAATTTTTATCGGATGGGTTTGGGGAAAAAAGGGCGTGAGGGGACTAGATTAAGCATCGGTCTCTTTTGACTCTTTAAAAGTGAACTAGAACTTTCTATTTTCAATCAAATGAGCCCTCTCTGATTTTTATACGAGTGTCACTTCTATAACCATATATATCCCCAGAGTATACCTTACAACGCCTATCCCTGGGCCCTGGGGGGCTGTGTCGACCCTGGAGTTTTAATATCTGATGGCTGAACTATTTTTAACAAAATGTTCAACTGAAATTTTTATCGGATGGGTTTATCCATCCGATACACCCAAAGGCGTGGAGGGCGGGAGGGGCTAGTTGCCGTCTGATCTTTTTTCACTCTGAGAAAATGAACAACAACTTTTAATTTCCATTCAAATTAACCCTCTCTGAAATTTATACGAGCATACCTTCCATAAGAACCATATATGCCCCCAGAGCAATACTTACAACGCCTACCCCGGCCCTGGGAGGGGGGGGGGGTGTTGACACAGGAGTTTTTCTTATCTGATCTTTGAAATATTTTTAACGAAATGACCATACGTAAAGGAGTTTTTATTATACGATCTTTGAACTATTTTTAACAAAATGGCTACCTCAAATTTTTTATCAGATGTATTTGGGAAAAAAGGTTGTTGCCCTCTGATTACTTTTGACTCTTAAAAAAAGCACTAGAACTCTCGATTTTCAATCGAAGGAGCCCCTTTGATGTTTATACGACGACCCCTTCTATATGAAGTGCCTTTGGGAAAAAAATAAATGGAGTGCGGGGGGAGGCTAGCTGCCCTCCAATCACTTTTGACTCTTAAACAGTGAATTACAACTATCAATTTTCAATCAAATGAGCCATCTTGGAATTTTATACGAGCATCCCTTCCATAAAAACCATATATGCCCCAGAGCATTACTTACAACACCTACCTCCAGGCCCTGGGAGGCTGTGTCAACACCGGAGTTTTTTTGTTATCAGAACTTTGAACTATTTTTAACAAAATGTCTATCTCAAAATTTTTATCTGATGCATTTAGGGTGTGGAGGAAGGGGTGGGGCTAGTTGCCCTCCGATCTCTTTTGACTCTTAAAAAGTGAACAAGAGCTTTCAATTTCAAATCAAATGAGCCCTCTCCGAAGTTTATACGAGCATCCCTTCCATAAGAACTATATATGCCCCTAGAACATTACTCATAACGCCTGCCTCCAGGCCCTGGCGGGTTCCGTTGACACAGGAATTTTTCTTATCTGACCTTTGAACTATTTTTAATTGAAATGGCTGTTATAAAATATTGGGGAAAAAAGGATGTGTGAGGGGGGGGGCTTGTTGCCCTCGGATATCTTTGACTCTTAAAATTTGAAAGAGAACTTTCAATTTCCAATCAAATGAGCCTCCTCTGAAGTTTATACGAGCATCCCTTTCAACTCAAAATTTCAACTCAAAACGGCCAGAAATTAGTCTAAAACCTGCTATGTCAGTGGCGCTTTACTGAAAACCAATTTTATGGCAAATATTTTCTTTTGTACTTAATAATGAAAATAAACATTAAAATTATAGTAACATTTTGAACTGATGAGCTTTCAGCAATTAATATCATTATACATCAAATATTCAGTTTAATTTATTAGCTCTTTTTAAAGTTGTTAAAGACGAATATAGTTCACTACAAACAAGTGTTTGGACACTGCCTTCTTTCCTAACTGTAAATAAAAACCAAAAGCCTACTGCGTCATTGGCGCTTAACTCAAAACGAATTATATTACGAATATTTTCTTTTCCGGTTCTTACAGCATTGAAAATAAAAATATAGTTACAGTGAAATAAATTCTTGAACTGATGGATCTTTCAACAATTAATATCATTGTAGATCAAATATTCAATTTGATGGTGTTTATACTTTCCAAGACTGTTCAAGACGCATATAGTTTTCAGTAAAGCGCCAATGATGCAGTAGGTTTTAGACTTTGTAGGTTTTAGCGTTGCCTCTGATTAACCCATAATTGAATAAATTTTTGGGTGGTAAACTTACTTCTTATGGAAAAAAAAATGAAAGGCTGCTGAAATTTTCAGTTTAGTTTTTTCAGTCCACCTGGGTTTAAACGAAAAGCAGCACTTGCTCGAAGTAGGTAGGAAGACGGTACAAGGAATGGCTTAACAGGGGCAGATACAGAATTAAAGCCTGGGGGTTCCAACGAAACTTGAGCTCAGTCACTGGTATTTCTGCCTTTCTACTCTTGTAATTAGTATAATTTTCGTCTTTTCGGGGGGGGGGGGGCGAGAGGCATGTTCCACTAAAACTAGCCCCTAGATGCCCTCCTGAGCTTAAATGAACTGAAAACTTCAAATAAGGGAGCTTAGAAGGAAGCTCATGATCAGAGTGGGGCGGAGAAAAAGTGTACATAGATGTCGTGGCTTCCGGCAGCTCAGCGCTGCGACGAGCTCTAACAGTAGCCTATTTTACCTCCCATTCAAAATAAAACTGAATAACATGAAAACTAATTTGACTTGATCTAGGAGACCCATTGTAACTACTATTCTAGAAATATTTGTGTAGTGACACCCCCTTCTTTTTCCCTCCCTTAGAAAGGGAAACGAGTCCAACTTAGACATTTGTATGACACTAAAGACATATGAGTAAGGTCGTGCACTGACTCTATTTAGAGTTACTTTTTTTTCTTTTTTCTTTCTCAAAATGCAGCAATCCACCTGGACTTAATCTGACATTAAATTTCTCAATTACCTTTTTTTGTTATATTTATGTCATATATTTTGTTTTTTTGTTGCCAATGCTCTCAAAGTGCTCTCTTTTAAATATCTCTCCTGTTTTTGTTATTTTCACTTTGTAATATTTTAGGTCAAAGAGAAAACAGTAACAGCGACAACATTAACTTCTGGACAACAGCAACAGAGGGTTATAACAGAAGAAATTCGACAGAAGTCGACAGCCTCAGTTTTGAATGATCTGCCTACGGTACTCTTTCAATTCTTCTTCTAGTTTTTCTTCTTGGAATGTAAAGGTTACCAGAGTCTAATTTTGTTTTTAGGCCCTTTGTCTGTTGGGCCTTTGGACAAGTGTCTTTTGTGTCTATAAGTTAAGAAACCAATGAGGATTAATGCACTATTGCACTCTTTCTCTTTACACGAAAGTCCTTGGTGGTCATTATATGCGATTCTGTCTTAGTATATTATTCTATCAAATTCTTTTCATCAAAAGTAGACTAGGTTTTACAGCTTTTTTTAAATTTTGAAAACAAATTAAGGAAGAAATATTTTGCTATTCCAAGTAATTATACATCATTTTGGGTTCATTTACAAACAAAATAATGGAAAGGGGGTGATACGACGTCACATCGTGTTGCCACGTGCCTAAGATTGACTAACGAATGCAATAACATTAGCTTGTTTGATTCCCTTTTAACAATCTGTTTCCTATTTACGTTTACGTTTTATCCGTGTTTACGTTTTATTACTTGTCTCTAATATGTTGGGCAACCAAGACGTTTGCACTTCTTTCACAACTTTTATTTCGAGGTTGTTTGTGTAGCTTAAAAGATTTGTATCTAGGCTATCTTATTTTTCTTCTAGTTTTATACGACCTTTATAATTTCATAGACATTTTGACTTGTAAAAATAAAAGACAAAGTTCATAAATGAAATATTTACTCATTTAATACTTGTAGTCTTAATTACTTTGAGCTTTCTAATTTCATATCCATGTTTTATTATAAAAAAAACACATATTTTTGAAAAAGAAATTATTCCTTGTGTGTTTAACTTTTACATTCGCTTAACTTTCCTAATCCGTACGCGTGTGTAAATCTAATAGAAAATCAGCATATTTTTGGAAGGGAATGCAAATTCTAATTCATCCACTTCTTAAAATTGCTTGAATTAGTGCGAGGAGGGTGAACCTGTCTTTAATTTGGTTTTTATTTTCTTGTTTCCTTTTTGAGGTCACCCACAACCAATAGCACTTCTGGCCAGGGGCAGATCCAGGATTTTTCTAGGGGGGGGGGGATGCAAAATACGTTGATCCGATGAACTTTCGTTAGGAGCAAGTTTAATTAATGCAATATTACCTTAATTAAGTAAATTGCATTACTTTAGACTATGTTAGGGGGGGGAGGGCACCCCTCGTCCCTCGTTGATCCGCCACTGCTTCTGGGAAGCTTATGAAAAAGCCACCAAGTACTGCCCCATGCTAGAGTTGACTTTTTTCCATCGAAGTTTCAAAGCAACGTTTTTCTGACTTGGCTGAAATGCTGCTATGCATACATCGTATTTAAAATAAACAGTCCCATTAACTATATAAAATTATGGCTGTTTGTGAAATAATCGAGTTTTTGTGCTGTTGTTATTTCTTTTTGTGAGTAATTTTTTGGATAATTTGTGTTCCCCTCTGGGACCTACCCAGTGGGAGAGGCTCTGGGCCTGTGCCCTCCGCCGAAATCCTAAATTTTTCCAAACTTTTAGGCACTTACTATTAAAGTTTTGATAATTTTTTTTTATCATTACCCTCTCCCCCGAAAATACTCCTTCGCACGTTCCAGGTTCGCCTACGTCACTGGCCATTAACATTGTTGTAAGGGGAGTAAAAGAGCTTATGTGTTTGTGTTTATGTCAAGGCCGTATCCAGGGGGGGGGGGTACTCGGTTTGAACCCCCCCCCTCCCGAAATTTTGACCGACTCGAAAATAAGTCGAAAATTAGTAAAACCTAGGTAAAAATCAGTAAAATTAGTCGAAAACTGAGTCAAAAATTAGTAAACCCCCCCCCCCAAAAAAAAAAGTCAAAAATTAGTAAAACCCCCCCGAACAAAAATCCTGGATACGGCCCTGGTTTACGTGCTTAAATGAAGCAATCTTGGAAGGTGTTTTCGAAAATATCTCCACTCCTTCACTACTTTCAAGGATTAACAGACCTTGTGAAGTTAGAACATACGAGTATCTTATGCTGTCAAAAAATATCAAGATATTTTATGTTTATCTTTACTTTAAAAAAAGTAAGTCTGAATCTCTTGACCTTTGTGAATTTCCGACTATTTGGATGTCTGAATCTCTTAAATATCTGAATCTCTCAGAGATTCATCTCGGAATCTCTCAGAAAGTTTGAATCTCTGAGGCCCTCAGATACTCCGAATCTCTTGGCTCCCAAGGTTTTAGCCGGGTTCTAAATCAAATTCGAGTTTTTATTCACAGCTAGCACCTATTCTACGAATCTACCAAACCTTACAAATAGTCAAGAGGTTGAAAGCTCTCTACAAGCTCCACCTTTTTAACAAACAGTCAAGGGGAAAGCTCCTTGCCAACACTGATTCCAGCTCCTTAACAAATAATTGAGATATTGAAAGCTACTTGTAAGCTCCAGCTCCTTAACAAATACCCAAGAAGTTGAAAGCTACTTGTAGGCTCCAACTCCTTAAAAATAGTCAAGAGGTTGAAAGCTCCTTGCAAACTCTAGCTCCATATTCTTACCAAAGAGCCAAGAGGTTGAAAGCTCCTTGTAAGCTCCAGCTCTTTAACAGATAGCCATGAGGTTGAAAGCTCCTTGCAAACTCCAGCTCCATATTCTTACAAAAAGCCAAGAGGTTGAAAGCTCCTTGTAAGCTCCTGCTCTTTAACAGACAGTCATGAGGTTGAAAGGTCCTTGCAAGCTTTCAACCTTTGCAAACTCTTTGCCAAGCCTAATAAGTTGATTTGACTTTAAGTCCATTTCTGAATGTTTTAATCCCTTTGCATTAGCTCTTTTCAAGCTAATGAGAAGTTTGTTTTTGGAAAAGACAAAGGATCAGGCTGAACACTTGAACAAAATTGCCAAGTCACGGTTTGTACTTTAAATCCATTCCTGAAAGATAAATTTGCCAAGCTTTAACTTTTTGAAATGGCGAAAAGCAAGTAAGCTAAATATTACATTAAGATTGTTTTACGACAAAAAAATGTGGGGAAAATGGCTGGTGGCTCCCAGTGGCATCAGTTTATGAAAATTTAGGGGGGAATACATTTTTTATTATTAAGGGGGTGGCAAATCTGTCGTTTTTTTCCATGGAAGTGCACCCAAAAAGTTATTTTTCAAAATTTAGAAGGGAGCCAAAAAATCTAGAGGGAACATTTCCTGCCCCCACCTCCCAATTGATGCCCCGGGTGTTTTCAACCCACCCCTAAAATTTAATTATATATTACCCAGAGCATTGACACTATTAATTCTAATAATTTTCATTCAAACTTTCATAGTAATAGTTCCACGCCTTCATTTTTATTTATTCTATCAAAATGAGTATACATTTGTATTCATAAGAGCGAACAACAGCAAAATCAAAATTCATAAATTCTTCCGTTTCTAAAGCCAGAGGAGCCATTTTCTTTTTCTACTGAGAGACAAATAAAGTATTCTCATTGGCTAATGGTTTATTTCCGTAATCAGAGGCGGTTCTTGGCCATCTTTCCATGATGTCTTGGCAGAAGTCATTCAAATGCAAGCTGAAAGACAATAAAGCATAATTAAAGTAACCAGTACATGGACGTGCTTCATGAAACATTATGTGGATGGAGTGCTTCTATCATG
The DNA here is from genome assembly GCA_027921565.1 of Artemia sinica. Classification (NCBI taxonomy): domain Eukaryota; kingdom Metazoa; phylum Arthropoda; class Branchiopoda; order Anostraca; family Artemiidae; genus Artemia; species Artemia sinica. The sequence continues at coordinate 57,870,003 of CM051264.1, read as the reverse complement.
ATCTAGACTAATAGTTTTCATGGGAAACCAATCGGCTTGTAAAAAAAAAAAAAAAATCCCAGATCAAATGTTTTGAAAGTTTTCATTAGGATAATGATTTCCATTCGTTCTCATTTTAATGCCTCTACGCATTTTCATCCGGAAAATCTTCCTTTAGTAGTTCGCTAGGCAAAAATATGAGGGAGGCTACCGCACCCTCAAACTCAAACCTTACATCAAAAATTTTGCATAACAGTGCTTCGAGAAAAAGCGTTCATTTAGAGCATTTGCTTTTCTAAATGGACTTAAGTTTTGTAAATAATCGTTTTCACAAATTTTTTTTTTTTTTCAGGTTCAGGTTCAGGTTCATACATTTTTATTAACAAAAAAACAACTCAATGTGACAACAAGTCGCACTAAAGCAAGAAGATGCTTGAAAAAGCGACCGGTTGGATATCAAGCGACCGGACCGGTTGGATGCTTTTCTAAATGGACTTAAGTTTTGTAAATAATCGTTTTCACAAAAAAGGAGCACCTGTATTGTAAGCT